>CM022303.1:331201350-331597516 GCA_011799875.1 Thinopyrum elongatum | reverse complement strand
TACGCTTCTCTACAGAGTTAACATCAGAAGTGCTACAAGAGGTTTCACCCTCGCATTCGATAGTAACGCTGCAGTGTCGTTACAACTAAGGGGGGGGGGTGATGTGCGGTGCCGGGGCCTGGTCTTCATACCGTGATCGGGTCTTCGGATAATCCAGCGGGGCAGTCGGGATAAGTGGGGTCACTGATAGGTCTCTACCCACAGCCTATACTAAGCAGTTTAGGATGCAGGTATTATCAACAGCAGTTACAATAAACACTATGCATCAGAATAGGTAAAGCAGCAGCAGCAGCAATTCTAATGCAAGCATGAGAAAAGAATGGGCGATATCGGTATGCTCAAGGGGGGGGCTTGCCTGTTGCTCGGCGGCAAGGGCAAGGTCGTCAACGGTGGCGTCGGTCTTCAGGACATCGTCAGCGGTCTCGGGGTCAGCGAATAGGAAGAGGGGGAAGAAATAGTATACAAGCAGACAATGCATGACAATACGATACACGGTGCTAGGGGTAACCTATCGTAGTGCTACACGACATAGGTGAAGGGGGAATAACATCCGGAAAGTTTTCCCCAGTTGCATTTTCGGACAGGCGAACGAAGGGGGAAAGTCCCATGTTCAGGTAGTTAGAGACGTGCGACGGAGAACGGACGCGTATTCGGGTTCGTCTCGTCGTTCTGACAACTTTCATGTAGAAAGTATTTTCATCCGAGTTACGGATTAAAAGATATGAGTTTCTAAAGTTTTATTCATTTTCTGAATTATTTAATTACTAAATTCGAGAAATCGATTTATGACGTCACTTACATCATCATTACGTCAGTGGTCAGCGGACCAGCTGACCGGTCAACGGGGCCCCTGGGGGTCCCACTGGCAGTGACTGGGCGTTGCCCAGTCAGCATTTGACTGGTCAACGGGACCCAGGGGGCCCAGTGGCAGCGGCTGTGGGGAGGTCCACATGGACATCCACGTCAGCGTCGCCGGCAAGGCGCCGGAGATGGCTCCGGCGACCATATTTAGCGGCGGCGCGCTCAGGATGGCCGGAAATCGCTACGGTTGGCCAAATCAAACGCCGCGACCCGCTTCGATCGCCAGCGCACGCGCGCATCCACCGGGGTGGTAAACGGAGGCCGGGATGAACCGCAGCGACGCGGCATCCATTCTAGCGCGCCCGAAATACGGTAAGCTCGGGGTAGCCCAGGGGCTCGCCCGAGATGAACTATTGTGCATACGCGATGCTTGGGCTCTCCGGAAACACGGCGTAGGCGACGGCTTAGCACAGGTGGACGAGGGCGTGAGCCCGAGCTCCAAGGGAAATAGGAGCACGCAATGGCGACAGCTAGCTACGGCTCGTGCTCGCGAAGATGGAGGAAGGGGAGGATGCGGAGCTCACCGAGGAGCTACGGAGTGCTCGTTGATCGGTTTAGAACAGCAGAGCAGGGGATCGACGCGACGAAGTTTCGGTGGCGCGGCGTTGACGAGACGATGAGGTGTTGGCGCTGCTCCCCGAGACAAGCAGAGCAGCAGCTTGACGGAGATGAGGGCTCCAGAGCTTCTGGACAAGACGCGGGACGAGCGGTTGCCGGTGTTCGCGTGGCCTACGATGGTCGAGGCCATGGCACCGCCCGGCGAGGGGGAACGCCTATACTAAGCAGTTTAGAGATGCAGGTATTATCAACAGCAGTTACAATAAACACTATGCATCAGAATAGGTAAAGCAGCAGCAGCAGCAATTCTAATGCAAGCATGAGAAAAGAATGGGCGATATCGGTATGCTCAAGGGGGGGCTTGCCTGTTGCTCGGCGGCAAGGGCAAGGTCGTCAACGGTGGCGTCGGTCTTCAGGACATCGTCAGCGGTCTCGGGGTCAGCGAATAGGAAGAGGGGGAAGAAATAGTAATACAGCAGACAATGCATGACAATACGATACACGGTGCTAGGGGTAACCTATCGTAGTGCTACACGACATAGGTGAAGGGGGAATAACATCCAGGAAAGTTTTCCCGAGTTGCATTTTCGGACAGGCGAACTGAAGGGGGAAAGTCCCATGTTCAGGTAGTTAGAGACGTGCGACGGAGAACGGACGCGTATTCGGGTTCGTCTCGTCGTTCTGACAACTTTCAGTGAGAAGTATTTTCATCCGAGTTACGGATTAAAAGATATGAGTTTCTAAAGTTTTATTCATTTTCTGAATTATTTAATTACTAAATTCGTAGAAATCGATTTATGACGTCACTTACATCATCATTACGTCAGTGGTCAGCGGACCAGCTGACCGGTCAACGGGGCCCCTGGGGGTCCCACTGGCAGTGACTGGGCGTTGCCCAGTCAGCATTTGACTGGTCAACGGGACCCAGGGGGCCCAGTGGCAGCGGCTGTGGGAGGTCCACATGGACATCCACGTCAGCGTCGCCGGCAATGGCGCCGGAGATGGCTCCGGCGACCATATTTAGCGGCGGCGCGCTCAGGATGGCCGGAAATCGCTACGGTTGGCCAAATCAAACGCCGCGACCCGCTTCGATCGCCAGCGCACGCGCGCATCCACCGGGGTGGTAAACGGGGCCGGGATGAACCGCAGCGACGCGGCATCCATTCTAGCGCGCCCGAAATACGGTAAGCTCGGGGTAGCCCAGGGGCTCGCCCGAGATGAACTATTGTGCATACGCGATGCTTGGGCTCTCCGGAAACACGGCGTAGGCGACGGCTTAGCACAGGTGGACGAGGGCGTGAGCCCGGCTCCAAGCGGAAATAGGAGCACGCAATGGCGACAGCTAGCTACGGCTCGTGCTCGCGAAGATGGAGGAAGGGGAGGATGCGGAGCTCACCGAGGAGCTACGGAGTGCTCGTTGATCGGTTTAGAACAGCAGAGCAGGGGATCGACGCGACGAAGTTTCGGTGGCTGCGGCGTTGACGAGACGATGAGGTGTTGGCGCTGCTCCCCGAGACAAGCAGAGCAGCAGCTTGACGGAGATGAGGGCTCCAGAGCTTCTGGACAAGACGCGGGGACGAGCGGTTGCCGGTGTTCGCGTGGCCTACGATGGCGAGGCCATGGCACCGCCCGGCGAGGGGGAAGGGGGGTGATGTGCGGTGTCGGGGCCTGGTCTTCAATCCCGTTGATCGGGTCTTCGGATAATCCAGCGGGGCAGTCGGGATAAGTGGGGTCACTGATAGGTCTCTACCCAGCCTATACTAAGCAGTTTAGGATATGCAGGTAATTATCAACAGCAGGTTACAATAAACAGGCTATGCATCAGAATAGGTAAAGCAGCAGCAGCAGCAATTCTAATGCAAGCATGAGAAAAAGAATGGGCGATATTGGTATGCTCAAGGGGGGGCTTGCCTTGTTGCTCGGCGGCAAGGGCAAGGTCGTCAACGGTGGCGTCGGTCTTCAGGACATCGTCAGCGGTCTCGGGGTCTAGCGAATAGGAAGAGGGGGAAGAAATAGTAAATACAAGCAGACAAATGCATGACAATACGATACACGGTGCTAGGGGTAACCTATCGTAGTGCTACACGACATAGGTGAAGGGGGAATAACATCCAGGAAAGTTTTCCCGAAGTTGCATTTTCGGACAGGCGAACTGAAGGGGGAAAGTCCCATGTTCAGGTAGTTAGAGACGTGCGACGGATGAACGGACTGCGTATTCGGGTTCGTCTCGTCGTTCTGAGCAACTTTCATGTAGAAAGTATTTTCATCCGAGTTACGGATTAAAAGATATGAGTTTCTAAAGTTTTATTCATTTTCTGAATTATTTAAATTACTAAATTCGTAGAAATCGATTTATGACGTCAGGCTTACATCATCATTACGTCAGTGGTCAGCGGACCAGCTGACCGGTCAACGGGGCCCCTGGGGGTCCCACTGGCAGTGACTGGGCGTTGCCCAGTCAGCATTTGACTGGGTCAACGGGACCCAGGGGGCCCAGTGGCAGCGGCTGTGGGGAGGTCCACATGGACATCCACGTCAGCGTCGCCGGCAATGGCGCCGGAGATGGCTCCGGCGACCATATTTAGCGGCGGCGCGCTCAGGAATGGCCGGAAATCGGCTACGGTTGGCCAAATCAAACGCCGCGACCCGCATTCGATCGCCAGCGCACGCGCGCATCCACCGGGGTGGTAAACGGAGGCCGGGATGAACCGCAGCGACGGCGGCATCCATTCTAGCGGCGGCCGAAATACGGTAAGCTCGGGGTTGAGCCCAGGGGCTCGCCCGAGATGAACTATTGTGCATACGCGATGCTTGGGCTCTCCGGAAACACGGCGTAGGCGACGGCTTAGCACAGGATGGACGAGGGCGTGAGCCACGAGCTCCAAGGCGGAAATAGGAGCACGGCAATGGCGACAGCTAGCTACGGCTCGTGCTCGCGCAAGATGGAGGAAGGGGAGGATGCGGAGCTCACCGAGGAGCATACGGAGTGCTCGTTGATCGGTTTAGAAGCAGCAGAGCAGGGGATCGACGCGACGAAGTTTCGGTGGCTGCGGGCGTTGACGAAGACGATGAGGTGTTGGCGCTGCTCCCCGAGACGAAGCAGAGCAGCAGCTTGACGGAGATGAGGGCTCCAGAGCTTCTGGACAAGACGCGGGGACGAGCGGTTGCCGGTGTTCGCGTGGCCTACGATGGCGAGGCCATGGCACCGCCCGGACGAGGGGAATGGAGAGGACGAGCGAGGGGGGGATGGAGAAGGGGTGCCAGAGGGAACCCGGGGGGTGCAGGGCGTCGCCTTAATCATCACAGCGAGCACGGGGCGCGCTGTTGTCCAGAGAGAGGGGGGCCAGTGCACGCGCACGGGGTGTTCGACAACGAGCGGGGAGGAGCTGTGCGGGGGTGAGGGAAAGGCGCTGCGCGGGCTGGGTCGGCTCTGTAGGCTAGAGCCCAGGTGGTGGTGGGCTCTTTTCTTTTTCTTTTCTTTTCTGTTTTCCTTTTTCTTTACTGTTTTGCCTTTTAATTTCATTCCAGAAGACTTTTGTAAAATATGAGACTGGCCCAAATAAATATGGTGCATTTTATGCCACCGCAATAAAATGGTTTTGAGTCCAAAGGTTTTCATTTGGGATTTTATTTAATTAAAAAGGTATGAAATAGTGTTGTTTTACTGCTGTTTGAGTTAGTTAATTAATTTAGTGAATGTTGGTTATGATTTTAGAATTGTCTGTGGAATATTTGCCATTTAATGAACATTTTTGTTTCTGGGTTTGGACAACTTTTATTTTTACTTTAAGTTTGAATTTCCATTTGAATTTGAATTTGAAAAGAGATATGATACTAATGATGATTAAGCACTGTTGATCATGATGACATGGCATAATCAAAAGTAACAAATGCAGTCTTGGGAATATCCTCTTCACGAACACGGATCTGATGATAACCCAACCTCAAATCAAGTTTAAAGAATACCGATGATCCAGCAAGCTGATCATACAAATCATTGATCCGAGGAAGCGGATATTTGTTCTGGATTGTGGCTTGGTTAATGGGCCGATAATCCTGAACCAATCGGTTAGTTCCATCCTTCTTCTTAATGAAGAGTGAAGGTGCTCCCCAAGCAGAGGAACTGGGGCGGATGAAACCTTTCTTAAGTGACGTGTCGATTTCTTCCTTAAGTTCCAGAAGATGATGCGGAGGCATATTATAAGGACGCTTCGCAATAGGGGTAGTGCCAGGCTTCAAGTCGATGACAAACTCGATAGCTCTAGCAGGGGGTATTCCTGGAAGTTCTTCTGGAAAGACATCTTGAAAATCACGAACAACTGGAACGTTCTCGATGCCTTCAAGAGGTGAAGCGTTCAATGCATTCAGAACATATATTTGAGTCTCAGCATCCTGAGCTATTCGAGCTGAGTATTGTACTTTCTGGCTAGAAGGGTGAGTGAGCCGGACTGATTCAGTGGCACAGTCAATCAAAGCTTTATAAGGCTTCAACAAGTCCATACCCAGAATAATGTCTATGTTGGAGGTCTTGAGAGCAATGAGTGAAACGGGGAACATCAATCCTCCGATCACAATGTGGTTACCGTGGCTTACCCTGGTAGTTTGCCAATTAGCCCCAGGTGACTGGATTACCAAAGGGGTGCACATCTCCTCGAAAGGTATATCATGACTTCGTGCAAAACTTTCGGACAAGGAGTGCGATGCTCCAGAATCAAAGAGGACTGAAGCTGGGATTGAATTCACTAGAAGGGTGCCCATCACAATGTTGGTGTCCTGTCGAGCTTCTTCGGTCTTGACATGGTTAACATGAACAAGCTGACCATCAGGTGGTCTGGCATTACGATTTCTGCTAATTTACGAGATCCTAAGTGTTGGCGTTAGTAAAATTTTAACCCGAAATAGAAGAGAGGTCAGAGTCCCAGAGTATAGACAAGAAATAAAAGATCCTAATACCACCCAATTGGTGACGTGGGCCCGTAAGCCACACAGCCAAGTTAGTAAATTAGTTTTTCGGTTTCTAGACTCAACTTCGGCCAAGGAGTTGGAAAGGGGGTTCCTACAGGCAGTCGGCTCTGATACCAACTTGTGATGCCCCCAGCTCAATCGTGCACTAATCATACAGGCAAATGCACACGATCAAGCCTAAGGACTCACGGGGAGATATCACAACACAACTCTAAAACATAAATAAAGTCATACAAGCTTTATATTACAAGCCAGGGGCCTCGAGGGCTCGAATACATAAGCTTGCGTACAAGCGTCAGCGGAAGCATCAGATATCTGAGTACAGATATGAAACAGGAACAGAAAGGCCTTTAGAAAGGCGGGGCAAAATAAAACGCTACGATCGAAAGGCGCAGGCCTCCTGCCTGGGACCCTCCGAACCTACTCCTGGTCGTCAGTCAGCTCGTAGTAGTAACCATCCTCCGGGTAGTAGTAGTAGTCGATCGACGGGGCATCTGTCTCAGGGGCTCCGTCATCTTGGTCACGTCAAACTAATATGGGGAGAAAAGGAAAACAAAGCAACCATGAGTACTCAGAAGTACTCAGCAAGCAAGGATCTACACTACATATGCAACATTATCAAAGGAAGGCTGTATATGTGGACTGGGCTGCAGAAATGCCAGAATAGAGAGGAGGCCTAGTCCTATCGAAGACTAGCATCTTCATCGGTCTTGCAGCAATAGAAGAGAGCAGAACAGATCAATATAATGTAGCAGTATCATTAAGTCTCAACCTCACCCAGAGATCCTTTCTCGACTCCCTGCGAGAAAGCAATCCCAGAGCCATACAGTCATCAAACTCGTCCTGAGATCCCTTCTCGACTCCCTGCGAGAAGCAATCCCAGAGCCTCATATCCAGGTCTCATCTCAACTTCTAGCTGTATCGATCGGGATACAACTCCGAGTGTCCTTTACCATAGGACCGGCTATCGATAGAAGTTTTCTTCCCTGCAGGGGTGCACCAACTTACCCAACACGCTCGATTAACTCCGACCGGACACACTTTCCTGGGTCATGCCCGGCCTCGGCCAAACGACACACCGCAATCCTACCTACAGCTCAGCAGAGAGGTCCCCGCCGGTCTACATCCTAAGCGCAAGGGGGTCTTGGCCATCGCCCCTCGCCCTACGGGTCATTGCGTGCCGGGCGAACCAGGCTCCACCCCTCAGGATGGTGCCGGCCCAGCCCGACCGCAGTGCTGAACTGGACGTCTGACAGAGCTTTTGGCTGATGCTACAATGCAGAACGCCCATACTATGCCCATGTGATGGTTAGTGCTATCAGGCCAGAGGCCTGCTCGGATCAAATATCCAAATCGTTAGTACCTTGGGCTTGCGGTAACGAGCAGAGACTCACGAAAGATGTGACCCCGTCACCCCGTCTCGAGGACTTGCGGCAAGGGCCAAGAATGCCCGACCACGCCTCGTAACCATCACTCGGGCACCACACCGGCACCCGTCTTCACAACACTCGCCTCTCAGGCGTACGCGGGTACCCCTCAGGGTCGACCCGCCTATCCAAGTAACAGTGTAAAGTCCAAGTATCCGTGTGTCCATAACATCAGAGGAATCCGAGGTATCACCCTCGTTGAATTCCCACTCGATGTATCCGTCAAGGTGAACTCGGAGGAATCACCCTCGATGGGTTCACACTTGATGTGTTGCACGACAGCGTCGTTATCGGAAGCGGTGAAGGAGGAATCACCCTCGATGACCACGACCGAACAGCTTCTCTACAGAGTTAACATCAGAAGTGCTACAAGAGGTTTCACCCTCGGCACTCGATAGTAACGCTGAAGTGTCGTTACAACTAAGGGGGGTGATGTGCGGTGCCGGGGCCTGGTCTTCAATCCCGTTGAACGGGTCTTCGGATAATCCAGCGGGGCAGTCGGGATAAGTGGGGTCACTGATAGGTCTCTACCCAGCCTATACTAAGCAGTTTAGGATATGCAGGTAATTATCAACAGCAGGTTACAATAAATAGGCTATGCATCAGAATAGGTAAAGCAGCAGCAGCAGTAATTCTAATGCAAGCATGAGAAATAGAATGGGCGATATCGGTATGCTCAAGGGGGGGGCTTGCCTGGTTGCTCGGCGGCAAGGGCAAGGTCGTCAACGGTGGCGTCGGTCTTCAGGACATCGTCAGCGGTCTCGGGGTCTAGCGAATAGGAAGAGGGGGAAGAAATAGTAAATACAAGCAGACAGATGCATGATAATACGATACACGGTGCTAGGGGTAACCTATCGTAGTGCTACACGACATAGGTGAAGGGGGAATAACATCCGGGAAAGTTTTCCCGAAGTTGCATTTTCGGACAGGCGAACCGGAGGGGGAAAGTCCCATGTTCAGGTAGTTAGAGACGTGCGACGGACGAACGAACCGCGTATTCGGGTTCGTCTCGTCGTTCTGAGCAACTTTCATGTAAAAGTATTTTCATCCGAGTTACGGATTAAAAGATAAGATTTTCTAAAGTTTTATTCATTTTCTGAATTATTTAAATTACTAAAATCGCAGAAATCGATTTATGACGTCAGGCTTACATCATCATTACGTCAGTGGTCAGCGGACCAGCTGACCGGTCAACGGGGCCCCTGGGGGTCCCACTGGCAGTGACTGGGCGTTGCCCAGTCAGCATTTGACTGGGTCAACGGGACCCAGGGGGCCCAGTGGCAGCGGCTGTGGGGAGGTCCACATGGACATCCACGTCAGCGTCGCCGGCAACGGCGCCGGAGATGGCTCCGGCGACCATATTTAACGGCGGCGCGCTCGGGAATGGCCGGAAATCGGCTACGGTTGGCCAAATCAAACACCGCGACCCGCATTCGATGGCCAGCGCACGCGCGCATCCACCGGGGTGGTAAACGGAGGCCGGGACGAACCGCAGCGATGGCGGCATCCATTCTAGTGGCGGCCGGAATACGGTAAGCTCGGGGTCGAGCCCAGGGGCTCGCCCGAGATGAGCTACTGTGCATACGCGATGCTTGGGCTCTCCGGAAACACGGCGTAGGCGACGGCTTAGCACAGGGTGGACGAGGGCGTGAGCCACGAGATCCAAGGCGGAAACAGGAGCACGGCAATGGCGACAGCTAGCTACGGCTCATGCTCGCGCAAGATGGAGGAAGGGGAGGATGCGGAGCTCAACGAGGAGCGTACGGAGTGCTCGTTGATCGGTTTAGAAGCAGCAGAGCAGGGGATCGACGCGACGAAGTTTCGGTGGCCGCGGGCGTTGACGGAGACGATGAGGTGTTGGCGCTGCTCCCCGAGACGAAGCAGAGCAGCAGCTTGACGGAGATGAGGGCTCCAGAGCTTCTGGACAAGACGCGGGGACGAGCGGTTGCCGGTGTTCGCGTGGCCTACGATGGCGAGGCCATGGCGCCACCCGGACGAGAGGAATGGAGAGGACGAGCGAGGGGGGGATGGAGAAGGGGTGCCAGGGGGAACCCGGGGGGTGCAGGGCGTCGCCTTAATCATCACAGCGAGCGCGGGGCGCGCTGTCGTCCAGAGAGAGGGGGGACCAGTGCACGCGCACGGGGTGTTCGACAGCGAGCGGGGAGGAGCTGTGCGGGGGTGAGGGAAAGGCGCTGCGCGGGCTGGGCCGGCTCTGTAGGCTAGAGCCCAGGTGGTGGTGGGCTCTTTTCTTTTTCTTTTCTGTTTTCCTTTTTCTTTACTGTTTTGCCTTTTAATTTCATTCCAAAATACTTTTGTAAAATATGAGACTGGCCCAAATAAATATGGTGCATTTTATACCACCGCAATAAAATGGTTTTGAGTCCAAAGGTTTTCATTTGGGATTTTATTTAATTAAAAAGGTATGAAATAGTGCTGTTTTACTGCTGTTTGAGTCAATTAATTAATTTAGTGAATGTTGGTTATGATTTTAGAATTGTCTGTGGAATATTTGCCATTTAATGAACATTTTTGTTTCTGGGTTTGGACAACTTTTATTTTTACTTTAAGTTTGAATTTCCATTTGAATTTGAAAAGAGATATGATACTAATGATGATTAAGCATTGTTGATCATGATGACATGGCATAATCAAAAGTAACAAATGCAGTCTTGGGAATATCCTCTTCACGAACACGGATCTGATGATAACCCAACCTCAAATCAAGTTTAGAGAATACCGATGATCCAGCAAGCTGATCATACAAATCATTGATCCGAGGAAGCGGATATTTGTTCTGGATTGTGGCTTGGTTAATGGGCCGATAATCCTGAACCAATCGGTTAGTTCCATCCTTCTTCTTAATGAAGAGTGAAGGTGCTCCCCAAGCAGAGGAACTGGGGCGGATGAAACCTTTCTTAAGTGACGTGTCGATTTCTTCCTTAAGTTCCAGAAGATGATGCGGAGGCATCTTATAAGGACGCTTTGCAATAGGGGTAGTGCCAGGCTTCAAGTCGATGACAAACTCGATAGCTCTAGCAGGGGGTATTCCTGGAAGTTCTTCTGGAAAGACATCTTGAAAATCACGAACAACTGGAACGTTCTCGATGCCTTCAAGAGGTGAAGCGTTCAATGCATTCAGAACATATATTTGAGTCTCAGCATCCTGAGCTATTCGAGCTGAGTATTGTACTTTCTGGCCAGAAGGGTGAGTGAGCCGGACTGATTCAGTGGCACAGTCAATCAAAGCTTTATAAGGCTTCAACCAGTCCATACCCAGAATAATGTCTATGTTGGAGGTCTTGAGAGCAATGAGTGAAACGGGGAACATCAATCCTCCGATCACAATGTGGTTACCGTGGCTTACCCTGGTAGTTTGCCAATTAGCCCCAGGTGACTGGATTACCAAAGGGGTGCACATCTCCTCGAAAGGTATATCATGACTTCGTGCAAAACTTTCGGACAAGAAGGAGTGCGATGCTCCAGAATCAAAGAGGACTGAAGCTGGGATTGAATTCACTAGAAGGGTGCCCATCACAATGTTGGTGTCCTGTCGAGCTTCTTCGGTCTTGACATGGTTAACATGAACAAGCTGACCATCAGGTGGTCTGGCATTACGATTTCTGCTAATTTACGAGATCCTAAGTGTTGGCGTTAGTAAAATTTTAACCCAAAATAGAAGAGGGGTCAGAGTCCCAGAGTATAGACGAGAAATAAAAGATCCTAATACCACCCAATTGGCGACGTGGGCCCGTAAGCCACACAACCAAGTTAGTAAATTAGTTTTCCGGTTTCTAGACTCAACTTCGGCCAAGGAGTTGGAAAGGGGGTTCCTACAGGCAGTCGGCTCTGATACCAACTTGTGATGCCCCCAGCTCAATCGTGCACTAATCATACACGCAAATGCACACGATCAAGCCTAAGGACTCACGGGGAGATATCACAACACAACTCTAAAACATAAATAAAGTCATACAAGCTTTATATTACAAGCCAGGGGCCTCGAGGGCTCGAATACATAAGCTTGCGTACAAGCGTCAGCGGAAGCATCAGATATCTGAGTACAGATATGAAACAGGAACAGAAAGGCCTTTAGAAAGGCGGGGCAAAATAAAACGCTACGATCGAAAGGTGCAGGCCTCCTGCCTGGGACCCTCCGAACCTACTCCTGGTCGTCAGTCAGCTCGTAGTAGTAACCATCCTCTGGGTAGTAGTAGTAGTCGATCGACGGGGCATCTGTCTCAGGGGCTCCGTCATCTTGGTCACGTCAAACTAATATGGGGAGAAAAGGAAAACAAAGCAACCGTGAGTACTCAGAAGTACTCAGCAAGCAAGGATCTACACTACATATGCAACATTATCAAAGGAAGGCTGTATATGTGGACTGGGTTGCAGAAATGCCAGAATAGAGAGGAGGCCTAGTCCTATCGAAGACTAGCATCTTCATCGGTCTTGCAGCAATAGAAGAGAGCAGAACAGATCAATATAATGTAGCAGTATCATTAAGTCTCAACCTCACCCAGAGATCCTTTCTCGACTCCCTGCGAGAAAGCAATCCCAGAGCCATACAGTCATCAACCTCGTCCTGAGATCCCTCCTCGACTCCCTGCGAGAAGCAATCCCAGAGCCTCATATCCAGGTCTCATCTCAATTTCTAGCTGTATCGATCGGGATACAACTCCGAGTGTCCTTTACCGTAGGACCGGCTATCGATAGAAGTTTTCTTCCCTGCAGGGGTGCACCAACTTACCCAACACGCTCGATTAACTCCGACCGGACACACTTTCCTGGGTCATGCCCGGCCTCGGCCAAACGACACACCGCAACCCTACCTACAGCTCAGCAGAGAGGTCCCCGCCGGTCTACATCCTAAGCGCAAGGGGGTCTTGGCCATCGCCCCTCGCCCTCCGGGTCGTTGCGTGCCGGGCGAACCAGGCTCCACCCCTCAGGATGGTGCCGGCCCAGCCCGACCGCAGTGCTGAACTGGACGTCTGACAGAGCTTTCGGCTGATGCTACAATGCAGAACGCCCATACTATGCCCACGTGATGGTTAGTGCTATCAGGCCAGAGGCCTGCTCGGATCAAATATCCAAATCGTTAGTACCTTGGGCTTGCGGTAACGAGCAGAGACTCACGAAAGATGTGACCCCGTCGCCCCGTCTCGAGGACTTGCGGCAAGGGCCAAGAATGCCCGACCACGCCTCGTAACCATCACTCGGGCACCACACCGGCACCCGTCTTCACAACACTCGCCTCTCAGGCGTACGCGGGTACCCCTCAGGGTCGACCCGCCTATCCAAGTAACAGTGTAAAGTCCAAGTATCCGTGTGTCCATAACATCAGAGGAATCCGAGGTATCACCCTCGTTGAATTCCCACTCGATGTATCCGTCAAGGTGAACTCGGAGGAATCACCCTCGATGGGTTCACACTTGATGTGTTGCACGACAGCGTCGTTATCGGAAGCGGTGAAGGAGGAATCACCCTCGATGACCACGACCGAACAGCTTCTCTACAGAGTTAACATCTGAAGTGCTACAAGAGGTTTCACCCTCGGCACTCGATAGTAACGCTGCAGTGTCGTTACAACTAAGGGGGGGTGATGTGCGGTGCCGGGGCCTGGTCTTCAATCCCATTGATCGGGTCTTCGGATAATCCAGCGGGGCAGTCGGGATAAGTGGGGTCACTGATAGGTCTCTACCCAGCCTATACTAAGCAGTTTAGGATATGCAGGTAATTATCAACAGCAGGTTACAATAAACAGGCTATGCATCAGAATAGGTAAAGCAGCAGCAGCAATTCTAATGCAAGCATGAGAAATAGAATGGGCGATATCGGTATGCTCAAGGGGGGGCTTGCCTGGTTGCTCGGCGGCAAGGGCAAGGTCGTCAACGGTGGCGTCGGTCTTCAGGACATCGTCAGCGGTCTCGGGGTCTAGCGAATAGGAAGAGGGGGAAGAAATAGTAAATACAAACAGACAGATGCATGACAATACGATACACGGTGCTAGGGGTAACCTATCGTAGTGCTACACGGCATAGGTGAAGGGGGAATAAAATCCGGGAAAGTTTTCCCGAAGTTGCATTTTCGGACAGGCGAACCGGAGGGGGAAAGTCCCATGTTCAGGTAGTTAGAGACGTGCGACGGACGAACGGACCGCGCATTCGGGTTCGTCTCGTCGTTCTGAGCAACTTTCATGTAGAAAGTATTTTCATCCGAGTTACGGATTAAAAGATATGATTTTCTTAAGTTTTATTCATTTTCTGAATTATTTAAATTACTAAATTCACAGAAATCGATTTATGACTTCAGGCTTACGTCATCATTACGTCAGTGGTCAGCGGACCAGCTGACCGGTCAACGGGGCCCCTGGGGGTCCCACTGGCAGTGACTGGGCGTTGCCCAGTCAGCATTTGAATGGGTCAACGGGACCCAGGGGGCCCAGTGGCAGCGGCTGTGGGGAGGTCCACATGGACATCCACGTCAGCGTCGCCGGCAACGGCGCCGGAGATGGCTCCGGTGACCATATTTAGCGGCGGCGCGCTCAGGAATGGCCGGAAATCGGCTATGGTTGGCCAAATCAAACGCCGCGACCCGCATTCGATCGCCAGCGCACGCGCGCATCCACCGGGGTGGTAAACGGAGGCCGGGACGAACCGCGGCGATGGCGGCATCCATTCTAGCGGCGGCCGGAATACGGTAAGCTCGGGGTCGAGCCCAGGGGCTCACCCGAGATGAACTACTGTGCATACGCGATGCTTGGGCTCTCCGGAAACACGGCGTAGGTGACGGCTTAGCACAGGGTGGACGAGGGCGTGAGCCACGAGCTCCAATGCGGAAACAGGAGCACGGCAATGGCGACAGCTAGCTACGGCTCGTGCTCGCGCAAGATGGAGGAAGGGGAGGATGCGGAGCTCACCGAGGAGCGTACGGAGTGCTCGTTGATCGGTTTAGAAGCAGCAGAGCAGGGGATCGACGCGACGAAGTTTCGGTGGCCGCGGGCGTTGACGGAGACGATGAGGTGTTGGCGCTGCTCCCCGAGACGAAGCAGAGCAGCAGCTTGACGGAGATGAGGGCTCCAGAGCTTCTGGACAAGAGGCGGGGACGAGCGGTTGCCGGTGTTCGCGTGGCCTACGATGGCGAGGCCATGGCGCCGCCCGGACGAGAGGAATGGAGAGGACGAGCGAGGGGGGGATGGAGAAGGGGTGCCAGGGGGAACCCGGGGGGTACAAGGCGTCGCCTTAATCATCACAGCGAGCGCGAGGCGCGCTGTCGTCCAGAGAGAGGGGGGGCCAGTGCACGCGCACGGGGTGTTCGACAGCGAGCGGGGAGGAGCTGTGCGGGGGTGAGGGAAAGGCGCTGCGCGGGCTGGGCCGGCTCTGTAGGCTAGAGCCCAGGTGGTGGTGGGCTCTTTTCTTTTTCTTTTCTTTTCTGTTTTCCTTTTTCTTTACTGTTTTGCCTTTTAATTTCATTCCAAAAGACTTTTGTAAAATATGAGACTGGCCCAAATAAATATGGTGCATTTTATGCCACCGCAATAAAATGGTTTTGAGTCCAAAGGTTTTCATTTGGGATTTTATTTAATTAAAAAGGTATAAAATAGTGCTGTTTTACTGCTGTTTGAGTCAGTTAATTAATTTAGTGAATGTTGGTTATGATTTTAAAATTGTCTGTGGAATATTTGTCATTTAATGAACATTTTTGTTTCTGGGTTTGGACAACTTTTATTTTTACTTTAAGTTTGAATTTCCATTTGAATTTGAATTTGAAAAGAGATATGATACTAATGATGATTAAGCACTGTTGATCATGATGACATGGCATAATCAAAAGGGGATTACTGTAGTTAACCACTGGGGGTGTTACAGAGGCCTTGCCTTTTCGATCTGTATCTTATTTGTGCTCGCCTTCTTAAGGCAGTCTTGTTTAACTTATGTCTGTACTTAGATATTGTTGCTTCCGCTGACTCTTGTGTATTCGAGATTCTGTATTCGAGCCCTCAAGGCCCCTGGCTTGTAATATGAAGCTTGTATTATTTCAATTTGTGTCTAGAGTTGTGTTGTGATATCTTCCTGTGAGTCCCTAATCTTGATCGTACACATTTGCACGTATGATTAGTGTATGATTTGAATCGGGGGCGTCACATAATGAAGAAACAAGCTATTCAGTGATGCATTTAGCATTTACCCTGGACTTGTCCTGAGCCACAGATAGTAAAAAGAAGATTGTAAGTTTGTAACTCTAAGTCTATGTGTTTCTGAATTTGTTATGTTGATCCTTGTGGAACGGTAAGCTCTTTCATGGTTGTTTATTAAAAAGAAACTGATACAAGACGCAGGAGACAAATTGATCAGAGTAAGATATTGGACGGACACTCTGGAGTGACAAATTCTTCCTGAAGGTGTAACAAAACAATGACTATCACATTCACACTGGTTACAAAATGAATCAAACTGCACTTTCAAGCTGCCCCCAACAACTTCGAGACAATCAGCAAATTCCAAAGAAGGTAAGTTCACAGCAAAATGTAACACAACCCCTTACAGTGATTCGGTGCTATCATCACTTTCTTCACACAAGGGTGCAGATTGGATTATAACCCGTGCTCCAGAAGCAAGCCTGCGGTTATGAATATATTGTTTGTGTGTGTGTTGTCAATCTCTAGAAACAGATAGGCAACTAGGCCAACGAATAAGAATAATGAGAAGCAACTAACCTTTCTTCGATCTTGATCATTTTGTCCTTCTCCTCATGGAATGACTCTCCCCTTGATGAAGATAATTTACCTAGTGGGTCAGTCATCCTATTGCTTGCACCTCTTGATGAACCAAGTGGTGAGGATCCAGTACTACGTTCTTGTTGACTAGAGCTGTACCTGACATCAGAGTTGGGGGAGAATGCTGTTCCACTTCTGGATTGCTTACATGATATCATTTTGATAGTCTGTGGGAGACATCTGAAACTACCCGACTCGGCCAAGCTTTCCATATCCCTTCTAGAGTCTGGCGCTCTATACACTCTGACATATTCAGAGGAGATGCTGAGTCAACAGCAAAGTATATCCAGAGATATTGAAAATACTAAACATATTTTCAAAGAAGGTACGGTATAGCAGGGTGACATAGCAACTAAAAACATGATAGTTCTTGCCAATTTCTAGGTAGTTAGGTAGGACACAATTTAGTGACTCGCTGCAGTTACAAAATGAAATGAGTGCTACTAATTGGTTGATTCTCTTATGATCTTCAAAACAAACATCATTTGATTCAAATTTGATCTTTTCTATCTCTAATATTGGACACTATAATGCAAAAAGAAATTAATTGACTAAGTCTCTACGAGAGATAATAGAGTGGGATATCCACTAAACCTCAGCGCCCTGCTGTATGTCGTATCCTACCCCTTCTTGGGGATTTGTATTTCTTATTTTCTTTTCAGTCTTTTCAATATATTGAGACACAAGCTTTGCTTTTTCTCAAAAAAGAAAGCTCTACGAGAGATCATAAATGTGCAACATTAAGTGCGACTAACCAATGTGAGCCTCAGCTATCCAATAAGCAAAAAAAAAAAAAAAAACTCGCTATCAAGACAATCATGCATCGAAGTCCATGGTGCCAACATGATAGCCCACAATCAGAACAATGTGTTGTGACATACCTATCCTCGTCGTAAGATGATGAGCGTTTGAGTGTGGGTATTTCTCCTCTCCCTAACTCTTCCTGCTTACTCTCCTCGACCAAGCTTTCACTACTTAAATGCTCCGACTCAGAAACTCTTATTCCAATTGTTCTTGCGCTACAAGGAACATTGTCAAGGTGCCGCAATGCCATAGGAGTAGAGAACATTGGGGAAGGGAATTCAACTTGAGTAAACCGTGGTCTGTATGTTGGGATGAGTCCAAAGCCACGGTGATCTTTCACAGAGATGGACCCACAGGTGATGAGCTGCATGAGCAAATTGGCTGGCTTCAGCTTCACACCCATTGGGCCATAGAGATGTTCTTCCTCTAGTACCTTATTATAGCTACTCCTCCTACTGGCCTCTGCCCTTATCAGGGACTCCAATGTCTCAACTCTGCCACCGGGAGAAGCATCAGATGAACACACCTGTGGTGATTCTCGAACAAGTACAGGGACCTTTGGCGATGCTTGCGTGCTTCTTTCATGACACTCTTGAATTTCAGCATCTGATGCACAATCCTCTGTAGGGATTCCTGCAGCGCGAGTATGTTTAGAAGGAACATCCCTCTCACTGTCTTCGGTTTGTGTGGACACGTCCTGTGCTCCGATGGGTTTGCAGACTCTGTACTCGGAAGGTACAGGGGAGCTTGCCTCTGATAATGGAACGTTAGTTCCTACTGGTTCAGGGGACAGGTTCCCCGATGAGCCAGAATGTGTAGTTCTGCATTGCTCGTCCTCGCGGTTGGTGGAAGCAGATGATGACGGCACAAATGTGGACTGCGCCAGCTGTTGTGGTTGCTGAGTAGGAGTTGGAGGTGAGGCCTCTTTGATAACAGCGGACGGGGATGACGATGACGAGCACCCTTCTTGCGATCCTCGCGACAGAGGAGAGTCTTCTTGTTGAGGGTGCTTGGGACTCTCGCCCTTGGTGTTGCTAAGGCCATTCTGCTGCCGATCTGAAACAATACAAGGTCAAGGAGAATGGACAAGGCAAATTGGAGCAAGATCTGATGAAGAACCCAAACAGAGTTGAGTTTATGAGTGCGACTTACCAGGCGGCGATCGGTCCAGGAGCTCGGAGCCCTTGAGGATGTACTCGTTGCCTTGTGCCGGGAGCACCAGATCGTCCTCGGAGATGTCGTGCCACACGAAGCCGTTTTTGTAGCTCCTGCGGGAAGCTACACGGATCAGCCCAGCCAAAGAGGAAAGTTGAAGAGCAATCAATGGGTGTACGTACCTCTTGCAGGACCAGGAGTACATGGCCGCCATGCCCTTCCCTCGCAGCACGTTAAGGCGGTTAATCACATCTACGGCGCCATGAACAGGAATCGCATCAGGGGCCAAAGTTGGAACGAATTTGAAAGGGCGGGGCGGGGCGACTGACCTCGCAGGTAGAGGCCGGCCTCCGGCGAGGCGAGCGGCACCTCGATGAAGTGGGGATGCTCCAGGTGGCGGCTGCGGCAGAGGTAGTAGACGACCGCCACCCTCTTCCCCGCGGCCGGGGGTGGCGGAGGCGAGCGGCGCGGAGGATGGTGCTGGCTCTTGCCCGGCGGCTCGACCCAGACCTTGTTGCGGCCAGGGCTCGCGCTGGTGCCGGCGCCCCGCCGCCGCGGCCTCCCCTCCATCCTTGTCGGCGGCGGCTGCTGGTTCTGAAACAGTCGGGGCAATTAAGCACCGAGCGGAGCAGCAAAGCGGCCGGATCAAATCAGACCGCGGCAGGTCCTGGACATGGCAAGGGGCAGAGGGAGCGCATTAATGGCCGCGGCTCGAGGTGGTGCGGTGGTGGTGGCAGCAGTGAGTTAAGTCGGGGAGTGTTGGTCTGATGGAGATGGGAGACGGCAAGAGGGAGAAGGGGAGAGATCAAATCAAATCAAATCAAACCAAACAGGGGTTTTGACCATCCATCCAAGCAGAGGAGAGGAGAGGCAATAATGCATCACTGTTTGTGTTTGGATTAACGGTCCATGTGTCGGCTCGGCCGCAAGAATCAATTTGGGTTTATTTATTTATTAATTAGGTTTCAGGAGAGAGAAGGCCAGATCACGAAATGAGGTGCGAGGGAACTCGAGTGCACTGTAGCAGCAGTGTTTGATTTCTCTTTTTGATTGGCTTTTTGGCAGCTCATGCTCCTCCTGTTCTGTCCGCCCTACCTTGCTCTCACACTCCACCGCCAGAGGAATTATTCATTCTGCTAGGCTTATCCATCTTCAACAACAGCTTTATAATTGGACACGGAGCCGTTTTTAGGACGCAGGAGATAAAAAAAAATCATCTCCAACAGCAGCCCAATAGCAAAAAATTTGAACTTCATATGTGGATTTAAAGTTGATTTTCATATGCTGTTGTGTCTAGTTATTTTGCATAGTTGTCGTGCAAAAATTCGTATAAGTTGAAATGCATAGACAAATTGTAGTTCAAAATAGTCTTCAAATTGAGGTTCGGTTGCGGTGCGGCTGCCCTATTTTAGGGATGCTATTGGAGACGACCACCTCTTGTGCCAAAAAAAAAAGGTTTTGTGCCCTAAAAATTTTACTCCACCATTTTTTCCCTAAAACAGAGCAGTTGTTGGAGAGGCTCTTAGGGCATCTTCAAGGTGTGCATCAGACCTTCTCTAAATGTCTGGGTTGTGTGGTTCGGATGTTTTTTTGCCCTCCAACGTCATTCATCAAATATCTGTGGATCACTTCGGACATTCAAAATTCCATACACTGAAAATCGGTAGGAGGTTTGCGGTCATCAGGACATCTGCCACATAGGCGCTTGACTGAGCGGTTCCACTCAAAACCTTCACCGCGAGTTCTGTTTCAGAAGCCAAGCCACACATTCACTACAACTCAAAACATACGCGGCCAGACGGCCGCCTACCCACATCCATGCCGGTCACCCCGACATGATCGGATGGCTGACGGAGCCGCTTTAACATGAACACGGTAACTGAGAAGGCTACTCCGACTGCTACGCCCGCTTTGAGGTGGTGACGGTACGCCTGGCTCGACTATTTAAGCAGGTTGGCCTCGCTCGCAAACCACATCTCCAGTCCCTGCATCGTCACCTCTAATATCCTCCTTGCCCCTCATCTCCTCTCATCCGCACACCACACAGATGAACCTTGCTGATTCACACGGGATTCCATGTGCCCCATGCTACTCGGGTCAGAGCGTAAGCTAGTGATGCTTTCGGCTACTGGACTTTAGCCATCTAGGGTGCGGCAAAGTTCGGCAGTGTCTCTGAGTGGTTCTTGGAGATAGCGGGTGGATCCTCGAGGTCGTCTGGATCATGGTGCAGCCGCCCACGGTCTTCGGCCCCGTCGATGTCCACCACCCGTCTGCGGCCATGGTCAAGGACGAGGTGGTGATATCCAATGGTGACGAGAAGCAGCAGCAGTTGCCCCTCCTCGCCGAGGCCGCGCGGATGGATGAGGAGTATGTGTGGCAGCTCGAGTTACTGCTCCAGAGGTTTCTTTTGTATCGCGATATGTCGCTGCCCTCGTTATTGTGCGACGGCCGCGTCAAGGAGGAGGTCGCGTCCCCGTCGCGCCACCGTGTCAAGTAGGAGCTGGCGTCCCCGCCACGATGTCGTGTCAAGATGGTGCTCGTGTCCCCACCGCACCGCCAATTCGGGCGCCTCGTCGAGTCAGCATCCCTGCCGCGTCGTTTTGGGTGCGACAAGGAGGTGGTGTCATCGCTGCCTCGTTGGTAGTTCGAGATCCAGTGGCGCCGGTAAAGAAAGAGGAGGAGGTGTCCACCCCAGCGATCGCTAACGCGCGCAACCGCCTCCTCTACTACCTCGTACGTGGTGGCAGCGCCTCCTCCTCGCGCACCAGGACGACGACTAACAAGGCGACATCCAATGAGGAGCGCCGGGATCGACGCAACATGGCGCGCCATTCGGCCCTCGCAACGTCTGACGTGGCGCCGCACTGGGTGTGTGCCGACCCAGACCTTGTTTTGGCATGGTCCGAGGATCAGTCCAGGACCACTGCGCAGACGTCCTCCGACCTTCGATGCCGGATCATCGACCGACTCTACAAGATTGGGTTGGCCAAGCCCGAGTGTGTTGCCCGTGCCCTCACCGGCAAGGGCACAGATGTTGTGGGCCGGAGTCCGCGCCTGACCGTCGCCGCGAGCCGGACATGGTCAATCGTCTGTGCGAGACGGAGCGGCTTCGCCGCAACTGCACAACATTGGCCGAGCAGGGCTGTCGCGACCCTGGGAGGTCGTCCGTCGCTGGGAGGATGATGGTGATAACGACGACATGCTCGGGGTCGGAGGTGTCGGCGGCCTCAGAGGCCATGCATGCAAGGTCAAAGTCTAATACCTCGCGTAATTTAGTTTTCTTTTTTTTACTGTTAGTTGAACTTGCTAAATAGCAGGTGGTTTGCATGTAATACGTGGAACTTGCTTAAATTTTGTTCAGTTTGCATGAATTTTGTCCATTTGTGAAATATCCGTTTAAAATATGGACGGACATTTGGTGCATAGGACTGGATGTCCGCTCTCCTATCCGTTATCCGTGGGCACGTCCGAACATGTCCGTGGATGTTTGGGACGTACGTTTTCATGCCGCGTCCAAGATGCCCTCGCTCTGCTTCTGTCTCTCAACTTGAACCGAAGCTCCTTCAAAAAAACTTGAACTGAAGCTGGTACTAGTTTTTTTGAAGGAGCTTTCAGTTTTTATCTTGCTTTGCTTTATATGTAGTCAACTCATTTGCACTCTATCTTGCTTTGCTTTATATGTAGTTAATGTCTTTAATAAGGTTGGGTTGTTTGTATCTGCCCTTTTATCTTTATTCCCTTTGTTTGCGTTTCCCTCCCAAGTCCCCTCTGCCTGCTTTGAACATGCACTTAATTAACAACAGTGCTCCCTTTAGTTTGGACTACAACGGAACCTCATTTGCACGTATATATATATCCATGAATGAACGATTTTCTTCCGGGAACAAGTTCATGTGGAGCAACAGCAAACAGCACATTCATAGATATGCAGTTGTGTCTTCTGCTGCAAGACCGGTCTGCATGGCCATGATGGTGCATGCACATTGTAGCTTAGCAAATCAACTTTATTTTCAAATGAGTTGTGCTCGGTAGTGTTTGGAAGGATCCAAAATATGTAACTGGTGATGGCGCACGTCGTTCCAACTGCCCACCCATAGCCACATGCGTGTTTGGTGTTATTTGCGTCGTGGAATCGTGAGTTTATTCGGGATCGATGATTGGGCTTCAGCTCCAGAACATGATGGAAATGTATGTCTGCCATGTATTGTACTAGGTGGAATCGCAGAGATATGACATGGTCTAAGTACTCAATTACTACATGCGTATAGGCCGTCGTCCGAAAAATTGGGATGCAGAGAGCTCCTTAATCCGAAAAAATTAGGATGCTCATAGTACATATGTAAATATTGATTGATGCCGTACAACCTTAGTTGACGGTCATCGACACGCAAACACCACCGCCAGGATCACCAATCCACCACCAGCCCCAAACCATTGCTGCAAATCGATCCCACGACGCTACAACCTAGTTGGGTTTGTTTCCTCTGTCAAATTTATTTTACTTTTCCTGGTCACCATGCTCGGTATACTTATCTTTACAAAAGGAAAATGTATGATACCTTCAGTTTGTAATTACGTCTCCTGTTCTTATTTATAGCTAGAAAAGCCATACCAGATAGCAGAGTAAGATTTTCATTTGGGATGCCTGTCATCTATCATTACACGGCCATGTAGAACAACATTTTGCTGTTGACCTTTTACAAACAATTGCTAATAAAGCCATGAGAAACAACATTCTCTCTGCCCCTCTGCATATCAATTCATGCCCAGACTTTCCCATAATTCAATATGTTGATGACACAATATTGATGATGCCTGCTGAGGTAACACAAGTAAGTCAAATCAGGAATTTGCTATTTCATTTTGCTGCCCGGATTGGACTTAAAGTAAACTACAGCAAGTCTGTGATCATACCAATCAATGTGGAATCTAGAAAGCTCACACTCATAAAAGATTTTTTTTTGAAGCCTGAACCGTAGAACAATTGTTCTACGGTATATTTTTCATTAATAAAACACAATATACAAATAATTTACAAGCAGAATAACATCCTGCCACTAACCAATGCCTGTTTTTTCTAACATATTAAGAATTAAGATCTGTAACTTAAATCAGAGCGTCTATCCACCGATCAAGAACTTTGAGATTCTTTGCCTTTGTTTTGTGCCTGACTAGAAGTAGATCTTGTTTGAGTTTAAGTCTCCAGGTTCTAGTACTGGATACTTCATTCCTAAACATGACTCCATTCCTTTGCATCCAGATGTTCCAACAACCCAATATTATAATATCCATGGCCACTTCCTTGGGTAGATTCTGGTGAAGTAGCAGCACTTCATCGTAAAAGGATATACCTCTCTGCTTTGCTGGGGCAACAGAAGACCAACAGTGTTGTGCAAATAAACAGTCCCAGAAGAGGTGAAGAACAGATTCCTCACAGTTTTCATTGCAAAGTGCACAACTGTAAGAGGGGATGATGAAAGATTTCCTTTTAAGCAGCTCTCATGTACTGACTCTATCATAAAGAGTGAGCCAGAAGAAAATTTTGTGCCTAATTCTGCTTGCACTATTCCATAGCCATTTGAAGATGCAGTTTGAGCCAGAGTTTCCCATGATGAATTTGTAGACTTGTTTAGAGGAGAATTGTGTTTTGCTCCAGGTATAGGACCAGGAGACTTTTTGTTCAAAAAGTGTGAGCTGAGCCAAGGTTTGGTTGAGGGAGTCGAATTGGATGTGAGCCTGAAGTGAGAGAGGCCTATGAAAATGATCACTGAGCTCCTGTCCAGTGCATATTTCAGCTACAGAGATGTTGTTCCAGATAGCAAAGGAGTGAAGTTCAGGATATTGAATTGCAAGAGGTTGTCCTTTCCAGCCATCTTCCTAGAAAAGTACTGTCTGCCCTGATCCAACTGTGCATTATGCAATTTCCTTATAGAGAGGCAAGAGTTTCAAGATAGATCTCCACCAAAATGATCCTTAAATTTTTCCAGTGGGGGGAGCAGAATTATAGTATGTCTCCCACAAAAGGTTTACCCAAGGCAAGTTTTCCTTGTTAAAAATTTTGTGAAGGTTCTTGAGAAGCAAGGCTTTGTTCTGATTGACCAAATCTAATACTCCAAGTCCTCCCTGAGATTTTGGTTTACATACTATGTCCCAAGAGATCATGGCCATACCCCTTTCATCAGATCCATACTTCCTCCAGAAGCAGTGTTTCAAATACTTGTTAATCTGTTCAACAACTCCCAAAGGTATTTCCAAACAGGACATGAAGTAAGTTGAGAGAGAAGTATAGACTGATTTAATAAGCTGCAATCTTCCATCAAAAGAGATTAAAGTGGAGCATCCTAAAATTCTTCTTTCAATTCTTTTCATCATGCCAGAAAAATCTTCAATTCTCAGCTTACGGGTACTTAATGGCAGCCCCAGATATGTGACTGGGAAGGAACCTATTTGACAGCGCAAGATGTTTTTGATAGCTTCAATCTTTTCACCATCAACATTAATAGGAATGATCACAGACTTATTATAGTTGACCCTCAAGCCAGTTTGTGAGGTAAAATGAGGCAAGAGATTTCTGACTTGGGCCACTTGAGTGATGTCAGCAGGAAGGATCAGTATTGTGTCATCTACACTCATAAAAGATACTCTGGGCTGTCAATTGGGTTCCTTTCCGTTCACATATCTTGGACTGCCTCTCAGTACTCATAAACTAAAGATTGAGGACTTCTCTGCCATGATGCAAAGAATTGAAAGAAGAATATCAGGTTGCTCAACTCTTACTTCATGTGCTGCTTAGCTCTGCCAATGGGAGTAGTAGAACAAATTAACAAGTACCTAAGACACTGCTTATGGAAGAAATATGGTACTATTGATGCTGGAACTTCAATGATTGCCTGGGATAAAATCTGCAAGCCAAAATCACATGGAGGCTTAGGGGTTTTGGATTTGGTTGCCCACAACAAAGCACTTTTGCTGAGAAACTGTGACGCCCGGATAATTACGCTACAGTAATTTCCTATTAATGATGCCAGGTCATCGGTTTTACTGTTGCTAAATCACTTGATCCAAATCACTATTCAAATTCAAATTAAAGTCCAAGATTCAAATTTCTCAAACATGCAAAATAAGATGTTCAAAGTGTGGCAAACATTCCATAACTAATTATGGTGGTGACCCAACACTTTTGTAAAGTATTTAAATGCCCTTTTATGAATATAACAGTGGCTAAAAACAATTATTAAATGCTTTTAAAATTATAAAAATACTAAACTTTTTTATTTGAACCTCAAACTAAATGTGGCAGTGGTATAATTAGTAACAACAATTTAGGTGTTGTTCCTATATTTTATAAAACTAATTGCTATTCAAAAATAAAAGAAACCTAAAACTGTAAAAAGAAAATAATAAACAAAAACCAAAAAAATAAAAAGAAAGAAGGAAACCCCCCTGCTTCCCCTGGGCCAGCTGGCCAGCCGTCCCAGCCCTGCCTACCCCCCCGGCCTACTCCTATCCCCCCCGGCCCAACCGGCGCCTACAACCCCTGCCCCGAACCCTAACCCCAACTGGTACAGCGAGGTGCTATAAAAACAGTTTTTAACCCCTTTTCGCGACGGTGTTTTGAACTGTCGCCAAGTGAGTGACTGCGATAGGGGGGGTCCTTCCCACACGACCCAGAAACCGTCGGGGATAGGGAGCCTTGATGCATACAGTTGTCCCTATAAAACTGTTTCTGATATCTCAAATATCCCAAACGCTTCATCCTTGCTACTCGTTTGTGCTCGCATTGCCATCGCAGTCGGAGTTCTATGGTTTTACCTAAAACCAGGTGCAATCCAGGCACATTCCAGGCATGGGATTTTTTCAGGCACGTACCAAACTGGCTCTACGTTTACGATGCCTGGAACATCACAAACAGTCCATGAGTGTAAACCGTGTACGATAGGTCGACAATCACACATATTTAGTTTTCCCGCACCGTTTGTGATATTGTCTGACATCACACACGCTTTGCAAACGGCAACTGTGTGCATGGTTACACATGTTTTCTCTCCGTGAACCGTGTCGGATTATGATGTATATCACACACGCTGTGCTTTATAGACCGTGTGCGCCATAATGACCTGCAGACCGTAATTTCACCCTAATTTAATTGCTGCTATTTAAAATTGTACCTAATTTGAATTTGGAAGTAGGCTATAGCTTTATTCATATCCATCAGGTTCAAACAACCAATGCATTATTCGATTCACAGGTACATATGTTCAAGAATTACATAAGCACCAAATAAAGAATGATGAACCAGGGTTGTATACTTGTACTATTACAGATGGTAAAGAAAGAGGTGAGAGACATTCTGGTTGCTGAACAAGGTGAAGCGGAATGGTGTAGGATCGAAAGTAGGTCTAGAGGGGGGTGATTAGACTACTTGACCAAATAAAAATCTAGCCTTTTCCCAATTTTAAGTCTTGGCAGATTTTAGCAACTTAGCACAAGTCAAGCAATCAACCTACACATGCAATTCTAAGAGTGTAGCAGCGGAAAGTAAAACATTGCATATGAAGGTAAAGGGAAGGGTTTGGAGAAGGCAAACGCAATGTAGACCCAAAGATTTTTGGCGTGGTTCCGATAGGTGGTGCTATCGTACGTCCATGTTGATGGAGACTTCCACCCACGAAGGGTAACGGTTGCGCGAGTCCACGGAGAGCTCCACCCACTAAGGGTCCACGAAGAAGCAACCTTGTCTATCCCACCATGGCCATCGCCCATGAAGGACTTGCCTCACTCGGGTAGATCTTCACGAAGTAGGCAATCTCCTTGCCCTTACAAACTCCTTGGTTCAACTCCACAATCTTGTCGGAGGCTCCCAAGTGACACCTAACCAATCTAGGAGACACCACTCTCCAAAAGGTAATAAACGGTGTGTTGATGATGAACTCCTTGCTCTTGTGCTTCAAATGATAGTCTCCCCAACACTCAACTCTCTCTCACAGATTTGGATATGGTGGAAAGATGATTTGAGTGGAAAGCAACTTGTGGAAGGCTAGAGATCAAGATTCTTGTGGTTGGATTGGAATGTCTTGGTCTCAACACATGAGTAGGTGGTTCTCTCTCAGAAAATGAGTAGTGGAAGTGTAGGCATGTTCTGATAGCTCTCTCTTGAATAGAGAAGGGGGTGGAGGGGTATATATAGCCTTCACACAAAATCTAACCGTTACACACATTTGACCCTACTCGGTCAGACCGAATAGAAGAACTCGGTGAGACCGATTCAATTCAAAATGTGAACGTTAGGATTCTCGGTGGGACCAATATACTCAACTCGGTGGGACTGATGTGCTAGGGTTAGGGCAAAACCTCATCTCGGTGAGAAAGATTGCATGAACTCGGTGGGACCGATTTCAGCAATGAGCAAACAAAGAGTTGGTCAGGCAAACTCGGTGGGACCGATCGCTCCTTTCGGTAAGACTGAAACGTTACGAAAGGGAAACAGAGAGTTTGCATTGCGAACTCGGTGGGACCGATCGCTCATTTCGGTGAGACCGAAACATTACGAAAGGGAAACAGAGAGTTTGCATGGCGAACTCGGTGAGACCGAAATCCCTATCGGTGAGACCGAACTGATTAGGGTTTCTGGCAGTGGCTATGTCAAAGGAACTCGGTGGCGCCGGCTAGATCAAATCAGTGGGGCTGAGTTTGACTTTAGGTTTAGGACATATTTGAATATGAGAAAGTGGTTGAGGGCTTTGGAGCATATCACTAAGCATTTTGAGCAAGTAGACCATTAAGCAACACCTCATCCCCTTTTAATAGTATTGGCTTTTCCTATGGACTCAATGTGATCTTGGATCACTAAAATAGAAATGTAGAGTCTTGAGCTTTTGCCAATATTTGTCCTTAGCATTTTGAGGGGTCCACATCTCTAGTCCATGTGCCATGCCAATCATTGAACTTTCTGAAATATTTAACTTGAAAGGATATTAGTTCAATGAGCTATATGTTGTTATGAATTACCAAAACCACCTGGGGATTAGTTGCACTTTAAATCTCCCCCTTTTTGGTAATTGATGACAACATATAGATCAAAGCTTCGACAAATGATAATATGAATGAAATATATCATCGCTTTGAGAAGTATGTGATAAGCAAGAGCTCCCCCTAAATTTGTGCATTATTTAAAATTTGCTTTTGAATGCAAATGCACAATCGATTAGGATCATGGGTTACTCTTCCATGTCACATACATCTTGGTGGAGCGCTCAAAATGATAGAATGAAAAGCACATGCACTCATCACCAAGGGAAACATGATTGATCATACACAAGTGTTATAGATAGCATCATTCAAGCACACATTAAAGCATAATGATCAACCACATGATCATAAGTGTATCTCACACACAAGCGCAAATAATGTAGCAACCAAATGAATATCAAGTAGTAAGAGAGGCAAACAAAAGAAAAAAACTCTCTCTCTCGAAGCCTAAGATCTATACACTTTCTCCCCCTTTGGCAACAAGTTACCAAAAAGCTCAAAAATGCATAGTGCTATTCGGCACTCTAGGCACGATCTCCGGGAGCTCCTGAAGTGGTCTTCGGGCTGGTGGCTCCGGTGTGCGTAGATGGCATTGAGAGGAGTCCGTCTGCAAAGGCTTCTACTGATGTCTGAGGAGCTGGAGGAGTTGCAACTAAAGGTGCAACAGTGGCAGTTGCTGAAGCTGTAGCTCTGGAATATGTGACAACTGGCTCTGCTGCAGACCTCTGTGCTCTTGGCACTCTGTGAAATGCATCTATGGTGACTCTTCCTCTCCTGTCCTCTGCCTCTTCTTGAAGTTGCTCAACTGTGGTTTGGTTCTCTGTGACCTTCAAGTCTAGATCATAAAATTTTGTTTCAATGATCCTCTCAAGACTTTCTTGGTTTTGAGTCAGGGTGGCTAGTCCTTTCTCAATCCTCATTGTAGACTCAAGCAGATAAGTGAGCTGATCTTGCTTGGTCTTGAGATTCACAGCTGATACATCTGGCATCTTGGAAGTCTTTGCTGCCTTAGCTTGCTCTCGCTTCTCCTGAGCCTCTACAGATGTAGGATGTGATGCATCCATGACAACAACATTGTCCTCAAAGTCTGGCCTCAGGGGAAGGTGTTCTCTGTCCAGTAGATATGTGCCTATTCCCATCTTGGAGTTGATGAGCATCTGAATGTGTGGGGGCATATCCACATGACGTCTTCTGATCAGCAGCAGTTCTCTTGATGGTTTCAACAATCAAGGTCATCACCTTGAACTTCTCTGGCACATCAAACATATGCAGCAGGTTTATTGAGTGACCTCTGATCATCCTGTCATCTCCTGACTTGGGCAACAAAGTGTGCCTCAGTATAGTGTTGATAGTGGGCAGCCCTGACAGCAGATAGTAGATGGATCCAAATCTGTGAGTTGCCAAAGCAGCATCTGGAATTTCCTTGTACATGTGAGCCATGGAGTTATGATCTTTCCTGGGCTTGGCATAGACATCTGTGTCATCTTCCCTTTCTTCAGTGGCATTGATCAACTTGGCCCATTCTGCAATAGATGATTGGTATCTTGTGCCTTCAGTCATCCAGACTATCTTGACATCCGGATAGAAGTGTGCAGTTGAATAAAATTGCATGACCATCTCATCATTCCATTTAGTCAGCTTCTGACCAACAAACTTGTCAACTTCGTTCATCCTAAAACTCTCATGAACTCCAAGGAAGTAATCTTCATTGTCATCAATGAACTTCCAGTCAACCCATCTCATGTCACTGACTATGGGCTTCTTGTCCAAAAGAACTGTCTCATAGAAGTCTTGCTGCTCCTTGGTGTGAAATCTGTAGTCCACAGCTGTCCTTCTCCTCACAGCATATGGGTTTGTCTGCCTCCAGTCTGAGACCTGCATCCTTTCTTAACTTCATGTTTTCAGCTATGGGATGATTGTCATCATGATCTGGAATTTTTGGTTTGAGCTTCTTGAGCACTTGCTGTTCCTCATCCTCTTGAACTTCAGGCACTGGGGCCTTGTTCTTTTCAACAGCTGGGATGTTTCTGGTGGATCTCTTGGGTGCTGTAGGCTTTGGGACTTGAGCTTGGGCAGATGGCTTTGGAGCTGTCTTGGGCTTAGATGAATCAGCCCCAGACTTGATTGCATCTCCCATAAGCTTCTGAGACTTTGGTGCTGGCTCAACAGCTTCTTCCTCATCATCTTCATCTGGATCTTTCATCATTGATGATCTGCCAATAACTCTGGCCATGGTCTTCTTGACCCTTTCCTTCCTTTTCTTGCCTTCAGCAGCCTCTTCTTCTCTTGGTTCAAGAGTGAACTCCATAGTTTCCTGAGTGGAGGCTATGGCTTTTGACATAGGCACTCTCTTGGCAGGAGCTTTCTTCCTCATGCCAGGCTTGGTGGCAGCAGCAGCATACTCCTTCTTGACTGCCTTCTTCTTTGAGGTGACCTCCTCATAAACCACAAAGTCCTCATCTTCAGAATCTGAGGTTCTCTTCTTCCTTTGCCTAGTTGCAGCCTTAGGCAAGTTGCTTGGGGTGCTTCTGCTACCCTCATCATAACTGCTATTGGAGGGACTAGTGCCCTCACTGAGATTTGCTTGCTCCTCTGACCTGTTCTGGCTATCATTGTTGTCTGACATGGCTGACACTGACCCTGTGAATAGATAGGTATAGGCAGAGTAGATGAGCATTACAAAGTACAGCTATTTTGGCAAAAAGTTTGACTCAAAAACTTAATTTTAGTTTTCTGCAGAAAGCATTTCGGAGCTACCGATATGACTAACTTGGTGACACCGAAGCAACTTTGGAGTCTAAACAGGCAGTTTTGGTCAGACTGAGATGCAGTTCGGTGACTCCGAGATGCTAGGGTTTCACGGAGAAAGTAAACTCGGTCACACCGATTCGTACACTTCGGTCGGACCGAGTAGTACATGTGCAATGGCCTGGGCCAAATCGGTGAGACCGAATACTTCAAATCGGTTGGTCCGAGATGAGTTCGGCGGAAACCTAACCCTAAGTTTTTGCATCAAAACTAATCTAGAAGAAGTTTTGGTTGGATAGGATGATCTCAATCGTGGATAGAAGCATGGCATTATCCTTTGTGCAAGAATCGGAGTTAAGGAATACACAAAGGGATCGAGTCCGTACCCTAACTTGGCGGCGGACTCGCTACGGCGACAACGGCAGCGAAGAATCCCGTTGACAGCAGTGGAGACCAGCAGCAGGAGGGCGCTGGCGACGACGGCGATGATCCGGAGACCAAGGGGGCGGCAGAGCTGGGCAGGCACAGTTGGGAGTTTGAAGGAATTTCCAAATTTTAACCCGCGGATATATATACCCAGTCACTGTCGGTGTGACCGAGTGGAATGACTCGGTGGCACCGAGATGCAGAATCGCAAGCGGTTACTGCAACTCGGTGTGACCGAACTGTTCTAATCGGTTGCACTGAGGTGAAAGCCTAGATCAACCCAATGATTTCGGTGAGACCGAGATGGATGAATCGGTCAGACCAAAAGCCATTAAGAGGTTTTGGAAGTTTAAGCCCTTGACGGATCGGTGGCTCCGAGTACTCCTCACCCGGAGGGTTCGAATTCAACTTAATCGAACTTTGTGATGTAGCATGAATAGAGTTTGAGACAAGAAAAGCATAGATAGCTAGAGGGAGTACTTAGGCATTCTTGTCCATCCATTTGGCAAAAAGAAAAACCAATCAATCAAAACAAAAAATGGATGTCCTCGAATGGAGAAAATTATGCAACCAACATGCTCACACAATAAGATAGCAAATGAAATATGTGGCAAAGCATGCACAAACACTCTAGCATCTATCAAGCAATTGGCGATGACTAGGTCATCTATATATGAGTAAATTGACTTAGGAGTCAAATGAGAACATTTGATCATAGGTCATACTCATCGTTTAAGCACAAGTGGGGTTACCACTTTTACATAAAGCATTGTTGTGTTCACACCATTAGAGTTGCTTTAGCTCAATTCTTAGAGTAAAGCTCCCCCTAGATGTGATATCCCCCCTAAGAGGGATGAACTAACCTTGGGTTTTGTCGATGATGACTTCATGTAGATGTTGAAGATGTGGATGCTCAAAGTTGATGTAGATCATTTGGAGCAATCCATTGGAGTGAGTTGCACTTTCAATACCTACATGGGTTAGTCCCACAAGGAACACACAAGGATATCCATAGACATAGAGTGAAATACACATATGATGTTGTCCATGAAAGCATTAGGTTACCTTGTCCCTTGTCTTACCAACAAGAGGGTTTGTGACTCCTTGAACTAGTGCAAGATATGGAAGTTGATTGCACTTGTCCTTGCCAAAATGAATATGAGTGAAGTATGTTGGCGGAGTCACCCTCAAGTGAAGGAAATATGCCCTAGAGGCAATAATAAAGTTATTATTTTATTTCCTTATATCATGATAAATGTTTATTATTCATGCTAGAATTGTATTAATCGGAAACTTGATACATGTGTGAATACATAGACAAACAGAATGTCACTAGTATGCCTCTACTTGACTAGCTCGTCAATCAAAGATGGTTAAGTTTCCTAGCCATAGACATGAGTTGTCATTTGATGAACGGGATCACTTCATTAGAGAATGATGTGATTGACAAGACCCATCCGTTAGCTTAGCACGATGATCGTTTAGTTTGTTGCTATTGCTTTCTTCATGACTTATACATGTTCCTCTGACTATGAGATTATGCAACTCCCGAATACCGAAGGAACACCTTGTGTGCTATCAAACGTCACAACGTAACTGGGTGATTATAAAGATGCTCTACAGGTGTCTCCGATAGTGTTTGTTGAGTTGGCATAGATCAAAATTAGGATTTGTCACTCCGATTGTCGGAGAGGTATCTCTGGGCCCTCTCGGTAATGCACATCATATGAAGCCTTGCAAGCAATGTGACTAATGAGTTAGTTACGGGATGATACATTACGGAACGAGTAAAGAGACTTGCCGGTAACGAGATTGAACTAGGTATTGAGATGCCGACGATCGAATCTCGGGCAAGTAACATACCGATGACAAAGGGAACAACGTATGTTGTTATGCGGTTTGACCGATAAAGATCTTCATAGAATATGTGGGAGCCAATATGAGCATCCAGGTTCCGCTATTGGTTATTGACCGGAGATGAGTCTCGGTCATGTCTACATAGTTCTCGAACCCGTAGGGTCCGCACGATTAACGTTCGATGACGATCGGTATTATGAGTTTATGTGTTTTGATGTACCGAAGGTAGTTCGGAGTCCCGGATGTGATCACGGACATGACGAGGAGTCTCGGAATGTCTGAGAGGTAAAGATTGATATATTGGAAGATAGTATTTGGCCTTCGGAAAGGTTTCGGATATTTATCAGAGTGCCGGAAGGGTTATCGGAACCACCGGAGAAGTAATGGGCCTTATTGGGCCTAGGGGAAAGAGAGAGGGGCAGCCAAGGGCTGGCCGCGCGCCCCCCCATGGGCCTAGTCCGAATCGGACTAGGGGGAGGGGCGGTGCCCCCTCCTTCCTTCTCTTTCCCCCTCCTTCCTTCTTCTCCTAGTAGGACTAGGAAAGGGGGGAGTCCTACTCCTACTAGGAGGAGGATTCCTCCCCCCTTGGCGCGCCTATGAGGGCCGGCCGGCCTCCCCCTCCCTCCTTTATATACGTGGGGAGGGGGGCACCCTATGACACACAAGTTAATTGTTTTTAGCCGTGTGCGGTGCCCCCCTCCACAGATTTCCACGTCGGTCATATTTTCGGAGAGCTTAGGCGAAGCCCTGCCGGAATCACTTCATCATCATCGTCAGCACGCCGTCGTGCTGACGAAACTCTCCCTCAGCCTCAGCTGGATCAAGAGTACGAGGGACGTCACCGAGCTGAACGTGTGCAGATCGCGGAGGTGCCGTACGTTCGGTACTTGGATCGGTTGGATCGCGAAGACGTTCGACTACATCATCCGCGTTACTAAACGCTTCCGCTTTCGGTCTACGAGGGTACGTAGACACACTCTCCCGCTCGTTGCTATGCTTCTCCTAGATAGATCTTGCGTGATCGTAGGAATTTTTTTGAATTACTACGTTCCCCAACAGTGGCATCAGAGCCAGGTCTATGCGTAGATGTTATATGCACGAGTAGAACACAAAGAGTTGTGGGCGATAATAGTCATACTGCTTACCAGCATGTCATACTTTGATTCGGCGGTATTGTTGGATGAAGCGGCTCAGACCGACATTACGCGTACGCTTACGCGAGACTGGTTCTACCGACGTGCTTCGCACATAGGTGGCTAGTGGGTGTCAGTTTCTCCAACTTTAGTTGAATCAAGTGTGACTACGCCCGGTCCTTGTTGAAGGTTAAAACAACACACTTGACGAAAAATCGTTGTGGTTTTGATGCGTAGGTAAGAACGGTTCTTGCTTAGCCCGTAGCAGCCACGTAAAACTTGCAACAACAAAGTAGAGAACGTCTAACTTGTTTTTGCAGGGCTTGCTGTGATGTGATATGGTCAAGACATGATGTGATATAATTTGTTGTATGAGATGATCATGCTCTGTAACAGAGTTATCGGCAACCGGCAGGATCCATATGGTTGTCGCTTTATTGTATGCAATGCAATCGCCATGTAATTGTTTTACTTTATCACTAAGCGGTAGCGATAGTCGTAAAAGCAATAAGTTGGCGAGACGACAACGATGCTACGATGGAGATCATGCTGGAGCGCCGGTGATGATGGAGATCATGCTGGGGCGCCGGTGACGATGGAGATCATGACGGTGCTTCGATGATGAAGATCAAGAGCACACGATGATGATGGCCATATCATGTCACATATTGAATTGCATGTGATGTTAATCCTTTTATGCATCTTATTTTGCTTAGTACGACGGTAGCATTATAAGATGATCTCTCACTAAATTTCAAGGTACAAGTGTTCTCCCTGAGTATGCACCATTGCTACAGTTCGTCGTGCCGAGACACCACGTGATGATCGGGTGTGATAAGCTCTACGTTCACATACAATGGGTGCAAGCCAGTTTTGCACACGCAGAATACTCGGGTTAAACTTGACGAGCCTAGCATATGCAGATATGGCCTCGGAACACTGAGACCGAAAGGTCGAACATGAATCATATAGTAGATATGATCAACATAGTGATGTTCACCATTGAAAACTACTCCATCTCACGTGATGATCGGACATGGTTTAGTTGATTTGGATCACGTGATCACTTAGATGATTAGAGGGATGTCTATCTAAGTGGGAGTTCTTAAGTAATATGATTAATTGAACTTTAATTTATCATGAACTTAGTCCTGGTAGTATTTGCAAATTATGTTGTAGATCAATAGCTCATGTATAGCTCCCCTGTTTTATTTTTGATATGTTCTTAGAGAAAACTAAGTTGAAAGATGATAGTAGCAATGATGCAGACTGGTTCCGTGATCTGAGGTTTATCCTCATTGCTGCACAGAAGAATTATGTCCTTGATGCACCGCTAGGTGATAGAACTATTGCAGGAGCAGATGCAGACATTATGAACGTTTGACAAGCTCGGTATGATGACTACTTGATAGTTTAGTGCACCATGCTTTACGGCTTAGAATCGGGACTTCAAAAACGTTTTGAACGACATGGAGCATATGAGATGTTCCAAGAGCTGAAATCGGTATATCAGACTCATGCCCGTGTCGAGAGGTATGAGACCTCTGACAAGTACTTCGCCTACAAGATGGAGGGGAATAGCTCAACCAGTGAGCATGTGCTCAGAATGTCTGAGTACTACAGTTGCTTGAATCAAGTGGGAGTTAATCTTCCGGATAAGATAGTAATTGACAGAATTCTCTAGTCACTATCACCAAGTTACTGGAACTTCGTGATGAACTATAATATGCAAGGGATGACAAAAATGATTCCCGAGCTCTTCGTGATGCTGAAATCAACGAAGGTAGAAATCAAGAAAGAGCATCAAAGTGTTGATGGTTAACAAGACCACTAGTTTCAAGAAAAGGGCAAAGGGAAGAAGGGGAACTTCAAGAAGAATAGCAAGCAAGTTGCTACTCCCAGGAAGAAGCCCAAGTCTGGACCTAAGCCTGAAACTAAGTGCTTCTACTGCAAAAGGACTGGTCACTGGAAGCGGAACTGCCCCAAGTATTTGGCGGATAAGAAGGATGGCAAAGTGAACAAAAGTATATTTGATATACATGTTATTGATGTGTATTTTACTAGTGTTCATAGTAGCCCCTGGGTATTTGATACTGGTTCAGTTGCTAACATTAGTAACTCGAAACAGGAGTTGCAAAATGAACAGAGACTAGTTAATGACGAGGTGACGATGGGTGTTGGAAGTGATTCCAAGGTTGATAAGATCACCATCGCACACTCCCTCTATTTTCGGGATTAGTGTTGAACCTAAATAAATGTTATTTGGTGTTTGCGTTGAGCATGAATATGATTGGATCATGTTTATTGCAAAATAAAAGTTATTTGGTGTTTGCGTTGAGCATGAATATGATTGGATCATGTTTATTGCAATACGGTTATTCATTTAAGTCAGAGAATAATTGTTGTTCTGTTTACATGAATAAAACCCTTCGATGGTCATACACCCAATGTAAATGGTTTATTGAATCTCGATCGTAGTGATACACATATTCATAATATTGAAGCCAAAAGATGCAAAGTTAGTAATGATAGTGCAACTTATTTGTGGCACTGCCGTTTAGGTCATATTGGTGTAAAGCGCATGAAGAAACTCCATACTGATGGACTTTTTGGAATCACTTGATTATGAATCATTTGATGCTTGCGAACCATGCCTCATGGGCAAGATGACTAAAACTCCGTTCTCCGGAACAATGGAGCGAGCTACAGACTTATTGGAAATAATACATACCGATGTATGCGGTCCGATGAGTATTGAGGCTCGCGGCGGGTATCGTTATTTTCTTCACAGATGATTTGAGCAGATATGGGTATATCTACTTAATGAAACACAAGTCTGAAACGTTTGAAAAGTTCAAAGAATTTCAGAGTGAAGTGGAAAATCATCGTAACAAGAAAATAAAGTTTCTACGATCTGATCGCGGAGGCAAATATTTGAGTTACGAGTTTGGTCTTCAATTAAAACAATGTGGAATAGTTTCACAAACTCATGCCACCTGGAACACCACAGCATAATGGTGTGTCCGAACATCATAACCGTACTTTATTGGATATAGTGCAATCTATGATGTCTCTTACCGATTTACCACTATCGTTTTGGGGTTATGCATTAGAGACAGCTGCATTCACGTTAAATAGGGCACCGTCTAAATCCGTTGAGACGACACTGTATGAACTGTGGTTTAGCAGGAAACCTAAGCTGTCGTTTCTTAAAGTTTGGGGCTGCGATGCTTATGTGAAAAAGCTGCAACCTGATAAGCTCGAACCCAAATCGGAGAAAAGTGTCTTCATAGGATACCCAAAGGAGACTGTTGGGTACACCTTCTATCACAGATCCGAAGGCAAGATATTCGTTGCTAAGAATGGATCCTTTCTAGAGAAGGAGTTTCTCTCGAAAGAAGTGAGTGGGAGGAAAGTAGAACTTGATGAGGTAATGGTACCTTATCTTGAATTGGAAAGTAGTTCATCACAGAAATCAGTTCCAGTGATGCCTACACCAATTAGTGAGGAAGCTAATGATGATGATCATGAAGCTTCAGATCAAGTTACTACAGAACCTCGTAGGTCAACCAGAGTACGTTCCGCACCAGAGTGGTACGGTAATCCTGTTCTGGAAGTCATGTTACTAGACCATGACGAACCTACGAACTATGAGGAAGCGATGATGAGCCCAGATACTGCAAAATGGCTTGAGGCCATGAAATCTGAGATGGGATCCATGTATGAGAACAAAGTGTGGACTTTGGTTGATTTCCCGATGATCGACAAGCCATAGAGAATAAGTGGATCTTCAAGAAGAAGACTGACGCTGACGGTAATGTTACTGTCTACAAAGCTCGACTTGTTGCAAAAGGTTTTCGACAAGTTCAAGGAGTTGACTACGATGAGACCTTCTCACCCGTAGCGATGCTTAAGTCCGTCTGAATCATGTTAGCAATTGCCACATTTTATGAAATCTGGCAAATGGATGTCAAAAACTACATTCCTTAATGGAATTTTTAAAGAAGAAGTTGTATATGATGCAACCAGAAGGTTTTGTCAATCCTAAAGGTGCTAACAAAATATGCAAGCTCCAGCGATCCATCTATGGACTGGTGCAAGCATCTCGGAGTTGGAATATACGCTTTGATAAAGTGATCAAAGCATATGGTTTTATACAGACTTACGGTGAAGCCTGTATTTACAAGAAAGTGAGTGGGAGCTCTATAGCATTTCTGATATTATATGTGGATGACATATTGTTGATTGGAAATGATATAGAATTTCTAGATAGCATAAAAGGATACTTGAATAAGAATTTTTCTAAAAAGGACCTCTATGAAGCTACTTAAGTATTGAGCATCAAGATCTATAGGGATAGATCGAGACGCTTAATAGGACTTTCACAAAGCACATACCTTGACAAGATTTTGAAGAAGTTCAAAATGGATCAGTCAAAGACGGAGTTCTTGCCTGTGTTACAAGGTGTAAAATTGAGTAAGACTCAAAACCCGACCACGGCAGAAGATAGAAAGAGAATGAAAGTCATTCCCTATGCCTCAGTCATAGGTTCTATAAAGTATGCCATGCTATGTACCAGACCAGTTGTGTGCCTTGCTATGAGTTTAGCAAGGAGGTACGATAGTGATCCAGGAATGGATCACTGGATAGCGGTCAAAGTTATCCTTAGTTACCTAAAAGGACTAAGGAAATATTTCTTGGTTATGGAGGTGATAAAAGAGTTCGTCGTAAAAGGTTATGTCGATGCAAGCTTTTACACGGATCCAGATGACTCAGAGTCTCAATCTGGATACATATGAAAAGTGGGAGCAATTAGCTAGAGTAGCTCCGTGCAGAGCATTGTAGACATAGAAATTTGCAAAATACATACGGATCTGAATATGGCAGACCCGTTGACTAAACTTCTCTCACAAGCAAAACATGATCACACCTTAGTACTCTTTGGGTGTTAATCACATGGCGATGTGAACTAGATTATTGACTCTAGTAAACCCTTTGAGTGTTGGTCACATGGCGATGTGAACTATGGGTGTTAATCACATGGTGATGTGAACTATTTGTGTTAAATCACATGGCGATGTGAACTAGATTATTGACTCTAGTGCAAGTGGGAGACTGAAGGAAATATGCCCTAGAGGCAATAATAAAGTTATTATTTTATTTCCTTATACCATGATAAAGGTTTATTATTCATGCTAGAATTGTATTAACCGGAAACTTGATACATGTGTGAATACATAGACAAACAGAATGTCACTAGTATGCCTCTACTTGACTAGCTCGTTAATCAAAGATGGTTAAGTTTCCTAGCCATAGACATGAGTTGTCATTTGATGAACGGGATCACATCATTAGAGAATGATGTGATTGACAAGACCCATCCGTTAGCTTAGCACGATGATCGTTTAGTTTGTTGCTATTGCTTTCTTCATGACTTATACATGTTCCTCTGACTATGAGATTATGCAACTCCCGAATACCGAAGGAACACCTTGTGTGCTATCAAACGTCACAACGTAACTGGGTGATTATAAAGATGCTCTACAGGTGTCTTCGATAGTGTTTGTTGAGTTGGCATAGATCAAGATTAGGATCTGTCACTCCGATTGTCGGAGAGGTATCTCTGGGCCCTCTCGGTAATGCACATCATATGAAGCCTTGCAAGCAATGTGACTAATGAGTTAGTTACGGGATGATACATTAGGAAACAAGTAAAGAGACTTTCCGGTAACGAGATTGAACTAGGTATTGAGATACCGACGATCGAATCTCGGGCAAGTAACATACCGATGACAAAGGGAACAACGTATGTTGTTATGTGGTTTGACCGATAAAGATGTTCGTAGAATATGTGGGAGCCAATATGAGCATCCAGGTTCCGCTATTGGTTATTGACCGGAGATGAGTCTTGGTCATGTCTACATAGTTCTTGAACCCGTAGGGTCCGCACGCTTAACGTTCGATGACGATCGGTATTATGAGTTTATGTGTTTTGATGTATCGAAGGTAGTTCGAAGTCTCGGATGTGATCACGGACATGACGAGGAGTCTCGGAATGCCCGAGAGGTAAAGATTGATATATTGGAAGATAGTATTTGGCCTCCGGAAAGGTTCCGGAAGGTTCCGGATATTTATCGGAGTGCCGGAAGGGTTATCGGAACCACCGGAGAAGGAATGGGCCTTATTGGGCCTAGGGGAAAGAGAGAGGGGCAGCCAAGGGCTGGCCGCGCGCCCCCCCATGGGCCTAGTCCGAATTGGACTAGGGGGAGGGGCGGCGCCCCCTCCTTCTTCTCTTTCCCCCTCCTTCCTTCTTCTCCTAGTAGGACTAGGAAAGGGGGGAGTCCTACTCCTACTAGGAGGAGGATTCCTCCCCCCTTGGCGCGCCTATGAGGGCCAGCCGGCCTCCCCCTCCCTCCTTTATATACGTGGGGAGGGGGGCACCCTAGGACACACAAGTTAATTGTTTTTAGCCGTGTGCGGTGCCCCCCTCCACAGATTTCCACCTCGGTCATATTTTCGGAGAGCTTAGGCGAAGCCCTGCCGGAATCACTTCATCATCACCGTCACCACGCCGTCGTGCTGACGAAACTCTCCCTCAGCCTCAGCTGGATCAAGAGTACGAGGGACGTCACCGAGCTGAACATGTGCAGATCGCGGAGGTGCCGTACGTTCGGTACTTGGATCGGTTGGATCGCGAAGACGTTCGACTACATCAACCGCGTTACTAAACGCTTCCGCTTTCGGTCTACGAGGGTACGTGGACACACTCTCCCGCTCGTTGCTATGCTTCTCCTAGATAGATCTTGCGTGATCGTAGGAATTTTTTTGAATTACTACGTTCCCCAACATCAAGAACTCTCTAGTTCTTCTTCTTTGGGACCCACATCAACTTGATGGGGATCCTTGGAGTTGTAGTCATACTTGATGAAGTGGAACTTGATGTAGTCTTGGGAACCCACTTGACCAAGGCCTTTGGAGCTTCTTCAAATGAATCAATCTCCTCTTGAAGCTTGTCCTTGCCTTTTAGCTTGTGGTCTTGTGGTGGAAGATCATCTTGAGCTTGTGTTCCATCATAAGAAGTGGGGTCATACTTCTCTTGTTGAGGAACAAACTTCGTCTTGGGGTATGGATCTTCTTCCCATTCTACTCCATTGGCATTGAACTTGCGTTCAAAACCAACACCTTGATTCTTCCGGTGCCTTCCTTGCTTGCATACAATCTCCTCAAATTGCTTACTTCCGGCAAGGCTCTTGTAAACACCTTTCTCTATGATTCCCTTCAATAAGCTATTTTCTTGCTCAAGTGTAACTTGGCTAAGAGAATCATTAGTGGAATCAAGAGAACTACTAGAAGCAACAATATTGGATTTAGCATGATTATTGTTACTACTAGAAGAAGAATCTTTCTTGTTCTTGTTGCTAGATTTTACTTGTGGCATGTAAGTAGACAAGAGTAAATGCTTGGCAATGTAAGAAGAACTTTTCTTACGAAGATCATCATTGATTGCTTTTAAGAACCCATGCTCTTGCTCTAGATTGAGCTTTTCAACACGTAGCTTCTCATGAGTCTTTAAAAGCTCTCGATGATCCTCTAAGGTAGTTTCATGAGCTAACTTAAGAGTGTTTAATTCTTTAGTTAGACGCTCAATCTCCTTCTTATCATTGTCATTCGTTTTATCTTGATTAGCATGATTAATAGCAATTTCATCAAAGTTTTCATCACTAGAGTTGTCAACAAGTAAATCATCATCACCTAGCAAATCATCTTCATCACTATTGAAATCAACATACCCGGGATGTGATACCTTGGGGCCTTTAGCCATGAAGCATCTTCCAATTCCTTCATTTGGTGAGTCAAATATGTCGTAGGAGTTGGATGACACAAGTGCAAGACCGGCAACACCTTCATCTTGAGTATATTCGGAGTCGGAGTGATAACTTCTCTCGGAGTGGTTGTCGGAGTCGGAACCGGATACCCATTCACCAACATGAGCTTGATGTCTTCGTCTTGTGTAGCTCTTTGATGACTTGTCCTTCCTTTCTGAATCCTTGCTTCTGCGAGAGGGTCTTCGTTCATAACGATCATCTCTACTCCTTCTCTCTCTTGGAGGTGATCCCTCTCTTTTACTTCTCCTTAGGTGAGTCTTCTCTTCTTTTGTAGGGAGCCGTACATTCACTAGAGTAATGTCCGGGTCTTCCACAATTATAGCAATTGCGATCACGACTAGAAGATCTTTTATCATTGTAGGACCTTGACTTAGAACTTCTCTCTTTGCTTCTACTCTTGTATAACTTGTTGAAGTTCTTCACCATTAGGCTCAATTCTTCATTGAAGGCTTGTTTCTCACTTGATGTTGTGGGAGCATCACATGAAGCTTTGTAAGCACCACTAGACTTGTTGTGAAGCTCTTCCTTATCCTTAAGTGACATCTCATGAGCAACAATTCTACCAATGACTTCCGTTGGCTTGAGATCTTTGTAATTGGGCATCATTTGGATCAAAGTGCACACGGTATCATATTTTCCATCCAAGGCTCTTCGGATCTTCTTGATGATGAATCTGTCGGTCATCACTTCACTTCCTAAGCCGGCAATCTCATTTGTGATGAGAGCAAGCCTAGAATACATTTCAGCGACTCCTTCACCATCCTTCATTTTGAACTTGTCAAGTTGACTTTGAAGCACATCCAATTTGGATTCCTTGACAGACTCGGTACCTTCGTGCATATCAACCAAAGTATCCCAAATTTCCTTTGCATTCTCAAGGTGGCTGATTTTGTTGAATTCTTCGGGGCACAATCCGTTGAAGAGGATATCGCAAGCTTGAGCGTTGTATTGCAACATCTTCAATTCTTCCGCGGTTGCTTCACGATTTAGTTCTCTTCCATCTTCGAAGAATTCACCTTGCAAACCAATACACACAATAGCCCAAACGACGGGGTTATGTCCAAGAATATGCATTTTCATCTTATGCTTCCAACTAGCAAAATTAGTACCATCAAAGTAAGGACCTCTACGGTGGTAATTTCCCTCGCTAGACGCCATACTCTCCTAGGTTGTGAAACCAAGGCTATGATCACTAAAGCTATGGAAATCAAGGAAATTGGAGACCAAAGCTCTGATACCACTTGTAGGATCGAAAGTAGGTCTAGAGGGGGGGTGGTTAGACTACTTGACCAAATAAAAATCTAGCCTTTTCCCAATTTTAAGTCTTGGCAGATTTTTGCAACTTAGCACAAGTCAAGCAATCAACCTACACATTCAATTCTAAGAGTGTAGCAGCGGAAAGTAAAACATTGCATATGAAGGTAAACGGAAGGGTTTGGAGAAGGCAAACGCAATGTAGACACGAAGATTTTTGGCGTGGTTCTGATAGGTGGTGCTATCGTACGTCCACGTTGATGGAGACTTCAACCCACGAAGGGTAACGGTTGCGCGAGTCCATGGAGGGCTCCACCCATGAAGGGTCCACGAAGAAGCAACCTTGTCTATCCCACCATGGCCATCGCCCACGAAGGACTTGCCTCACTCGGGTAGATCTTCACGAAGTAGGCGATCTCCTTGCCCTTACAAACTCCTTGGTTCAACTCCACAATCTTGTCGGAGGCTCCCAAGTGACACCTAACCAATCTAGGAGACACCACTCTCCAAAAGGTAATAAACAGTGTGTTGATGATGAACTCCTTGCTCTTGTGCTTCAAATGATAGTCTCCCCAACACTCAACTCTCTCTCATAGATTTGGATATGGTGGAAAGATGATTTGAGTGGAAAGCAACTTGGGGAAGGCTAGAGATCAAGATTCTTGTGGTTGGATTGGAATGTCTTGGTCTCAACACATGAGTAGCTGGTTCTCTCTCAGAAAATGAGTAGTGGAAGTGTAGGCACGTTCTGATAGCTCTCTCTTGAATAGAGAAGGGGGTGGAGGAGTATATATAGCCTCCACACAAAATCTAACCGTTACACACGTTTGACCCAACTCGGTCAGACCGAATAGAAGAACTCGGTGAGACCGATTCAATTCAAAATGTGAATGTTAGGATTCTCGGTGGGACCGATATACTCAACTCGGTGGGACCGATGTGCTAGGGTTAGGGCAAAACCTCATCTCGGTGAGACCAATTGCATGAACTCGGTGGGACCGATTTCAGCAATGAGCAAACAAAGAGTTGGTCAGGCAAACTTGGTGGGACCGATCGCTCCTTTCGGTAAGACCAAAACGTTATGAAAGAGAAACAGAGAGTTTGCATTGCGAACTCGGTGGGACCGATCGCTCATTTCGGTGAGACCGAAATGTTACGAAGGGAAACAGAGAGTTTGCAATCCCATCTCGGTGAGACCGAAATCCCTATCGGTGAGACCGAACTGATTAGGGTTTCTGGCATTGGCTATGTCAAAGGAAATCGGTGGCACCGGATAGATCAAATTGGTGGGGCCGAGTTTGACTTTAGGTTTAGGACATATTTGGATATGAGAAAGTGGTTGAGGGCTTTGGAGCATATCACTAAGCATTTTGAGCAAGTAGACCATTAAGCAACACCTCATCCCCTTTTAATAGTATTGGCTTTTCCTATGGACTCAATGTGATCTTGGATCACTAAAATAGAAATGTAGAGTCTTGAGCTTTTGCCAATATTTGTCCTTAGCATTTTGAGGGGTCCACATCTCTAGTCCATGTGCCATGCCAATCATTGAACTTTCTGAAATATTTAACTTGAAAGGATATTAGTTCAATGAGCTATATGTTGTTATGAATTACCAAAACCACCCGGGGATTAGTTGCACTTTCAAATGGCCCTATTGTGCTCTCCTCGATGCAGAAGGCACGCACGACTCTAGTCCAACCCCTTGTGATGGCCGGCCGCCAATCATGTAGTTTGAGAGGTAATCTTGAGTAAACTGCTTCATGATCCACTGCAAAGGGAAAAGATTGAGACATTGTCATCTAACACAACTCATTACGGGCAGTAAAAAGAAGGCTACAGAGTTCTTACTTACCATCCTGCAGTTCACCGTTGTCTTGCATAAAGTGTAAACAAATAGTTTGATTGACATCTGTTGACCCATTTTAATAACAATCTGTATCAATTTCCTCACTTGATGCTGGTTCATGAATATCTCATTGCCCCATACGCATAAAGGGTCGAAGTGTGGATCTTTGGCAATGACATATGTACCTAAGAGCACCAAGTTAATATTAGAAGCTAAACAACAATTGCAAAATGATGTAGTACAACACTCCCTCCATCCCATTATATAAGATCTTATTACATGTATATCTAGACATCATCAGAACATTAAGGTAACACTCTTCCTTGTTGCTATGTAGCTTGGGATTGCATATTTAGTCATTCAGTACAATGCATGTTGCTATGTAGCCTCAGATATATTAAATATGGCCCTAGTTAACCTACCGATAAATGGGTTACAGATATATTCAGTGAAATGTCCGATTCGACGATTAATCCCTTATTAGTCCCCAGGCTATATGGTACCAGCTACCGATATCTTGAATAGTGAGTACATATAAGCAATGCGATGAAACTAACCTCGATGAAAAACAACACTGTTCTCAATAATGTCCTGTATGAGTACATGTAAAGGCATGTTAAGCACAACAGGCTAAACATCAACCAAATATATCCATGGTAGACAACATAATCTACAAATGATAGCTTCAGTATGCAGGTTTAAGCACGCTAGTTAAGCAAAACAAGAAGTGGAAAGGTGTGTTAATTGCAACAGGCATAACATTTAGAAACAAGCAAATATAGTCATTCAAACTGGTATTGTGCAGGTCTAAAGTACACTAGTTATTGTTAAAAAAACAAAAAGGCATGTTAACTGCAACATCCTTAACAGCAACCAAATATCGTAATTCATAGTGGTATTGTTGAAACTGTTATTGATGAAATTGAACTGCACGGCAAATAGTTGCGCATATAGAGCATCACATTGTGAAGAACTGAAATAAACAAGGCATAAGGCCATCTCTAGCTGATCCTTTAAAAGTTAACGGACTATACTCCAGCAATTTTTGGCCGTTTCTAGTCGATCCCCTAAACTTAACATTGTAAACTTCAATTTGATCAAGTTTAAAGTAGGTTCAACCGAAAGTAGCATGCATTCAAACATAAACATAGATAGTTTTGCATAAACGAACATAAAATATAAATTTAAACTAAACTAAACTACTTTCGATCGAAGTGGAGGTCAAGCCAATCCTACCTCATCAGGTACGGTGTGCCGCGAGCCGGGTCCGGGCCGGTGCCGTCGTCGGGGTTGTTGGGGAAGACACTCTTCCACTCGTCGACGTCGATCTCCTCGTCCTCGCTGCCCACCTCGACGCCCTCTGCGCCGCCGTCCTCGCCGCCTTCGAGCTCGTCATTGAAGGAGAGCATGATAACCTCGCCGCCCTCCGCGCCGGCAAAGATCATCCGCTCCACCTCCACGAGCTTCGGGTGCTTCCGGCGGAGCTCTTGCATGTAGGCCTCGTCGGCGCCCTCGGCCTCGAGGTGCTCCCACGCCTGGCGGTCCTCCCGCACCATAGCCGAGCTCACCACCCCTGGCTCCGACGGGACGAGGTCGACCGGACGTGTACCGATGGGGAAATTGAGCCTAGCCGCCGCACCGTGGTAGCGGACCTACCAACGGTCGTACTCCATGGCCGCGAGCTCGGCCGTGTGGAAACTACCGAGCCACCAGCGGGTGTGGGTCTCCCGATCCATAATCTCGGCGACCCACGTCCCCCACCGCCGCTGCCGGACCCCAAGGTAGGACCTCGTCGGTAGCCGGGCCCGAGGGAGGACGGGGAAGTCCTCGAACCGACGTAGGGGTGCGGCGACGGGCGGATCGGGAGACCGGTGACGGCGGATCGATAAAGAGCCCACGGAGGACGACGGGGACACCTCGGTGGCCACCTCGCCGGTGTCAGGCGAAGAGGCCGCGATAAACCTCTTTTGGGCCATTGGCTTCTCGAGCTCCCCGGCACACAGACAGAGGTTGAGGATGGAGGCGGCAGCGGTGATGGTTTCGAGCGAGGGAGGGGTGGTGTGTGTCTGTGTGAGCGGAGGTTTTGGGGTGTGTGTGGAGCGGGGGGGGGGGGGGCAAGGTGGTGTTTGAGGAAATACCACGGCAAGTGAAAATTTTACTAGGCGGGAGTAAAATGCCGTGTTACTAAAAATTTGGATCAAGGGCGGGTAGATATTTTTGAGATTGTGAGGCATGCAGAGGCGGGAGTAAAATGTCGGGGCTACTAAAAATTTGGATCAAGGGCGGGCAGATATTTTTGAGATTGCGAGGGATGCAGAGGCGGGAGTAACAAGGCGGGGCTACTGAAATTTTTAATCAAGGGATTGAAGCAGAGTGGGAGTAACAGACTTCGCACACGGTCCACACATACTAATCGTGTGCTATAAAACATAAAAACCTTCCAGGTGGTAGATATTTTCGAGATTACGAGGCAGTAGATATTTTGGAGAGCGGGAGGTAAGCCTCGTGGAGCCCAAACTACTGTGCTGATGTGAGTGACTGCAGGGGCACGGGCGTGGCACACGGGTAGTCTGGACGAACCATGTATGTTGCGTCCAACTCATGCGCTGTTTATAAATTTGGCAAAAAGAATAACACGGGAAAGGGTCAGAACACAAACACACTTGCATGTGGACCAAATATATGTATGAAAAGGGTGGTTTGATGTTCGAATACCCAATGCACAACTTTGATGTGGCACCTGTCGCACAAAAGCACAGTATTGCTAGTCAGCCAGCCCTACGAACCCCACTTCGTGTCTATGGTAAGGGAATCATAGCTACGAATGCATGCCCCCAAATAGCTAGGCCTGAAATCTCACCCTACCGTAACATAAAACCTATAGGAGTCCATCATATATATGGTCAAACTTCCCCTTTCGCTTCCCGACAAAGGTGGACCGTGTCCGGACCCACAAATGTGTGCTTGTGGCGCGAGATGGGTGAGACCACATACATACGAACCACCTGCGGGTGGCCCTACTATATGTATGAAAAGGGTGTGGTGTGATATTTAACTACCATTCACAACTTTGATGTGGCACGTGTGCCTCGCAAATTAACCGGACTTCCCCGACCCCACGGAGGTTGCAGGTAGTGCGAAGTAGCTCCCCATCCCCCCCACACACACGTCGGGGGGAGGGCATCTCACCAAGACGTACTATAACACGGACCAAGCAAAATGCAACTTGGTCGTACAACCTCTCCCACTCGTTGTTGGTCAAAGTGATGGACGTCCACACGGCCCCGCAAAATGGGCTAGCTTGTCGCCGATAACCTCGCGAGGGAGTACTGTATGAAGACCAACCCACTTTGTGCACGTGGCCCAAGTATGTATATGGAAGTGGTGTGTGTGGTGTTTGAATACCCAATGCGCAAATTTGATGTGGCACCATGCTTTGGAACCATAAAATCCCCACACTGAGCGAGGGCTTTCACGACGCGTAGCATGTGCTCAAACTTAATTAGGCTTGGAATGATTGACCTACTATACGGCAACTCGAAGCAAAGAAGAAGAATCCACCCTGCTAACCTTTCTCGTCGTTGGTCGAAATGATGGACGTCCACGCGGGCCCACGAATATATATAGGCTTGCCGCCCATAACCCAAGAGTGAGAGTGTGTCCAAAGACAACCATTGCATGCGTGTGTCCTGAACATATTTATGGAGGTGTGTGATGCATGCATATGTGTTGAATACCCGGCCCAATGCACAACATTGATGTGGTGCATGCGTTGAAAATCGTAGAGGTCCCCACACAGAGCAATAGGTTCATGACGTGTCGTGTGCTCGCCCCCCCTCGATCCAGCGGGATGGATTCATGTGTACACAAGCGCTATTATATATATGTAATCTCACATCATGATCTATATCTTAAGACAAATCAAAAAATTAATCCCCTCCTAAGTCAAATTAATTAACCTCTCTCACTGTAGGTGAAAGTGATGGACCAAGAGGGCCGACAGATGGAAGCATCGCCGATAACCGTGTGAGTGAGTGCCATAGGACAACAACCATCGCTTGCATGTGTGCCAGAACATATATATGGAGAGGTGTGTGGTTGTGATGTTTTGAATACCTAATGCACAACTTTGATGTGGCATTTGCCTCAAAAACCGCAAAGTCCCCATACAGAGTGAGGTTCATGTGACACCTAGTATATATATGTTGTACCCCCCCTACGACACATACTATACACCTAGTAACACAACCCTAAAAGAATTAATCCTCCTTGTTCGTGAAACGTACCGCTCTCTCGTTGGGTCAAAGTGATGGACGACGAACTCGCGGGCCCACAAAAAGCGAAGCGTACGTCGCACGCAAGTGAGCATCCTATATAGGACTACGTACCACTGTCTGCATGTGGCCCAAAAGAGGTGTTTGTGTGATGTTTGAATACGCAATGCACAACTTTGATGTGGCACCACATATATAGGAAACCAAAAAGTCCCCACAGAGATCGAGGTTCATGATGCGTGGTATGTGCTATATGTACGCCCCCATTCGACGCGTGGTATATATGTACTTCTACTGTATAGCACAAACCAAAAAAGAATCATTCCTTGATGGTCAAATTAACCTCTCTCTCGTTGGGTCAAAGTGATGGAGGACAACCTCGCATGCCCACAGATGGAAGCGCCACACGCGAGTGAGTTCCTATAGGGCAACCACCGCTTGCATGGTATTGCGTGATGTTTGAATACCAATGTACAACTTTGATGTGGCACCTGCCTCGGGAACCGGAAAGTCCCCACATGGAGGAGCGAGGTTATGACGTACGCATATATATAGAGTATTCATGTTGCCCCCTCTTTGACATGTACTACATACTCCTACCGTGCATATACGTAACACACAAACCAAAAAAGAACCATCCTTGTTGGTCAAATTAACCTCTCTCTCGTTGTACGTTCAACTGATCGACGACGACCTCGCGGGCCCACAGAGAGAGTCACACGCAAGTGAGTGTCATAGGACAAAACCACCGCGTGCATGTGCCCGTGTGTTATGTGATGTTTGAATACCCAATGCAGAACTTTGATGTGGCACATGCTTCGCAAACCGGAAACGCACTACACCATGATGCGTAGCCCCCTCACTTCAAGCTAGTGGGAGGGACTCATGTGTACGCATGTGCCCGAACTTTGATATGGAATCTCACCATGATCCACACCACACACATGCCAAGATGAATCCACCTTTTGGCCAAATGCCTCTTGTTGTCGGTGGAAACTGGAAACCTTTGTGGGCTAACGAATGGGCACGTCACTGATAACCGCACGAGGGAGTGTCCGAGAGGACCACCAATGCATGCATGTGGCCCAAACATGTATGTATGAAAGGGTTGTGTAATGCTTTAAATAACCAATTCACGACTTTGATGTGGCATATATGACTCAAAAAATGATCAATAATCCCACACGGAGGCTCACGACTCGTAGTGTACTACCGGACCCCCCCCCCCGACCCCACACACACAGACACACACATCCCACACCATCATAGCCACTCTGAGGCATGTCAAACTTTTTCTGCAGTGAACATGTGACCAAAGGAGTGTCGTGTTAAAATTAAAAAAACTAGAGATCATTCGATCGTTTTTATACATTGATTGATTTCATAGGGATTTAATGTGCAAAAATCAAATTTGAGCTACATGTGCACCAAAATGGATTATAAAATCATATGTGTGTCCCTGGGTGCATGTTTCCCCATGCAAGAGATTTCAAAACATTGAGAATATAGATTTTTAAAATTCAGTAAATCCAAAACTTAGTTGAAATTCATGAAACTTATCGTGGTGTCATATATGGACACCAGTAGACTATGATATTGTATCTTTTTGTCAAATTTGAGACATGTTTTGATATAATCTTCTTACAAACGGGAGATTGTTAATAACTGGCAACCAATATCTCATACGGATTATTTATTCGGACTGTGTGCGTTAGACCATGCCATGCTTCGGTTAAGCAGTAAAGCGGCAGAATGAATCATCAAAAAACAAAAAAAATATACGTGCTGCCGCGCGCCCCGTGTGTCGTGCGAGCAGGTGTGAGTTGACGGGACGCATGCGAGCAGTCCACCGCGCAGGCAGACCAGGAGGCGTGCGTGCTGGTGTGTGAATTGATGGGAGGCGTTTTCGCTGCGCAGTGTCACCAGGAGGCATGCGAGTAGCTATGTGAAATGATGGTAGGAAGGCCAGAAGTCCGCCGCGCAGGCTCACTAGGAGGCGAGACAACCTTTGACCGTCGCCCGCCTTGCTCCCACTGGTCCGTATTAATGGCGCGCCCTCGCCGCCGGCCATAATAGGCGGCCGCACACCCGGTCCATAGTGGTCACCAACGTCTGGACTCTCGAGTGTATGAGGATGCTGCCGAAGCGCACCATCGGAGGGAGTGGCGACGCCGGGGCTGGTGAAGCACCCGCGCAATGCGTGAAGCTAGGCACAGAGGTTGCCATCGCCACCGACGAGGTCTCGCGCAGGCAGCAGCACGACCTTGACTTCGTCGGCGCCGTCGTGCCCCTCAGCCGGAGCCGGAGGTCAACAGCAACTCCGGCAACGACTGCGACTCCGACGGAAAACCGGTTAGTCATCTATATACCCATTTGTGCGGCAAACATATCATGTGTTTTCTCTGGTTACTCCCCCCCTCTCTAATTTTTTTGGAATACAAATCCTATGGTTATGTTCTCTCAGTCCATGAAATTAGAGTAATTAAGATCCGTTAGATGCACGTAGTGTATTGATTATTTGAATGGTATCCGTAGAAGGCTAGTGATTAATTGTTTGTTCTGTACAAATGATTTTTTGCTAATAATTCGACTAGGGTTAGTGTGCGTGCTAATAATTCATGGCCAGATCTTGAGAATTGATTTTGAATGTCCTACATATATGTTTGTGTCTTTTTTTTCTTCCAGATCTTGAGAATTGATTTTGAATGTCCTATATGTATGTTTCTGCCTTTTTTTTCTTTCAGATTGGTATGTACATAGATGAGGCTCCAGCCAGCGCCGCCGCCGGATGTAGATCTTGGACCCGGTAGCGCGGCCAGAAGCGGCCACGCCCCCCCCCCGGACCTGAGGAACCAGAAGAATCTTCGGCGGACCGCATCAGGGATCTCTCGGACGACATCCTTGGGGAGATCATCTCCCTTCTCCCCACCAAGGGTGGCTGCCGCACACAAGTCCTCACATCTTAGTGAAGCACTCAGTGGCGCGCCGCGCCTCTTAATCTCGACTGTCGTCAGCTATTTGTCGATGATGATTCTGAACTCCCCGGAGCCATCATCTCCTTCCACCAGGGCTCCGTTCAACGCATCTGCATCCCGGCATGCTACCTGCTGGACATACCCTGCATGGTGGCCGCCTGGCTGACATCCTGTCAATTCGATAAACTCCAGCAGCTGGAGTTCTACCATTACTACAGCGATAGGTTACCACCAATCGCTGCATTTGTGCCCTCACCACCGATGCCCATCTCATGGTTTTCCTCCTCTCTCCACACTGCCACCTTGACCCGGTGCTATCTAGCAGACAATCTGGTACAAATTCCTTGACTCCCACTGCTGGAAAAACTTGCGCTTGTGTTGGTTGATCTGTCGGTGGCCTCACTGCACAGCATCATCCACTCCAGCTGCCCTGCACTGGAGCGTTTGGTGCTTGTTTTTGGAAAAGGAATCCATATCCCTTGTCTCAAAATAAAGTCGCCTCACCTCATAAGCATTGGAATTCATTTTGAAGGACATGAGCTCATCATCGAAGATGCCCCTTCACTTCAAAGGTTGCTCCTTGATTGTTGTTATAAACCTTCGCAAATAAATGTGGTCTCTGCGCCTAAACTGGAGACCTTGGGTGCAATTTGTGATCCGTTTAAATGGTTCGAGATGGTATTTGCCTCCACACCTATTGAGGTACTCTATATTATTCACGTACACTTTTGTAATTTGCATTTTTCATTTGTGCGCATAAGTTAAGTATCATCTTGGAGTACACTTTCAGTGCTAATATTATGTTCTATGCTCAATGAAGAGCTTGTCCATCCTATCAGTGGTGGTGGATTATGTCAAGACCGTATATATCAGTATGTGGTGTTTTGATCTCAACATCATTATTGCCTTGCTGCAATGCTTTCCATGTCTGGAGAATTTGTATATAAAGGTGATGATTTCACGCACATTGAAAGCCCATATATAATGTACTATAATTAATCATTCAGCTATCGCTCTTTCAACATAATCTCTTTTAGACATTAACTCTTTTTAATCTTCATCTCTATTTAGGCACTAACACATGGAGAAAAAGGTATAACCAATCGATGGTTCAAGAAGCACCGGGATTTTCTCAGATCTCATGACATTCGTTTGAAGACAGTAACGCTGGAAGGATATGCATCCAACAATGCAAACAGTAGCTTTGGCACATTCTTCATGTTGAATGTGAGGGCACTATTGTTCATGAGGATTAAGTTTTTCGACAAGAAATTTCTCACGGCTGCAAGTGTTGAACAACATAAAAAGAAGTTTCAGGTGGACCTAAGGGCTTCTGATCGTGCTCGGCTTCTATTTACAACAACTTGTCATCATCATGGAGCACTAGAATTTTTGTACTAGGATCTTGCTTTTATGGATCAGACCGATCCATTTGATTGTGACTGCCGAAAACTTTGGTTGAGTTAGATGTCATTGTCTTGTTCAATCTGGATTTTTTCTAAACCTGATGAGCCATTAATCCTCGTGCTTTTGTACTGTTTGTAAGCTGGAGTTAGATATTGTTGCCCTTTTCAACTCGGCTTTGACCCATATTTTCTTTAATACTGGGCTAATGGCTTGCCATTTCTTTAATTAAGACATAAATATTATAAGCATTCACAACATAGGGAAAGAACATCACTCTCACAGGATCCTTGAGATCTTTGTTCATTACAGAACCCGCAAGTTCTTAGCGCCCGCCAGCACCCACAAACTTATTTTCAGGTAGCACACCAAATGGGCTGTAATTCTTAATAAGAAAAGTTGCATGGTAGTGACAGATTTGGATTTGTCATTTGGGACCCACGAGGGAAAAGCCTATCTAGGGCGGTGCCGACTCGATAGTAAACATTGAGAAACCTGGTTTTAAAATTACTGTAAATCCAAAACTCGCCTCAAAATCATGAAACTTGGCATGGTGTTATGTCATGGCACCAACATGATGTGGTAAAAAATTAGTCCAATTTGGGACAAGTTTTGGTATAAAATTCTTACAAACCGGAGCTTCTCTCAAAAAGGCTCATGGTTTCGACAAGGAACTTGTCACCTATGTGTGCGAAACAACGTACGCTGTCTCTTCCCGCCTTGATTTATTTTACAGGGGCAACATGCAACTATAGGAGCGTCGTCCTAAAAATATGAAATTATTCAGGGTTCGTTTTGCCTTTTTATACATTATTTGAGTTTTCTAGGCATTTTGGAACATACTTTGGTGTGTGCAAAGGTCATGTGTGTACTAGCCACCTATGTAATTGGATGTTCAATCTGTTTATGGAATCAAGTCCTTATAAGTTATAAGTACATATGCTATTGTTCTGTGTGCAATGACATCGCACACGGACCATACTAGGGAACCCGTCGGTGATGATTTCATCAATCGCTGACAATTGTATACCAGCAAGCGTTTGCCCACAACACACACGGCTTATTAGCAGCAATCGTCTGTGTTATTATCGGTCTTCGCACACATTTCTGATTACAGACCTGTTTGCCGCGTATCACACACACCTTGTTAAATTGAACCGTTTCTGTTCTCTTGGATCAATGCAAACAGTTCATCCGAGTGAACCGTATGCCGTATATCGCACGCACCTTGATCTGGCTGACCGTTTCTTTTGTGTTGCCTAATCACAAACAGTTCATCCGAGTGAACTGTATGCCGTATATCGCACACAGCTTCATCTGGCTGCCCGTTTCTGTTGTTCCGCCTCATCACAAACAGTTTATCCGAGTGAACTGTATGCCGTATATCGCACACACCTTCATCTGGCTTCCCATTTCTGTTGTTCTGCCTCATCGCAAATAGTTCATTGAACTGAACCGTATGCCCCGCATCGCACACGCAACTAAAATCTGAATCGTGTTTGATGTATCCGCCATCGCAAACATTTTGCATCTTTTTTGACGGTTTTTTACATCACTATTTGCGATTAATGCATCGCACACAGTTTTGTCGAAGGGTCCCTGATTGTAATGTCGCGTTAGCAGCATCCTGCAGTAGTGCCCTTCCGATCCCCACATCCCCAACCCACGATCCCCTCTCTCTCTCGCATGCTCCCCCTCGCCCCGACCCGATCTGGGCGCCGACCGGCCTCGACGATCGCCGCCGCCACCCGGTGCCTCTTGCCGACCCTGTCGCCCTTGTCGCCGGCCACCCCGTCGTCAGACTGTCCCCGTAGCTCGCCTTCGTTGTTGTCTTCTCCTGCTCCGACCACGAGCACCACCGCGTCGATCTACGCCACCTCGGGTTCGTCCAGCGTCCCCGGGCCTTCTCGCCAATGGCGGTGAGCGCCTTCCTTCCTCTCCATCGCTCTCCCCGCGCGCCCCCCTCGTGCTCTCCTCATCGCGGGCCTGCCTCGTGCGCACCCGTTGCCGCCGCGCCGACCGCACCTCTGCCTCTGCCCTGCCCCCGGTCGTGTGCCAGCACGCGTCCGCGCACTCGCTGGCCTGCATGCCGCCGCGCCTCGCTCGTCCGCCCCGCTCGCCCCTTTTGCATGTTGTTCACCCGCTGCCGCGCCGGCCATGCTCGCAGCCCACCTCTCCGCAGGTCACGCCTGGCCGTGCGTCACCGCATCCGCCCGTGGCCGGCCCCCTCCCGCGCCTGCCACCGACAGTCGGCCCCGCCCCGCGGCGCCAGAGGCCGCCGCCCCCTTCGCCCCGCTGCCTAGCGCCGTCGCCGCCGTAGCCCCCGCCTCCGGCCGTCGCTCCCGACGCCCGCCCCCGACGGCCGGCCCGGCCTGCCACCGCCCGGCTGGCTGCGCCCGGTCCAGCGCCCAGTTGGGCCGGTGCCCATGCCTGATAGCCTCCTGCCGTGCCCCGTTAACACCCGTTCTAGTGGCCTAATGGGCCATTGAAAGGTGGGGCCCAACCCCCTTTAAAAAAAGGGAGATGAAAAAGAAATAAAAAATAATAATTTAATTAATTAATTAATTAAACTTAATTAACATAATTAACTAGGTTAATTAACCTAATTAACTAAACTTAGTTAATTAAAACTGCTAGTTTAGTTAGGTCAATGGCAGACGGGCCCCGGCTGTCAGGTTGACCAGTGAACCGACTGGTTGACTGCTGACGTCATGATGACGTCAGGCTGACATCATAATTCTATTTTTGAATTAAATTAAATAATAATAATTTTAGAATTTGTTTAAATCTTTCAAAAATCATATAATTAATCTGTAACTCGGATGAAAAAGTTCTATACATGAAAGTTGCTCAGAAAAATATGACGAATCCGAATACGCCCTCCGTTCATCCGTCACGTGTCCCTAGCATAGCGAACATGGAACCGTCCCCTCCATTTCATCTGTCCGAAAATTCAAACTCCGGGAGAACATTCCCGGATGTTTTCCCCCTTCGCCGGTATCATATAACACTGCGATAGAACACCCCTTGCTCTGCCTGTTGTCATGTCATGCATCAGTGTGCTTTGTATTTACTGTTTCTTCTCCCTCTTCTTCTTCGGTAGACCCCGAGACCGCTGCTGATTCCCCTGTGATCGACTACGTCACCGACGACCCTCTTTCCTTTTCAGCAGAGCTTCCTGACAAGCAAACCCCCTTTGTCGGGGACGAATCCGCGATCACCTATGGGACCCAGGGAAGGACCCCTTTACGTTCGGCAGGGAGAGACGGTCGCACGAAGAGCAAATCTAGCGAAGAACGCGACAGTGCACGAGAGAGATTTACCCAGGTTCGGGCCGCACGGATGCGTAAAACCCTACTCCTGCTTTTTGGTTTATTATCTGTATGATTGTTCTAGCTCTAGGAGCGCTACAGTACCGAGTAGCTGCGTACAATACTGGAGTTCTCCCTTTTCCCGTTCCTCCCCCTCTCTCGTTGCCTATGGGCCTCCTTTTATACGCACAAAGGGGTCACCAACAGGTGGCAAACAGTAAAGGTAGAGGTGGAAAGTTGCTACAGTAAGGCCACTATTACCAGGATGACATGTCCTACCTACCACTGACGGCAGGGGACAAGGGCATTAAATGCCCATGCCTTTGCTGTCCAGATACATGTACCCAGACGTCATGGATGTGGGAAAAGCCTATCCCACCTGCTGCTGCACCGCTATCTACAGTGCACCGCCGTCTACACAGTGCTCTACCACGCACGCTTGGAAGGACCCAGAGCGCCACGCTGGCAGAGGCACCGGAGCAGCACAGTAGCACAGTGGTACAGTAACGCTTGCCGCGGCAAGACCTTGCCGCACCTGACAGCTTGGCGCAACCCATAGTTTGCCGTGCAAGGTAACTTGCCGGGGCAAGTACCTTGCCGCAGCCGCTATCTTGCCGCAGCCAATACCTTGCCGCAGCCAAGTACTTGCCGGGGCAAGTACCTTGCCGCGGCAAGTACTCTGCTTCAGCAATGCCCAGGCTGGGCCTCAGCTGTCCCTCCCGACAAGCTCCTCTTGCCGGGGCCTTAACTCTTGCTTTGTATACTTTGTTCTTGAATGGCTTAATAATCTTGAGCTTCTCTCTGGCCGTCCTCCTGCAAGCCTGGCCGCGGGATGCTACTACTGCCCGTGCACAAGTACGGGGTACTAGGGTACCCCTATTCTAGTACACCGACAGGAGCCCCGGGCCTGGGCCACACACGGTGCCGGGCGTTGTTGGGCCAGGCCCAAACAGTGCACGGGCACGCATGGCTGGGATAAGCCGAAACGTCTCTATGCTGTTTAATTGCACGCTCTCCCACGCATCGCGCGTTGAATGCGGAGCGTGGGAAGCGTGCGCAGTTATCTCGAATGACGAAAGGGCGGATGGTTCCGCATCTTTCCCCATAAAAGGAGGGACCTGCAGAAGCATTCACACACCCCTCTCACCATTCTCGATTTCCAAATCTCCGCCTTCTTCTTCCTCCGCTCCAAAACAAAGCGGTTTCCCAATCCTCCGCCACCGCGCGCGTCCGCATCTCCCTCGGTCCTCAGCTCCACCTTCGCCATGCCTCCCAAAGGAGAAAAGGGGAAGACGGGGAAGTCCTCAAGGACGGAGACCCAGGCGCAGATGAAGAGGCAGAAGTACGCGCTCTTCGCTCCGACGCTCACGGGGGCGGATCTGAAGGCCAAGTTCCAAGGCATGTGGGCCGCGAGGACCAAGGCGCATCCGGCCACCCGCGTTCGCCCAGCCACCGACGAGAGCGAAGTGAGCAAGTACCCCTTCTTCGCTTGCTACTTTTGGTGCGGGCTCTGCCCACCGTACTCGGATTTCTTCAGCGACGTCATGTACACCTTCAACCTCTGGCTGCTGGATCTCACACCGAATGCCGTATCTACATGGCAATATTTGCGCATCTGTGCGAGAACTTCGTCGGCGTCGCACCCAACACCGCGCTGTTCAGGCATTACTTCACTCCCCGTGCTGAAAAGGGGGAGCCTCTCACTGTTGGCGTCTCGTTCGTTTCAAGATTGGGCGCCAAGGAGCATTATCTGAAGGGGGATCTCCGCCCAAGATGGGGAGAAATCCGGTCTGAATGGTGTTGGATCATTGACGACGAGCCGCCACCATACTGCGAGCTTCGCAAGACCCCAGCAGCGCGTGGCACAGACTGGAGCGATCTGGATCCCCAAGACAAAAAGCTGGAGATTGCCGCTACCAGGATCATACGGCTCAGGGAGGCCGGGCTCACCATAGGGATGGTTGGCGCAGACTTCCTCCGCCGCCGCATTGCTCCTCTGCAGCAGAGAGGAAGGCCGGCCTCTGATTGGAAGAACCCAGCCGATATCATGCGGCTGCGCCCTGGACTGATCAACAACTTCACAGTTCTGCAGCACGACTTTTTCATGCGAGAACTGTTCAAGCAAGAGACAGATCCAGAAAAGCACGACAAGGCGTTCACGCTGCCGAAGCACATCGTGCCCCTTTGCAACAACTCCGCATTGAGTGCAATCATCGCTATGATGCCGCTCTGCAATGCGCACAGCGTTGAAGCAACTTGGGACGTGCCGCTCGAAGAAGACGTGCGGCGATTCTTTGACTCTACGGTCGAAAAGCAGGTCCGGGTGGAAGAGTGGCTCGTCCGCAACACCACTGAGCAAGAAATAGAATTCATTGCTCGAAGAGTGGAGGAGGACAGGCTCGCTAGGGAAGCTGGCGATTTTGGTTATACTTTGGCGGATCTCGACGAGGCACAAAAGGAGAGCCTTGCCGAGCAGGGGATGCTTGCCGGGAAGGGCGAGCTCGCCGCACCCGGCAAGGATGTCAGGCCAAGCCAGCCTGCCGACGAGTCAGGCAGCTCGGAGGATGAGGGCTCCTCTTCCGAGGAGGGCACTGAAAGCCCACCGCAGTCAGAGTCCCCAGCCCCTCTGAGGAGGAAACGCCTTCGCAGGCTTGGCAAAGTGGCTGAGCGGCAAGAAGTTCAACAACCGCCGGAGCGCCGTTCGACGCGCTCGACCGCGGCAAGGGCTGGTGCTGCGGGAGTGTCTCACACGGCCCCGGCAACTGGAGCAGGGTCGTCAAAGACCGCTGCTACTACCCCCGCCAAGCGGCCAAGGAGCCCAGCTCCCCCTCCTCCCCCTCCTCACACGGAGGCGGATTTTGATTTTTCCGCTCTCAGCGAAGAGGACGACGAGGAAGAGTAAGTTCCCTTGCCGCGACCCTCAATCTTTGTAAGGTTTTGTTTCTGTCCTCACTTGTCGCGCTCCGGCCTTGCTTCCACAGGGAGGAAACTTTGGCGGAGAGGACAAGGAAGAGAGCTAAGGTCTCGACGAGCAAGACCGTGGTGGTCGTCGAAGATGAGCCCACGGCAACCACCGGGAGAGCGTCTGAGACCGTCCCGACCAGCTCGGAGCCCAGCCCTCGTTGCAGCCCCCAGCGTAAGTATTTCAACTACCTTTCGCTGGCGGTCGCTGAGGAACAAGCATTTTGTTACTGACATCTTTGGGCGTGTAGGAGAGGAGCAGCAAGTGGAGCCATCTGAAGATGCTCCAGAAGTACCACCCCCCTCGACCACACCGCCAAGGAGAAGATCTCCGGTAAGGGCTCCCACTAGCGAGCCGAGCCACGAAGAGGAGCCGGCAAGCGCCGAAGTGCCAAGCACCAGCGCTGGCGACCCCACCCCAATGACAAACGTTGACGGGGGAGGGGAGCCCACCGCTCTTGAGCTCAACACGGGTAAACCCACTTGCTGCAAAACTCTTTCTGCTTTCTTTCTTTTGTCTTCTTGAATTTCTTCCTGAAGCTCTTTTTGCCTTACTTCTCGGGTTGGCAGAGCCCTCCTCGGTGGAGCCAATGAACATTGACTCTTCTGCCGAGGAGAACACCACAGGGGCCGTCGACGACGAGGCCGCCAAGGCCGCCGCTGCCAAGGCCGACAAGCTGGCAGCCGACAAGCTTGCCGACGAAGAAACTGCCAATGCTGCCGAAGAGACCGGCAAGGCCGCCGAGGATAATACCGCCAAGGCGCCCACCGATGAAGCCGCCAAGGCTGCTGAAGCTGAGGCCGCCCAGAAGGCTGCTGAGGAGGCCGGCGAGGGAGCCGGTGGTCGTACTGACGGCCCTGAGGCCACAGGAGCGCCAGGCGCTACTCCGACCACGGGTCCTTCAACCACTGACGAGGCGGCAGCGCCCAACTCGCCTCCGCCAAGCAAATACGTCCGGGTCGGCGAGAACGTCTACGTTAGCCTCCCCTGGATGGTGGGCTCCAGAGCGCCAACCGAGGAGGATGTTGTGGACGAGGAGATCCTTGCCGCTGCCGGGCTCCAGCTTGTGGATGCGCCAGGCGCCAGCAGTAGCAGCACGTCTGAAGAGGAGCAACTGCTTCAAAAGCTGCTGAATCTTCATCGCGCCCGACGGGAGAAGCTAGCTTCCAGGGAGGCGCTCATCGAGAAGGCCGAAGCTGACATGTTGAGGCGCGCGGAGATCTTGGCGGATGTCCGCGCGCGATCTCTTAATGTGTTAGAGGCCAAGCGGGCACAGCTGGCCGAAGAACGGCAGGCCCTCCTCCTGATGAAGCAAGACATTGAACAAAAACAGGAGGAGACCGCCAAGGAGTTGTCTGCTCGGGCCGGTGATCTGAACCAGCGGAAAGTGGACCTTGACGCCCACGAAGAAGAACTTGCCGAGCGCAAGAGGAAACTTGCCGAAACCCTCCGACAGAAAGACGAGGAGGTGGCAAGACTTGTCGCAGAGCGGACCCAGGGGCAGGCACAAAAACACCAGAAGGAAATCGAAGCCTTGGCCCAAGAGTACGCCAGCAAGTTGGTGGAGGCCACCAACGCTGTCGCTGCTGCAGAAGTGAACAGGAAGGAAACGGAGGAGAAAGTGGCAAGACTAGAGGCCGCCCTCAAGGCAAACGGTGACAAGCTCTCAACGCTTGAAAGTGAGAGGGCAAAGGTGACCCACACTTTGGCGGAGATGCAAGTTACCATAGCCAAGAAGAACAATCTGCTTGCCACCGCCAATGACTCCAGAGCAGACCTGAAGCTGAAACTGACCACGCTGAAGGAGACGCTCGACACCACCAGAAAGCGCGAAGGGCTTCTAATGGCAGAGCTCCAGAAGGAAAAGGATCTGCTTCAAGACGCTATTGCAACCCACAAGAAGTTCAGGGATAACGTGGGGATCTTCACAGACAGGCTTGATAGCGCAGCCGAGGACATCGACAAGGAGCTGACTGCCCTGAAGGTGCCGGACTTCGGGTACTCCACCGACAAGAACACGCAAACTAGCGTCAAGCTAGCCGAGTTCTTCAATGGAGTAGTAGAAGCACTCCAACAGCTCCAAGTCAATCACAAGGCTCAACTGGCCGACGAGTCACGCAGGCTTTGCCGGGGAGTTCTCCGGAGGTTGTTGGTGAAGATAGCATACAGAAACCCGGGCGTCGACTTCAGCAACATCTTCAAAAGCTTGCCGAAGGGATACGACCCCGCGCCACTAGAGGCCCTTGTCGCGCCCATCGTGGAGAGGGTGGACCAAATCCAGAGAGTCGAAGGCGAGCACCGCAATTAGAGAGCCCATTCTTCTCCCTCCTTGCCGCTGCTAGACATGTTAAAGAACAATCTGTTTAAGCCGCGGCAACTTATCTTGTAATATAACATGCAATATTTTGAAGTTAATGCATGTCATCTCCCTTAAGCAATTTCTTTCTTTGTGTGTACTTGCCCTACGCTTATAGGAAACTTGCCGGTGCGCGCACCATCGCCGCGAGCGCTGAGTGCGGGACTCCAGCAGCCTGCTGGCGGTGCCGCTGCCGGCAAGCAACCTTGTCGCGCTCAGTGCGGCCACTTAGGTTGTTGAGCGGACTCGAAACAAGGTAAGGGCGCGACCGATTACGCTAAGGTTCCATTGCGCACAGGTTTTCCATACAAAGAGTAGTATCGTTCAAGGAAAATAACCTTGAAAATAAAAAAGAATTTGGTTATTCAAACTTTGGCACTTAGCTTTGTCGCTGATCTCTCCGCGGCAAGGTCTTGTCACTGCTTGCCGCTGCCTTCTACCCGGCAAGGCAAAGTTTCTTTGAACGACGCCTGGTCCATATCATTATCCCATCCCCCCGGGCAAGCTTGTGCGCGAGGGAAGCTTCTGTCTTTTTGAGAAAAAGAAAGAAGAGAAAATAAAGATATAGGAGCTTGGCGGCTCGTTAATGCTTACCGGGGAGGCTGTACTGCACAGTATGTCAGATAATCATGCAAAATAAAAGTAAACATGAAATCGTCAAAAACTGCGAAATACAAAAGCTTTATTTATGCACAGGGTCTGCGCCTGGCTTTGTACAAAGGATTACATGCAACAGCGGCAAGGCTTGTACAAAAGGTGGTTGCCGGGGAAGGGCCCGGCAACCGCGCCTTATGGAAAAAACTTACGGAGATGCTCAATGTTCCAGGAATTGATCACTGGAATGCCATCCCCGGTCTCCAGGCGGACAGCGCCGAGCCTGGTGACTCGTTTCACCCGATAAGGGCCTTCCCACTTCGGCGTCAACTTGTTTGAATTCTTGGCCGACTGAACGCGCCGAAGAACAAGGTCGCCTTCCTCGAGACTTCTGGCATTAACTTTGCGGCTATGGTAGCGACGCAAAGCTTGCTGGTAGCGAGCAGCTCTCACAGCAGCCTGAAGACGATCCTCCTCGAGGAGCACAGCGTCATCTTGCCGCAGTTGCTCTTGCTCAAGCTCATCATAAGCGAGCACTCGAGGTGACCCGTATACGAGTTCCGTGGGGAGAACTGCCTCTGCTCCATAAACTAGAGCAAAAGGCGTCTGGCCAGTAGCTCGATTTGGCGTCGTCTTGATCAACCAAAGAACCACTGGTAGCTCCTCGATCCAGTTTTTGCCGCACTTGCGCAGCCTGTCGAAAGTTCTCGTCTTGAGCCCACGCAGCACTTCAGCATTTGCCCTTTCAGCTTGACCGTTGCTTCGGGGGTGAGCAACAGAAGCGAAACAGACCTTGGCGCCAAGGTCTTCGACATACTGCATGAAGGCGTGGCTCGTGAACTGGGTACCGTTGTCGGTGATGATCCTGTTAGGAACACCAAAGCGACAAACAATTCCCTTGAAGAACTTGATGGCTGATTGTGCTGTCACCTTCCTCACTGCTTCCACTTCTGGCCACTTCATAAACTTGTCGATGGCCACATACAAGTACTCGAAGCCCCCGGTGGCACGGGGAAAGGGGCCGAGGATGTCGAGCCCCCAGGCCGAAAATGGCCAGGAGAGAGGGATTGTCTGGAGAGCTTGAGCTGGCTGATGAATCTGCTTGGAATGAAACTGGCACGCTTCACACTTGGTTACTAGTGCAGTTGCATCCTGGAGGGCGGTGGGCCAAAAGAAACCTTGCCGGAAAGCCTTTCCAACAAGGGCTCTTGACCCTATGTGGTGACCACATATGCCTCCATGAATCTCCGCCAACAGCTCCTGTCCTTCTTCCCGGGGAATACACTTCAATTTCACACCGTTTGGTCTTTTTCTGCACAGCATGTCATCGACAAATTGATACATATTGGACCGTCGGGCTACTTTCTCCGCTTCTTCCCGCTCTTCGGGAAGTTCTCCTGTCTGAAGGAAACAGACGATCTGCTGCGCCCACGCTGGAGCCTGTGGCTCGACAACAAGGACTAAAGGCATTTCTTCTGCTGCGGGAACATCAGGCCCTACGGGAAGAGCTCGTCGCTCTACCAGAGCCGGCCGTTCCCCGACGAGCTTGGCGGGAACAGCCGCCTCAACGACAAGAGCCTGGGGCCCTGCTGGAGCGTGCTGTCCTTCAACAAGCTTGTCGGGAGCAGTTGCTTCAACGACGGAAGCCCAAGGCCTCGTCGGAGCATCTTGCTCCTCAGCGCTTCGATCAGGAGCGCCTGCTTCAACGACAAGGACCTGAAGTCTTGTCGGAGCAAGTTGCCCCTTTGCCTCTAGCCTAGGAGCACCCGCTTCAACGACAAGAGCGTGAGGCCTTGTCGGAGCAAGTTGCCCCTCTGAATCTTTGGCGCTGGCTTTGGCAGCCTTCTTGCCGGCGGCTTCGGGGAGCTCTGCCGGGAAGTAGTCGCCAAAAGCCAACTTCCTCTTCCTGCCTTGTCCTACTGATGGCGTCACGGATGGCTGAGTTAGTTGGAGCACAAAAGTGCCTGGCTCCACAGACAATTTGAGTGCGGCGCGCTTTGACAAACCATCGGCAATGTCATTCTCAGCACGTGGGACGTGCTCCATTTGTAGGCCGTCAAAGCGTTCTTCCAACTTCCTCACCTCATCTACATAAGCTTCCATCAATGGGCATTGGTAGTTCTTGTTCACTTGCCTGACGACAAGCTGCGAATCTCCCCTGACAATAAGCTTCTTGATCCCAAGGTCTGCCGCGATCCTGAGACCGGCAAGCAACCCCTCATATTCTGCAGTATTGTTCGTCGCCTGTTCCTTGGGAAAGTGCATTTGGACCACGTACTTGAGGTGCTCTCCGGTGGGTGCGACAAGCAGTACGCCAGCACCGGCGCCTTGCAGCGAGAAGGCACCATCAAAGTACATAAGCCACTCTTTGCTTGTCTCCTTGCCGGGGAGAGTCATCTCTGGGATTTCGTCGTCTGGCGTTGGTGTCCATTCTGCGACAAATTCTGCCAAAACTCGGCTCTGTATGGTTGATGTACTCTCAAACTTGAGGCCAAAGCTCGACAACTCCAACGCCCACTCGACAATCCTGCCCGTCGCTTCTGGATTTTGCAAAATCCTTTTCAGCGGGAAGCGAGTGACGACGGTAACTTCATGTGCTTGAAAGTAATGGCGCAGCTTTCTCGAGGCCATGAGAAGGCCGAAAAGCAGCTTCTGCACACCAGAATACCTTGACCTAGCTCCCTGCAGAAGAGAGCTCACAAAGTAGACCGGGCGCTGCACCGTTTTCTTCTTTTGTATCACTCCGCCTGACTGCGCAGACGAATCCTTGTCGGCAGCAAAACTTGTTGCCCCCAGCTTGTCGCTGGTCGTGCTTGCCGCAGTTACTGCCTCCTCATCCACCTCTCTCTCCGCTACCAGCGCAACACTAACCACTTGATTGGTTGCCGCTAGATACAGCAACAACTTCTCTTGTGGTTTAGGCGCGACAAGTATTGGAGGAGAGGAGAGGTATCTCTTCAAGTCTTGCAGCGCTGCCTCCGCCTCCGGAGTCCATCTCAATGGACCTGCCTTTTTTAAAATTTTGAAAAATGGCAGGGCGCACTCAGCCGACTTGGAGATAAACCTACTGAGGGTAGCAACACAGCCGGCAAGTCGTCGTACGTCCTTGACGCGCTTCGGTGCTTCAATTTGCTCAATGGCTTTGATCTTGTCAGGATTGGCTTCAATTCCACGTTGAGACACAAAGAACCCGAGAAGCTTGCCGGAGGGAACTCCAAACACGCATTTCTCGGGGTTGAGCTTCAGGTTGATCTTGCGCAGATTTACAAAAGTTTCTTCTAGATCTTGAACCAAAGTAGCCTTGTCTTTGCTTTTGACCACTATATCATCCATATAGGCTTCCACATTTCTGTGCAGCTGAGGCTCAAAAGCAATCTGGACGGCTCTTGCAAATGTCGAACCAGCATTTTTCAAACCAAAGGGCATATGTATGAAACAGTATGTGCCACAGGGTGTGATAAATGCGGTCTTTTCCTCATCTTCCTCAGCCATGAAGATTTGATGATACCCTGAATATGCGTCAAGAAATGAAAGCAAATCACATCCTGCCGTGGAGTCAACAATATGGTCTATGCGGGGCAAAGGAAATGGGTCTTTGGGACAAGCTTTATTGACATCAGTGAAATCAATACAAAGCCTCCATTTTCCATTCGCTTTGCGCACGACAACCGGATTGGCCAACCACGTAGGATGGAGCACTCCTCTAACGAGGCCTGCTGCTTCCAACTTCTTGATTTCTTCCGCAATAAACTCTTGCCGCTCCACAGCTTGCTTTCTGGCTTTCTGTTTGACGGGCCTCGCGTGGGGACAAACGGCAAGGTGGTGCTCAATTACTTTCCTGGGAACACCGGGGATGTCGGACGGTTGCCATGCAAATACGTCGACATTCGCCCGCAGGAAAGCAACGAGCGCGTTTTCCTATTTGTTGTCAAGTGTGGCACTGATGGTGAAGGAACCACCAGTGCCATCCTCCTTGGCGGGCACCTTCTTTGTCGCCGGCGGAGCGGCTTTGTTCTTCTTACACTTGCCGGTGGAGCTCTCTGGTGCATCCTCGACGGCGGCGCAGCACTCCGAAGAGGTGCGCTTGCCGGAGTGGGCACAGGAGCTCTTGCCGGACTTCCTCTTGTTCTCCCGCCCGAGAGCTTCAGCGGCAAGTGCCTTGGCGGCAGTTGCGGCAGCTGCTTCCCGGTAGATCTTGTCGGCGCAAATAAGCGCATCCTTCTTGTCGCAGGGAACTATGATAACACCTACTGGACCTGGCATCTTCAACACGTTGTAGGCATAATGAGAGGCTGCCATGAACTTGGCGAGCGCTGGACGGCCAAGTATCCCATTATAAGGCAATGGAATATCGGCAACATCAAAGGTGACCTTCTCGGTCCGGTAGTTCAGCTCGCCGCCAAATGTCACTGGCAGCGTGATCTTCCCTTTCGGCTTGCTCCTTCCTGGATTGACTCCTTGGAAAGTACCAGTTTCCTCAAGCTCGCCGTCAGAGATTTGAAGTTTTCGGAGCACAGCGGGCGAAATCAGATTCAAGCCGGCCCCACCGTCAACTAACATCTTCGTGACCTTGAGGTTGCGGATCGTTGGTGAAACCAACATCGGCAAGCACCCGACCGCCGTTGTGAGGTCAGGGTGGTCCTCAATGTCAAAGACGATAGGCGTGTCGGACCACTTCAGAAGCTTTCTGGCGTCAACAGATGGTTCCGCCGCATTGATCTCTCGCGCCCACTGTTTAAGTTGGCGGTGAGAAGAATGCAACGAAGCACCACCGTCAACACACAAAACTTCTGCGGCTTTCTGAAATTCGTGCTCACTGGATTCTTCGTCATCTAGATCATCATCATCATCATCTTTGTCGCGGCCACGAGGAGGCCTGTCTCTCTGCTGCTGCTTGGCCTTGCCGCGACGCCCTCCTCGGGCAGTGCGCTTCTTGCCGGACCCGCCAGCACCTTCTGGGGCCTTCTCCTTGTCGCGCCTCTCATACTCAGCTTTCTGCTGTTCGACAAGCTGCTCGACTCGTCGACAGTTCTGGAGATCGTGTCCCTTTGTGCGGTGGATCTTGCAATATTGCTTGTCGGAGCCGTCCTGCTTGTCGGCAGCCGCCAAGGCCTGACAGTTGGCGCACGCGGCAATCTCCTTGCCGGAGCCCTCGACTTTGGCCTTGTCGACGCTGCCGTTGCCGCTGGACTGCTCGACGGCAAGCACAGCTTTGCCCTTTTTCTTCCTGTTGTTCCGCCGCCGGCCCTTCTTTGCCGGGGCGGTACCTTCGCTGTCAGAGCTCCCCCCTGCGCCAACACCTTCACCGGGAAGTTTCCTTCCCTCTTCAGCACGCGCACACTTGTCGGCGAGAGCATATAGCTGGCCAATGTCTCTGACCTTGGTCATCGCCATTTCCTCCCGCATCTTGCGGTTACGCACGTTCTGATGGAACGCGCTAATAACCGCAGCGGGGTGAACATCTGGGATGTTGTACTGTACGCGGCTGAACCTTTGAATGTATTTGCGCAGGGGCTCTCCTTCCTTTTGGGGGATGAGATGAAGATCACTCTCCTGGCCATGAGGTTGATGACCGCCAGTAAAGGCACCAACAAACTGATGGCACAGGTCCGCCCATGAAGAAATGGAGTTCTCTGGCAAGTGCATGAGCCATGAGACGACGTTGCGCTTTAACACGAGCGGGAAGTAGTTAGCAAGAATCTTGTCGTCTCGTCCCCCGGCAGCTTGCACCGCAATGGTGTAAATGCTGAGGAACTCCGACGGGTGTGTCTTGCCATCATACTTCTCCGGCACGTCAGGCTTGAAAGCCTTGCGATTGGGCCACTGGACCTGCCGCAGCTCATGAGTGAACGCTGGACAACTTACCGCGTACGGCAAGTCGCCAGGATCCCCTGGCGCATGCATGTCAACAGCGGGCCCTGCGCGTCTGTCGGACTGACGATGCGCTTCTCTCCTTCGCTCGATAGTGGTACAAGCGTCTTCTCCTCTGCGTTCCTGAAGAACGAGGCGCTGGTCACGACGAGCTCGCGGGTCAGACGACGCCGTGGAATCATCGCCACGGGCGTCGTTTCGACGTGTCGGCGACCGAGGCCGTCTGGGTGGGGAGTGTACGGTTGTTGCCCCCTCGCCGTTCTTGTTGGTGACAGCATCGTCACCAGTTCTCTTGTCGGCCGCGCGCACTGGGTCGGCATCAGCGAAGCTGAGAAGGCTCTGAATGGTTGCCCTCCACTCGTCAAGCTTATCTGCTGGTGGAGGGAAGTTCAGGAGCAGCTGCGCACGCGCCAACGCTTCTGCTGGTGAGGGAGGTATCGAGTGGCGTGAGGACTGTGGGATGCTCTTACTCCTAACGGTGTTAGAAGGAGCATCTCCATGCCCAGGCGACCGCGCCTCGACCCCGCCAACATGCTGTTGCGTATGGTGACCCCGCGCATCCCGAGATTGATGCGCAAGTTCATTATCCAGGGAGCGCCTGGCACCTGGGGCGTCAGGACGCTGCCTGTCACGGGCTTCTTGCGAAGGCCGCGGCGTCTGAACCGGCGCAGTCGTTCCAGAACGCGCAGCACCATTTCTGGAGCTTGCAGGGCCAGCAGCAGCGAGCAGCGCTGCGTTCCCAGACCCAGCAGCGCCAAGATTGGCGTTGCTGGCCCGGTTTTGGACAGGTGGAGGTAATAGGAGCTCTCGCTCTACAGTCCCCCCAGCAGCCGCAATCACGTCGGCACCCTCCTGCACGGGAGCAGGCGGGTTGGACGTGGACGCACCGATGGCTGAAGTCTTCTTTTTTGGAGCCATAAGACGGAGAATGGCCCAAAAACTAGCGCGCAAATCGCTAGATTAGGTTCACACAACTGTCATCGCCCCTACCTGGCGCGCCAAAGATGTCGGGGACGAATCCGCGATCACCTATGGGACCCAGGGAAGGACCCCTTTACGTTCGGCAGGGAGAGACGGTCGCACGAAGAGCAAATCTAGCGAAGAACGCGACAGTGCACGAGAGAGATTTACCCAGGTTCGGGCCGCACGGATGCGTAAAACCCTACTCCTGCTTTTTGGTTTATTATCTGTATGATTGTTCTAGCTCCAGGAGCGCTACAGTACCGAGTAGCTGCGTACAATACTGGAGTTCTCCCTTTTCCCGTTCCTCCCCCTCTCTCGTTGCCTATGGGCCTCCTTTTATACGCACAAAGGGGTCACCAACAGGTGGCAAACAGTAAAGGTAGAGGTGGAAAGTTGCTACAGTAAGGCCACTATTACCAGGATGACATGTCCTACCTACCACTGACGGCAGGGGACAAGGGCATTAAATGCCCATGCCTTTGCTGTCCAGATACATGTACCCGGACGTCATGGATGTGGGAAAAGCCTATCCCACCTGCTGCTGCACCGCTATCTACAGTGCACCGCCGTCTACACAGTGCTCTGCCATGCACGCTTGGAAGGACCCAGAGCGCCACGCTGGCAGAGGCACCGGAGCAGCACAGTAGCACAGTGGTACAGTAACGCTTGCCGCGGCAAGACCTTGCCGCACCTGACAGCTTGGCGCAACCCATAGTTTGCCGTGCAAGGTAACTTGCCGGGGCAAGTACCTTGCCGCAGCCGCTATCTTGCCGCAGCCAATACCTTGCCGCAGCCAAGTACTTGCCGGGGCAAGTACCTTGCCGCGGCAAGTACTCTGCTTCAGCAATGCCCAGGCTGGGCCTCAGCTGTCCCTCCCGACAAGCTCCTCTTGCCGGGGCCTTAACTCTTGCTTTGTATACTTTGTTCTTGAATGGCTTAATAATCTTGAGCTTCTCTCTGGCCGTCCTCCCGCAAGCCTGGCCGCGGGATGCTACTACTGCCCGTGCACAAGTACGGGGTACTAGGGTACCCCTATTCTAGTACACCGACACCCTTGATCATTCCGATATCGCCCATTCCATTCTCTCTCATGCTTGCATTAGATTTTGCTACTGTTATTGTTTGCTCCTATTCTGATGCATAGCCTGCGTTTGTAACCTGCTATTGTACCTTACCTGTTTAACCTAAACTGCTTACTATAGGTTGGTTGGTGATCCATCAGTGACCCCTCTCCTTGTCCCAGCTGCCCCGACTTGATGACCGATGACTCGATCAACGTGATCAATGGCCAGAGCCCGACACATCACATCACACCCCCTTTTGTTGCTCGACTCTGCAGAGCTGCTATCGAGTGCCGAGGGTGATACCTTGTAACGCACTCCTGGCGATAACTCTGTAGTGTCGCTATTCGGTCATGGTCTTCGAGGGTGATTCCTCCTTCACCAGTCCCGATGACGACTCTGTCATGCAACACCTCAAGTGTGAACCTCGAGGGTGATTCCTCCTACGTTCACCTTGATGATTACATCGAGTGGAATCCATCGAGGGTGATTCCTCGGGTTTTCCTGCCTTGATGTTTTGGACACACTGTTACATTGACTTTACTTCAGACCCTTGTTAAAGTCGGGCGGGCCCAATGAGCACCCGCGAGAGATACCTATGAAAGTCGGGCGGGCCCGGAGAGCACCCTCAAGAGTTACGGTGGCGGCTGGCTGTTTAGCGGTATCACCCAGGAGGGGGTGCACTACTGCAGGATGCTGCTAACGCGACACTACGATCAGAGACCCTTCGACGAAACTGTGTGTGATGCAATAATCTCAAACGGTGATGTAAAAAACCCGTCAAAAAAGGTGCAAAACATTTTTGATGAAGGATACATCAAACACGGTTCAGAATTTAGTTGCGTGTGCGATGCGGGGCATACGGTTCACTCAGATAAACTGTTTGTGATGAGATGTAACAAAAGAAACGGGCAGCCAGATCAAGGTGTGTGCGATAGAGGGCAAACAGTTCACTCGGATGAACTATTTGCGTTGAGCCAAGATAACCGAAACGGTTCAATTTAACAAGATATGTGTGATACGCGGCAAACAGGTCTGTAATCAGAAGTGTGTGCGAAGACCGATAATAACACAGACGATTGCTGCTAATAAGACATGTGTGTTGTGCGTTGGGATTGCATACAGAACAACAACATATATATACACACTTATAAGGACATGGTTGCATAACCAAATTAAACATCCAATTACATAGGTGGCTACTACACACATGACATTTGCACACACCAAAGTAAACTATTACATGCATAATTACATAGGTGGCTACTACACACATGACGTTTCCACACACCAAAGTCAACTATATATTACATGCATAATTAACTAGGATAAATGATCATTTGATCATCATCTACTTCTTGTGACGCTTGCCGCTACTGCTCTGCTTGTGGCTCGATCCGGCCTCGTCGATTTCGGTAACGAGGCACTTCCTCATGTCAACGATCTGCCTGTGCATCTTGTAGCATGTGTACACGCTCTTGGTCGCGAACCTGAGGTGAGGTTCATCTAGTTGCCGCATCCAGGCCCCGTGCCAGGATACGGGACGTGTTCTGTTGGCATCCTGCTTCATCTTTCCGTAGTATGGGTCGATGATGGCCGAGGAGAGTTCAACCAGGGAGTCCTTCTTCGTGCTGCCCCAGACCCTGTAGTGCTCACAGATTTCGACAAGGTTCTTGCAGGCCAAGCCCGTAACCCTGAGTGCTTTTACATTGTCGATGGTTTCCACCGTAGCGAACTTGTAGTCGGTGCTGTTGACAAACCTGCCAAAACGGTCGCAAGGCTCTGTGGCCATGCAGTAGTGGTAGATGAGGACATGACAGTGCACGCACAACTGGGCGACGGCAACCTTCAGATCTATGTTGGGACGACCGCCGGTGTACTGGAGGTCGATGCCGACCACCTTGTACTTGTCTCGAGCAAGCAACTGCTCAGCGGTGTTGATGTAGTCGTCCACCACGGCCGGGTCGATGGTGTACAGCACCGAGAGATCCGTCTCCCTCATGTGGGTCTCCACTTTATGCTCGCCGAACTCCATTGGAGCACCGCTAGACATCCCCTCTCTATGTGTCGTCGTGGGTGTGCTTGTTGTGTTGTCGGGCGCGATCGAAAGGTTGAAGAGACTAAGGTTATAATAATGGCCACGGGAATTAAAGGGGAAGCCAGACGGCCTGGAATATCGGCACGCCCGGATGGCAGTTCTAATTTGCAGCGCGTAACTCCATCGTGCCACACGTAACTGCATCGCGTCGCGACGCGCGCGGCGCAACCGCATGCATATGGGACCCCCGACGTGATCGTGCGCAGGCCCAACAGCTGGTAGAGCGCGCGTGGAGGGATGCGAGCAGAGCGCTCCGCGATCGCCTCAACGGCAAGCAACCATATATATGCATATAGCAGTTGAACACGCAAGGAAAAGTTGTCCACAAGCCGAGCGCATGGAGGTACGCGAGCAGAGCGCGCCAATGGACAACAGAGCGCGCCGACGGACACGAGCAGAGTGCGCTGTGGTGCCTAACGGCGAGCACAGCACGCTGCGGCGCCTAACGGCAAGCACAGCGCGCCGAGGGACGCGAGTAGAGGCCGGCACAGTGATACGTGGCAAATAAGACAAACTGTGCGAGCGATGGCGGAGACATCAAGCACGAATCAGACTAGAGTTGCGTGTGCGATACGTGGCATACAGTTGATCCATCCGAGCTGTTTGTGATGGAATAAGCCGTGTGTGTTGTGGGCAAACGCTTGCTGGTATACAACCGTCTGCGATTCATGAATTCATCACCGACGGGTTACCTAGTGTGGTCCGTGTGCGATGTGATATGCTCTGTTTGCAGAACATCTATGCTCTGTGTACAGAAGAACAACATATCTATACTTGTAACAGGACATGATTGCAAGACCAAATTGAACATCCAATTACGTTATATAACAAATACCATAAATATTGCAAGGTTCAAATTCCAGCATTACAAGGCCCAAATTCAAAGATTACAAGGTTCAAACTATCCAGACACATAAAATTCATCTTCTTCAGAATCTTATTCATGCATTATTTCTGTGAAAGGATCAGCCACCGAGAAGTCATATAGCGGCTCGATACAGTGACTTCCGAATAATCTGTCATATGAAGTTACAAACTGAAATTCAGCTTGTGCAGAGCCTTTTCCATTCAGCTGTAGACGCATGCGCTCTTTAGCAATCCATTCACTTCTGCGCAGTAAATATAGGGCAAACCTCATTACCTTGAGCAACCTTGCTTTCTCAACAAAGAACCTGGTGAATTTAATTTCTGGTGTGGTGCCTCGGTACTCGTTAAAAGTAATTTCTGTGAGATGAAGATCAAGGCATTCAATGGGATTGTTATATTCCCCAACATTTTCTACTTTCAGGCCTGCTAGTATCTGCAAATGAAGACAACATATTAGTGCATAGCTGCAGATTTGAACACTTCGGGCCTCTTTCATTTGCAGGATTTCTAAAATACATGAAAATAGTGAAATGCCACCTTCAATATTTCATGATAAACTTTTATCACGAAAGCATGTCGGGCGAAGGAATAAAACGCGTACAACACTAGCATCTCAAAAAATATATGTATTGAAATCCTCCAAAATTTCTTTAGAAATCATTCTACATTTGTCATTGTAATCATGGGTAAAAGTAACAAAAAATTGAGCTCCGTTGTGGTTAACAATTAATAGGAAAGGAGCATCACCTCGATGTATAGCTTCTCCGTGCAAGGAAAGCATCTAAGGAATCTAACAACTTCATCGAGATCAGGGCCGACAGATTGTAGTGCCAAGATCTTCACTGTGCGCAGAGGCCGGGTCAAGATTGTGCGAATCATTTTCTGGATGACAGGCGGACATATAGATCAACAACAATTAGATAAAATGTGCTGTCCGATAATATATAAGAAGGAGAAGAAGAAGACTGTTGTACCTGAACGGATAATGATCCAGTAACAAGTTCGTTGAATTCAGCACACGAATAGCCCAACACTGTCAATTTCGGTGCTTGAATGACCTTGATTCTTGCTGGACCTAATTTATCATGTACATACAATCTCTCGAGGAAAGGCGCATTCTCAATGACAATATCGTGAAACACCTCAACTGACAGCCTTGGGCGGCGCCAGCAATGCGCATAAATCGCACGGACATTCGTCGAGGTGATGTGGAGGCTACTGAACCCATCCATCACGTGAAGATGAAGGTACTGGAGCGTTGTACAGCCAACGAGCAGGCGCTCCAAATCCTCATTCGAGATGCGGACAGCAATGAGCTCGAGGTGCTTAAGTTTAGGGAGATGAAGAGCGCGCGCGGCATCGATCCAGGGGAAAATGCACCGCCTGAATGTAGCGCGGCGCAGCGTGGGCGCGAGGCGGAACACGGACGGCGGCATCGAGCAAGGACGTCTAGCATGAAGGCTGAGCTCCTCGAGCCGATCCAGGGCTGAGGATAGGAACCAGTAGTGCAACCTGGGTTCGGTCTTGTTGTGGGGATTGAGCCTGCCGAGAGCAAGGCGTATGACTGGCCCAGGGTGCGTGTCGAGGACATGGGACAATGCGTCCAGGCGTTGCTGCTCCCCGCTGCAGAACTCGTGGTCAACGATGAGGTCCAGGGGGGTGCAGCGCCAGAGAGGGCGCCACCGCCGCGAGAGGACAATGGTCCGCACGCCATATTTGACGGCGAGGTGGGATATGATGGTTACCAACATCTCATCGGGGAGGCTGCTGATGAAGTCCACGTTCACCGGAGGCTCTTGCGGTTCTGGCTCGACCCGCCCCCGCTTGTTGGCCGGCTCGTCCTCCATCTCGCAGCAGGCGGCGATCCTCGGTGGAGGTGCTTGTAGATGAGAACGGAGGACTGTTCTACGTACCTTCCTGAGGCGGCCGAAACAAAAGTCCAAAACCAGCAATAAATTGCAGCGCTCGCGGCGTGCGCGGCAGACTGCTCACAGTCGTCCCGTCTAATCAAACAGCTGCCCGCGGTAGTAAATGGTTAGTTGAATGCCCACGGTTTGACTAATACGACCGTTTGCGATAATAACGCGGTGGCTATTTGTTAAAAATGACTAGGAAAATCAATGTATAAAAAAGGCGAAACGAACCCTGAATAATTTCATATGTTTAGCACAGTTGCATGTTGCCTCTATAAAATAAATCAAGGCGGGAGGATACAACATATGTCGTTTCACGAGCAGATCATGTGACCAAGTTTACTCTCGGAACCATGAGGCTTCTTGATAGAAGCTCCGGTTTGTATGAAAGAAAATATGGGTCAAAACCGAGTTGAAAAGGGCAGCAATATCTAACCCCAGCTTACAGAAGGTACAAAAGCACGATGATTAATTGTTCATCAGGTTTACACAAAATCCAGATTGAACAGGACAATAACAACTAACTCAATCAAAGTTTTGAGCAGTCACAGTGAAATGGATCGGTCTGATCCATAAAATCAAGATCCTGGACTAGAAAATCTATTGGTACATGATAACAAGTTGTTGTAAATAGAAGCCGAGCATGTTCAGAAGCCCTTTTGTCCACCTGAAACTTCTTTTTATGCTATTCAACGTGTCCATCCATGAGAAAGTGTCTGTCAAAAAACTTAATCATCATGGACAATAGTACTCTCGCATTCAACAGGAAGAATGTGACAAAGCTAGTGTTTGCATGGTTCGATGCATATCCTTGCAGCGTTATTGTCCTCAAACGAATGTCATGAGAACTGAGAAAATCCTGGTGTTTCTTATGCCACCGATTGGTTATACCTTTTTGTCCATGTCCTTTAGCCTAAATAGACATGAAAACTGAAAATAGTTAATGTCTAAAAAAAATAGTACAGCTGAACGGTTAGTTCTAGTAAAGCATATCAATGTGCTTGATATCATCACCTGTATATACAAATTCTCCAGACATGGAAAGCATCACAGCAAGCTGATAACCATGTTCAGATCAAAACACCACGTGTTGATATGTAAGGTCTTAACAGAATCCAGCACCATTGATAGGGTACCCATGGACAAACTCTTCATTGAGCATAGAACATAATATTAGTACCAAAAGCGTACTCCAAGATTATATAAAGATTATGCGCACAAATGAAAATGCAGCTTATGATTACAGAAGTGTTGATGATATAAAACTTACGCACACAAATGAAAAATGCAGCGCATGATTACAAAAGTGTTGATGATAATATACAGTACCTGAATAAGTGTGGAGCCAACCACCATCTTGTAACCTTCAAACGGATCAGGAATTACCCCCAAGGTCTCCAGTTTAGGCGCAGAGACCACAGTTATTTGCGAAGGTGCATAACGATAATCAAGGAGCAGCCTTTGGAGTGAAGGGGCGTCTTTGATGATGTGCTCCTCTCCTTTAAAGCAAAATCCAATGCTTACAAGGTGAGGCGACTTTATTTGGAGACAACGGATACGGATTTCTTTTCCAAAAACAAGCAGCAAGCGCTCCAGGGCAGGGCAGCAGGAGTGGATGATGATGTGCAGTGAGGCCTCCGACATATCGATCACCACAAGCGCGAGTTTTTTTAGCAGTGGGAGTCGAAGCATTTGTACCAGATTGTCTGGTAGATGACACCGGGCCAGGGTGGTGGTGTGGAGAGAGGAGGAAAACCATGAGATGGACACTAGTGGTGAGGGCACAGCTACAACACTTGGTGGATAGCTATTTGCATAGTAATGGTAGAACTCAAGATGTTGGAGTTTTTCTAATTGACGGGATGTCAGCCAGGCGTTCACCGTGAAGGGTATGTGTAGCAGGCAGCATGCCGAGATGCATAGGCGTTGAACAAAGCCCTGGTGGGAGCAGATGATGGCTCCGTGGAGTTCAAAATCATGAACGACAGATAGCCGGCGACAGTCGAGATTAAGAGGTGTGGCGTGCCACAGAGTGCGCCACCAAGATACGAGGACCTGTGTGCAGCAGCCATCCTTGGTGGGGAGAAGGAAGATGATCTCCCCAAGGATGGTTTCCGGGAGATCGCTGATGCGGTCCGCCCGATATTCTACGGGTTCCTCAGATCCAGGGGGGCGAGGCCGCTTCTGCCCGCGCTGCCGGGTGCAGGATCTACAGCCGGCGGCGCCGCTGGCCGGAGCCTCATCTATGTACATAGCAATCTGGAAGGAAAAAAAGGCAGAAACATACATGTAGGACATTCAAAATCAATTCTCAAGATCTGGAAGAAAAAAAGGGCACAAACATATATGTAGGACATTCAAAATCAATTCTCAAGATCTGGCTACGAATTATTAGCACGCACGCTAACCCTAGTCAGATTATTAGCAAAAAAATCGTTTGTACAGAACAAATAATTAATCACTAACCATAGATACCATTGAAACAATCAATACACTACATGGATATAACGAATCTTACTCTGATTTCATGGACTGGGTGAACATAACCAAGGGTTTCTGTTCCCAACAAAGGGGGGGGGGGGCTAACCAGTTTTTTGTCAGAGTCGGAGTCGTTGCCGAAGTAGCTGTGGACCTTCGGCTCCGGCTGGGGAGGCACGACGATGGCGACGAAGTCAAGGTCGCGCTGCTGCCCACGCGAGACCTCGTCGGCGGCAACAACAACCTTTGCGCCCAGCTTCATGCGTTACGTGGGTGCTTCACCAGCCCCGGCGTCTCCACTCCCACGGATGGTGTGCTTCGGCAAAATCCTAATACACTCCATGCGGCGGTGACAACTGTGGACGGGGTGTGCAGCCGCGGATCGGGCGCGCCATTAATATTGAGCAGTGGGAGCGAGGTGGGCGACAGTCAAAGGGTTGGCTCACCTCCCGGTGAGCCTACACAGCGGACTGCTGGCACGCCTACCGTCATTTCACACAGCTACTAGCACGCACCACGGTGAGTGCGTAGCGAACACGCGCATGCCTCGGCCTCCTGGTCTGCCTGCTAGCATGCGTCTCGTCAACTCACGCATGCTCGTACGACACATGGGACGCGTGTGCGGCACGTATTATATTGATTTTTCCTTTTTGATGATTAATTTTGCCGCTTTATTGCTTAACCGAAGCACTGCACTTACATTGTTGGTCTAAAGCACACGGTTCGAATAAAGAGTTCGTTTGCAATATTGGTTGATAATTATTTATAATTTCCTGTATGTAAGAAGATTATATCAAAACTTGTCTCAAATTTGGAAGAAAAAAATATCACAGTCTATTGGTGTCCATATGACACCACGATAAGTTTCATGAATTTCAACTTAGTTTTGGATTTATTGGATTTTAAAATCAAGATTCTAGATGTTAGAAATTTCTTGCATGGGGACTAAACATGCACCCAGGGACACGTACACATATGATTTTGCAATCCATTTTCGTGCACTATCACGGGTCTCATGTAGATCAAATTTGATTTTTGCATATTTAAATCCCTGGGAAATCAATCAATGTATAAAAAACGGATAGATGTTATCTATTTTTTTTTCAATTTTCAACACTAAACTCCTTTGGTCGCATGTTTGCTGCAGAAAAAGTTTGACATGCATCTTTGGGCCACATGCACGCGGTGGTCCTAGGACACTCACTCGCGTGGGCTTGCGAGGTCGCCGTCCAGCACTATGACATGCGATGAGAGAGGTTAATTTGACCAACAAGGATGGTCATTTTTTGGTTTTTGTTATACGTACGGTAGGAGTATATATATAGTACACGTTGAAGACGGTGGCCGGGGGCAATACTACGCGTCATATAGGACACTCACTCGCGTGCGATGCTTCCATCCGTGGACCCGCGAGGTTGTCCTCCATCACTTTGACCCAGCAAGGAGGTTTCTTTTTGGGTTGTGTTGTGGTAGGAGTATATAGTACGCGTCGAAGAGGGGAGGAGGGGGCCGGGGCAACACATATATACTACACACACGTCATGAATCGATCTCGCTCCATGTGGGGACTTTTCGGTTTCCGAGGCAGGTGCCGCAAAGAAGTTGTGCATATTGGGTATTAAAAACATCACCAACGCATTGGGCCATGTGCAGACGATGGTTGTCACTCATTCGCCTGTGACTCTTCCCTCCATGGGCCCGCGAGGTCGTCGTCCATCTAATATATGACACAATGAGAAAGGTAATTTGATGAACAAGGAGGATTATTTTCGGGTTGTGTTACGATACGTAGGAGTATATATTACGCGTCGAAGAGGGGAGGGGGGCAACATATTTATACTACGTGTCATGAACCTCGGTTCGTGTGGGGGACTTAAAGGTTTCCGAGGCAGGTGCCACATCAAAGTTCTGCATATATATTAGGTATTCAAGCATCACAACCACACATCTCCATACATGTGTTTGGCCCACAAGCAAGCGATGGCGGTTGTCCTCTAGCACTCACTCACGGGGTTATCAGCGAGATGCTTCGTCCATCTCTGTGTCTCCGCTTGGTCAATCACTTCGACTGACAGCGATAGAGGTTAATTTGACTTATAATTAGGAGAGGATTAAATTTTGGTTTGTCTTATACGGTTCGGTACATGCAACTATATACTCCGCGCGCATGTGTACGCACGAATCCCTCTCACCGGGTCGAAGTGTGTGTGGGGGGGTGGGGGGGGGGAGCGAGCACGCGACGCATCATGAACCAGATATGTGTGGGTAATGTGTGTTTTTCGACACATGCATGCGCCACATCAAAAAATTGTGCTTTTGGTATTCAAAGGCAGGGCTGGTTGCATCATTGCCGCTGCCATTTACCGAAGATGGAACACCTTCGGTACAGTCACCTTGGTTAACGTTGTCGGTGGGGCTGGTTGCATCATTGTTGCTGCCATTTAGCGAAGATGGAACAACTTCGGTACGGCTGCCTTGCCACTTCGTCAGAGCCGGGCGCATTCTGCCGCGACCAGCCAAGCCCAAGCGTCGACGACCACGTCGAGCGTCACTGGCGTCCCCGACGACATTGTCATCACCTCCACGGCCACGCCCGACGGCAGGACCAGCAAGTAGCGCCGCACGCACGCGTTTAAGCACGACATCATGTGCACCACGAGCACGTCCGAGGCCCGCGTGCATACTGGCAGCTTCTTCCCCTTCCGAGCCATCACATCCACCACCAGCATCTACTCCGTGGCCTGAGTCTGCGGACATAGAACCTGCCGCATCAACTCCTTGGTCACCGGTGGCGATGTTCGCGAGATGGCAGGGGAACATGACAACCGTTCCCTGGATGAATACTTCACCGGTACGGCGCGCACGAGAATCTATAAGAATATGTTCACCGTCGAAGAGATAGGCCCTGGTGGTACCAAGCCGGATCGCCCCCGGATAGAAGGTCTGCCTACTTTTGAGCGAAACCATCGTGCAAAAGGACACCGGCCACCACTTCTCCGCTGGATTCACCGGCGGCTTGCACTGTATTCCATCCTCTACGTGGCCTCGTCCACCAGCGCCTGGGCGATCGACCTGTGCAGAGATGGTGACACAACGGGTCAAGTACTACTCCAGATTACATGACCTGGTTCAAGGAATATGGAATACATACAATACGTACCTGTGAAGACTGCGTTGCATCCACTGCGTGGCCGCGTCCGTCGGCATGTTGGCCTCGCGCGCGTCCGCTCCCGCCGGCGCGTTGGCCGTGGCCGTGGCCGCGCCCGTCGGCATGTTGGCCTCGCGCGCGTCCGCTCCCGCCGGCGCGTTGGCCATGGCCGTGCTAGCGTCCGCGCCCGCCGGCGCCTTGGCCGTGCCCGTGTCCGCGCGGCCCCGCGTCTTCCGCCGGCGTGTGTACGTCAATTCGCCCGTGCTCGGCAGAAACACCTCGCGTGTGTTCAAGGAGGTCCGCCTCATCGTCGGATTCTTTGCTGGCATGAAGTCGATCATGCTAGCGTCCATTGCCATCATGGAGCGCATGCTCAACTTCTACATGGAGCCCGCAATGAAAAAATTATACCGCTATTACTGCAAAAAGGTGAGATTGCACAAGAACATACCATCTTCGGAGTCATCGGAAGCTAGCCAGTCATAGTCGTATCCAAGATCACAGGCCCTGTCTTCGTTCTCCTCAATTGAATCCCAATTAGATGTTGGATGCAAGTCTAGATCAACCATTTTTTTTGTTGGCCATGTACTGGAAGAAGGGGGAAATGAAGAAAACCAGGGGGAGTTGACTCATTTTGTACACGAAAACATATTTGAAAATCTTCATTCTGTTGGCGCCAAGTCACTTCCCTCTCTTTTTTTGGTGGCCGCGCCAGCACATAGGTACTCATTTTCGTATAGGAGGCAAGACCGTTATTTGCATCCCTGATTTGTTGGGATACGCGGATTGCATGTGCCATGCAAGGCCGGCATCATATCTGCATGCAGCGGCCAAATCAGTGGAGGCTCACGTAATTGATTTCCAACGCTAAACTAATACCAGGGGTAGTATTGTCCAAGATGCTCAAAAAATTGCTGCCTTGGTCACCAAGCTGAAAAAAATGCACCTTAGATAAAGGAACAGAGGGAGTATATGCATGCATCACGCATGTCCATACATATGTTTGGGGCACATATATACATGCAGTGGTTGTCTTTGGACACTCTTCCTTGCTTGGTTATCATCGACGGCCTATATATTTGTGGGCCCGCGTGGACGTCCATCACTTCGACCAACAACGCGAGAGAGGTTACCAGGGTGGATTCTTCTTCTTTTGGTTCGCATTACCGTATAGTCGTACGTCGATCATGGTGAGATTCGAGACCTAAGTTCGAGGGCTCGCATACACATGAATCCCTATATATATATATATATAGTATACTATGCGTCGTGAACCCTCGCTCCGTGTGGGGACTTTCCGGTTCCAAAAACACGAGGCCACATCAAAATTGTGCATTGGGTATATTCAAACACCACATGACACTTCATACATATGTTTGGGCCACATGCACGCAGTGGTTATCTTCAGGCACTCCCTCGCGTGGTTCTCGGCGACAAGCTAGCCTATTTTGTGGGGCCGCGTGCGGAACGTCAATGCATGACTTTGACCCAACAAACAAGAGAGGTTATATGACCAAGGTGGTGATTCTTCTTGGCCAGTCTTACAATACGCCTTGGTGAGATGCCCCCTCCCACTGACTCAAAGTGTGTGTGTGTGTGGGGGGGGGGGGGCACAGTACTACTTCGTACTAGATGAACCTCCATGGGGTCGGGGATGCCCGGTTAATTTACGATGCACATGTGCCACATCAAATTTGTGATTTGGTAACGCTAGAAGAACACATCTGTGGCCCCGCACACGGTCCACATTTGATCGGAAGCAAAGGGGGGAGGGGGGTTGATGTACTCCTTTCGGTTTTGTGTTACGGTACGGTGAGATGTCAGACCTAGCTATTTGGGGGCATGCATTCATAGTTAGGATTCCCCTCCCGGCAACACGAAGTGTGTGTGTGTGTGTTTGGGGGGGGGGGGGGGGCTAGCAATAATAACGTGCGCTTTGTGCGATAGGTGGCACATAAAAGTTGTGCATTGGGTATTTGAACATAAAACCACCCTTTTCATACATATATTTGGTCCACATGCAAGTGTGTTCGTGTTCTGACCATTTCCCGCGTTTTTTGGCCCAATTTATAAACAACAGACGAGTCGGACGCAGCAACCGTCTGCAATCGAGTATGAAATAGACACGGTTCCCTAGGACTACCCGTGTGCCGTGCCCCTGCCCCTGTCACCCACATGATCACAGTAGATTGGGCTCCATGATGCTTCCCTCCCCCTCTCGAAAATATCTACTCTCTCGCAATCTCGAAAATACCTACCCGCGTTCGCGTAGATGGTTTTTCTGTTTGATAGCACACGATTAGTATGTCTGGACCGTGTGTGATGTCTGTTACTCCCGCTCTGCTTCAATCAGTAGATCCAAATTTTCAGTAGCCCCGGCATTTTACTCCCGCCTCCATCCTTCGCAATCTCAAAAATATCTTCTTGGCTTGAGTGTTTTTCTGTTTGATAGCACACGATCATTATGTTTTAACCGTGTGTGATGTTCGTTACTCCCGCCCCGCTCTTCTTCAATCCCTTGATCCAAATTTTCGGTAGCCCCGCCATTTTACTCCCGCCTAGTAAAATTTTCAGTACCCGCGGCATTTCCTCAAACACCACCTTGGACCCCCTCCACACACACACCCCAAATCCCTCGCTCAAACACATACACACCACCCCTCCCTCGCTCCAAACCTAACTAGGTCGCCGCCGCCGCCGCTGCCACCACGCCGCCTCCATCGTCAACCTCTGCTGGTCTGCCCGTGCAGTTTACCCACCGATATACATACCCTCACCGCCCTGAGTTTCTTAGATGACGCCTGCGAAACGCCCCCTTTCCCAGAGATCCCCATCCCCACCCCCTCCCCCACTCCAGAGCATCGCAGCCTAAGCCCGACTACGCTTCCCGGGGAGCTCAAGGAGCAAATGGCCCAAAACAGCTTTACCGCAGCCTCTTCGCCCGACGTCGGCGAGGTGGCCGCCGAGGAAGCTGATGACGATGACTGGACCTTGATTGAGCCTTTCAATCAGCGGGCTAGAGCATTCTGGCACGTCGCGGACACCAGCTACGACATCGAGGTCGTCGACACCGACGGCTTGACGTGGGTTATGTCACAGGTTAAGTTGCCCAGCCCAACCCTTCGTGTTCGATAGCCGTCGATCTCATCGATGGCCCTGCCGCTGATCTCCTACGGCTCGTTATGAACAATTTGCCATCCTTCATCTCCACGGAGCCCCTTTTGTCATTTCTGAACGACACGTTCTGCAACGATGGCCTGGGATCCTCAACCGGCAAGTCAGGCCTCATCGACGGCGACCACAAGGAGGAGCCAATCTGTGACAAGTGAGGAAACCCATGATTTATTTTCTCGAACCCCTTTTGTAGTGAGAACCTGTCCAGTATTTATTGCTATATTAGGTTGTTTGCATTACGCCTTGTTTATTTCTACGGTTTATGGTTGTTCGGTTGTTTGTAGTTAGCATATGTCCAGTTTTAATTGTCATCTTTGGTTGTTCATAGTATGCCTTGTTTATTTCAGCTATTAACAGTGTGATGTTCTATATGTGCTAGTATGAACTGTGCAGTTCAATTTCATCAATACCAAATTTAACAATAACTCTATGAATGACTATATTTGGTTGCTGTTAAGCATTTTGTACTCCCTCCGAATCTTTTTAGTTCGCATATAAGATTTGTCTAAAGTCAGGCCTCTTAAAGTTTGACCAACTTTATAGAACAAAATACCAACATTCACAATATGAAATAAATATCAGTACATGTGTCATGACTTAAATTTTCATATTGTATAACTTTAGCATGCTAGATGTTGATATTTTTTCATATAAATAAGGTCAAAATTTATGAAGTTTGACTTCAGAAAATTCTTATATGCAGAGTAAAAAGGACCGGAGGGAGTATTGAACACGCCTTTCCATTTGATTTAACAATGGCACTGTTTGGATACTTGTTGACATCAGATTTTGGCACAGTGTAAAAGGAAAATAAGATGGCCTCGAGTGAAAGGGTTTTCAGCATGGAAAGTTTCGCGTCGCCGAGTGAAACAACTTTGATGTTTAGGTTATCATCATCCGAACCCATCTTAGGGATCGAAATTGTACTCCGAGTGGCAGAATTCAGTGTTCCGAGTGGTTTTCGGCCGATCACACCTTCAAGATGACCTCGGATGAAGGAGCACTCTAAAGGAATTGCCTTCATCTCGTCGAGGCAATCAATTTTGATATATAAATCATCTCAATCCGAGTTCGTATGCAAAAGTTAGAGACAATACACTGCAGACCGAACCTAAACGGAAATATGACGCGAGGTACCAGACACCCTGTCTGATGGGTCGCGCGAGCAATTCGGCCCTCAAGAAGGCCTTGAATCGAAAAACCTTCAACACCGGAAAGTTTCGTCTTGTCGAGCCGATCGATTTTCATATATAATTCGTCTCAATCCGAGGTCGTATGAAACCTGGAGAGACAAATCAAGATCAGGCTATGTTTTCAGTCGGGAAATCCGAGTGAAAAGCTTATCATCCGAGTGAAAACTTACCGATCGAGTGAAAGCTTACCATCCGAGTGAAAACTTACCGATCGGGTGAAAGTTTGCCATTCGAGTGAACTTATTATCATCCGAGTGAAAAATATAGTCATCCGAGTGAAAAGATTACCGTCGGAATGAAAACTTGCCGATCGAGTAAGAGATTGCCTTCCGAGTGAAAATATAGTCATCCGAGTGAAAGATTGTCTTCCGAGTGAAAGTTTTGCCATCCTAGTGAAAGTTGCCGTCTGAGTGAAGAAGTCTAGTCGGGAAATCCGAGTGAAAGATTCTAACATCCGAGTGAAAAAGTCCAGTCGGACGATCCGAGTGAAAGACTCTAATATCCGAGTGGAGAGATCCGAGTGCTCCGACCAGAAGCTGAAGATGTACCCAAAAGATTATCTAGATGATCTCGGATGGAAAAGTGTTCAACACGGAAGTTGTGTGTATTGTCGAAACGGTCAACTTTGGTTTTGGAGTCGTCATCATCTGAGATAGTATACGGCCTGCAAATTCACTACGAGACTCGGACAGTCCAGTCTGCTGCAAGACCGAATCCGACTGGAAGGTAAAGATGACCTCGTAAAGTATTCAAGATGGCCTTGTTTGGAGAAGTGATCAACACGAGAGTTGTTCGTCTCGTTGAGACGCACAAATTTGATACTTGTGCCATCTTGATCGGAGTTCATATGCAAATTCGGCGGCCCACGCAAGAAGGAAGACAGAGTTTGGGCCAGATTCAGACTGAATCCAAGTTGGAATAGAACTAGGACTCTAGGACGTGAATTGATGTAATTTTTCATGTAAGGAAAGCCTAGATGAATCCTTTACTTGTACGGGAAGTCCAGCCGCCTCTTATATATGTTGGGGGTGACGGCCGATTGAACAACACACAATCGACATATCAATATACTACTTTTTGAATCTACGTTTTATCTCTCCACCGTTTTTCTCTCTCGTTCTTTGCTGTTCCTCGAGTTTGAGAGCTGCGAATCCCGAGGCTCTAGGGGCGAGCGAATTGACCTAGGGCAGCCCATAGCCGCCGCACTCTCTGATGGGGTCCCTCCCGGGCGTGCGGGGTTTCGGGTCTGCAAAAGCGCCCGCCGACTGTCTTGCGTATCGCGCTGTCGGTCGGGTCTCCTTCGACCTGAGCTACGGTGCATCACCCCCGGCGTCGAGGGTACACGTGACATGTTCGTGTGTCAACAATACTCTAACTTAGCTAGAGGTTAGAGTTAGTTTCTAGCTTATGGCAGTTAAAAGGGAGAGAGAGAGATTGTTGGAATAGTTGATTGTATTGCTTGAGCCTCGTGGGTATATATATAGGAGTACATGGTCATCTTGGAGTACAAGTCAAGGTAGAATAAATCCTATGCTATCCTACATTTCCTAAATAACAATGATACTCAACAATGACTAACCTTGAACTAACTCTAGCCAAAGAGGTGTTTGGATGACAGTGTTAGATAACAATAAATGCACTAGGAGAACTAGCCCCAATCAGCACCTCTTGGGTGGGATAGTTGTTTTGGGTGGGTTTGACGCAACTAGCTCAAACTAGCCCTCATGTTTGGATACTTTAGGGCTATTTGAGCCCAAACTAGCTCAAACTAACTCTAACCCATGGATCCAAACAGGGCCAATAACTAGTGTACTTAGACCTGCACAATACAAGTTTGAATGACTACGTTTGCTTATTTTTAAATATTAGGCCTGTTGCAGTTAATAACACACCTTTCCACTTCTTATTTTTAAATATTAGGTTTTTAACAATTTGGTCTTGCACATGTAGGTCCTGCTGTCAGAGGTTTTGACCCACTGTTCGACCCTTTTTGCATTTGTGGAAATGAGTTGTCCATTAATATCAGTCAAGTCAAGACACTCAGAAAGATTGTTACGATAAAGAAATTACCGATAAAAAACAACAAGATCTTTGTCTGCACAATGAAGAAGACATCAGTTTACTACGGGATGGTACTAACTGTTATACCTTGTCTTTTTAATTCCTTTGCGCCATTTCAAATCTGGAGAAGATATTTATGCATATCCTTGTTTTCAGGCCTTTCCAAAGCAGTTCACTGATGATTACCTCTCAAACCACCTGTATGGTTAGGAGGCGAGGAAGGTTTTCATACAACACCCACGGTTCAATATTGAAGTGTTCCTGAAGAGGACGAAGGATGGATGGTCAATCATCCACAGGCACTGGCCTAAAGTTGCAAAGACCTTCAACATCAATGAAGGCTCAATATTCGCCTTCCGCTTCAGCAGTTTTCCAGATGAGATTCATCTGTCTATGTTCCGTCTATGATGCTAATTTCGAAAGGTTGTAGATGTTGCATGTGAAACTTGGTGCTGGTGCAGTTGTGTAATGGGGTAGCTGAGTGCTGAAGCTATATGATGTTGTACTCTGATGTATTTCAATTATGAAATCCTGCTTCCTTAATATGGAAATGAAATATATTGTGTGCTTAATATGAAATGTCAATTAGATTAATAAATGGATTATTAATAATAGTGCAATTAGCCTGCTAATTGGTTTTTTTTCTATTGCAAACGGTTATTGAGAAAATACCGTGGGCGATGACCTCAGCCAACGCACACAGTTTCTAGGAATAAACAGTGCTAGATCAATGAACAATCACACACGACATCCTCTTGAAAACTATTTGCGTTAGGCCACCTTGCGCAAACATTTACCACATAAAAACTGTGTGTGATGGATAGCCTTTGCCACACAGTTTCTTCTACGCACCGTGTGTGATGCATTCAATAACGCAAACGATAAAATTGTTAATATCGTGTGCAATGGCAACGCTACCACAAACGATTTAATGGGAAAATTTGTGTGTGATGTACCTGTGAACGGAAACGTTTTCCTTGGAGTGACTGTGTGGGATGTATATACGAACGAAAACATACTTCTTGGATTAACTGTGTCGGATGTACATACTAACGGAAACGTATTCCTTGGATTGACTGTGTGGAATGTACATACGAACGGAAACGTTTAGCGGGGACTGATTGTGTGGGATGTACTTACGACCGAAAATGATTTCGCCTGTATAATTGTATTTTTTTAGCACTACTGTACTTATAACCGTATTTGATTGCTCGCCGGTCGCACACGACCTCATTTTGCCGAGCGTGTGTGCCAGGAGGGCATATCCCCGACGGTTTCTGGGTCGTGTGGGAAGGACCCCCCTATCGCTATAGGGAATGTGGTGCACCCCGAGATCTTAGGGAATCGAGGAAGGATCTCTGGGCGTTAATACTACAACATGCTTGTTAATTATAAAATGCTATTCTATACTCTTCTGAATGCTGCAAGATGCTTGAAGATGCTAGTCTTTGATAGGCTAGGCCTTCCCTTCTATTCTGGCATTCTGCAATATAGTCCACAGATACAACCCTTCCATTTGATACCAATGCATACTTAGTATAGATCTGATGCTTGCGAGTACTTTGGATGAGTACTCACGATTGCTTTGCTACCCCTTTTCCCCCTTCTTTCTTCTTTCCTGTTGTTGCAACCAGTTGGTGGTTCCCAGGAGCCAGATGCCACCCCCGCTGACTACTACTACTACCCCGACAGAGCCTACTACTATGTGGAGACCGCCGACGACCAGGAGTAGTTAGGAGGTCCCAGGCAGGAGGCCTTGCCTCTTCGATCGTTGTTGCTTTTGTGCTAGCCTTCTTAAGGCAAAACTTGTTTAACTTATGTCTGTACTCAGATAATGTTGCTTCCGCTGACTCGTTTGTACTCGAGCTTATGTATTCGAGCCCTCGAGGCCCCCGGCTTGTAATATGAAGCTTGTATGACTTTTATTTGTGTTTAGAGTTGTGTTGTGATATCTTCCCGTGAGTCCCTAATCTTGATCATACATGTTTGCGTGTATGATTAGTGTACAGTCGAATCGGGGGCATCACAAGTTGGTATCAGAGATGACTGCTTGTAGGAACCCCCCTTTCCAACTCCTTGGCCGAAGTTGAGTCTAGTCTCTGAAAAACTGTTTTACTAACATGGCTGTGTGGCTTACGGGCCCAGGTCACCATTGGTTGGTATTAGGATCTTTTAGTCCTCGTCTATACTCTGGGACTCTGATCTCTCTTCTATTCATTTTTTTTGCTAAATCTAACATTAGGATCTCGTGATCACATCCACCCGGAGATTTGTATTACACCTTTCTTGAACTCAGGGTCAGGATCTGCTTCACAGTGTTCTCTGACCGCAGGATCCTCATATCGAGGGCACCCTGCGTCGTCACTTGCAAATCCCTCGCTCCAGTGGTTTTCCCCGACGTTGATGTGGCCTTTGCTATGTTCCTTTGTGTTATCCCTCCATCGCGTGCATGCATGCCGCTTAGTATGTCTAAGATGTCTCTCTTGTCCGAACTCATACAAATAGCATGTAATTGGTTTCGTATATGTATTAATATGTCTTTAATGACTACTGCTTTGTACATACTGCGCCTTTGCTAATTGTTCTGATTACACCATGAATGACTCCATACACTTGCTCCACCCCTTGTTAAACTAACCCCTATTGCATTTAAGCAGGATGGTTAGACCCGCTGGTCGTGGCTGCCCGAATACATGGCCGGAATGATACATCAGTTTGATGCTGAATCGCCAGTTCATGGTAGGGGTCATGGCTCTGTTTCCGTGTCCCAATATGTATCAGCAACTAGCCCCCAGTGACTCTGCAAGACTTTGGACGTCTCAACCCAACCATCTACCACAACTAAACTCAGCCACTTGATACTGATGACTAGCTCCGTGACATCACCTTCGAGCTAGAGTCTGCTGATGTAGCCCCTGCCAGCTATGTCACCTTCACGGCATATTATCTGAAGGGTCCCGCTGCTCAATGGTGGGACCTGCACATGCGTTCCTTATCTATTGGTTAGTCAATGTCGAACCACCATGGTTAGTCACAACGTCCCCATTGAAATTGAAGGGTTGGAATTCCATGTTTCGCCCATTGTTTTGAAGTCTTCCAATATTTACCTCATTCTGGGTATGGAATGGTTGAAAACACATACCGCTTCTATCATTTGCGCCACTAAAACCGTCCTTCTACTACATCCTTCAAGTGAGATAGTAAGCTACCATGCTCATCTTGTTCGAAATGACGAAGCACGGATTTATTCCTTGAATGCGTTAAACGCTTCTCCTCTTCTGAGAATTGAAAACGCTCCAATCATTTGTGAATTCCAGGATGTCTTTCCAATAGAACTATCCAGTCCATGACCTTGAACTTCCTGCAGTTAAATTTGCACTGAAGTTGTGGCGACTTATTCCTTTTGGTAATCGTTGTGAGGTATTCACCAATCATCAAAGTCTGAAGTATCTGTTTACTCTGCTAGATCTGGATCTCGATCAGCAGCGATGTATGGAAACAATCACAGACTATGACTACGGTATTTTTATACCCCTGACAAGGCTAATTCATGGCCGATGCCCTGAGTCGCAAGTCTTATTGCAACAACCACAAGGTTTATAAATCTCAACCCCCGCACGATGATCTCACTTACAGAAAGCATCCGATCTGCGTTCTCGTTCAAAGCTGAATGACGCACACGTCAAAGCGCTATCAAATTCTTAAATTCTGTGGTCAAATCATTCTGAAGATGAAGCCACTTGGGAACGCGAGGATCATCTTCGTGATGAATACCCCCCTTTGTTTCCTTCTACCTCCTAAATCTCGGGACGAGATTTCTTGTAGTGGAGGAGGATTGTGACGCCCCGATAATTATGCTACAATAATTTCCTATTAATGATGCCAGGTCATCGGTTTTACTGTTGCTAAATCACTTGATCCAAATCACTATTCAAATTCAAATTAAAGTCCAAGATTCAAATTTCTCAAACATGCAAAATAAGATGTTCAAAGTGTGGCAAATATTCCATAACTAATTATGGTGGTGACCCAACACTTTTGTAAAGTATTTAAATGCCCTTTTGTGAATATAACAGTGGCTAAAGACAATTATTAAATGCTTTTAAAATTATAAAAATACTAAACTATTTTATTTGAACCTCAAACTAAATGTGGCAGTGGTATAATTAGTAACACCAATTTAGGTGTTGTTCCTATATTTTACAAAACTAATTGCTATTAAAAAATAAAAGAAAACTAAAACTATAAAAAAGAAAATAATAAACAAAACCAACAAAATAAAAAGAAAGAAGGAAACCCCCTACTTCCCCTGGGCCAGCTGCCAGCCGTCCCAGCCCAGCCTGCCCCCCGGCCTACTCCTACCCCCTCCCCCGGCCCAACCGGCACCTACAACCCCCGCCCCGAACCCTAACCCCTCCCGATCCCCACATCCCCCACCCACGATCCCCTCTCTCTTTCTCGCACGCTCCTCCTCGCCCCGACCCGATCTGGGCGCCGACCGGCCTCGACGATCGACGCCGCCGCCCGGCGCCTCCCGCCGACCCCGTCGCCCTTGTCGCCGGCGACCCCGCCGCCGGACCGTCCCCGCAGCTCGCCTTCATTGTTGTCTTCCCCTTCTCCGACCACGAGCACCACCGCGTCGATCTGCGCCACCTCGGGTTCCTCCGGCGTCCCTGGGCCTTCTCGCCAACGGCGGTGAGTGCCTTCCCTCCTCCACATTGCTCTCCCCCCGCGCCCCCTCGTGCTCTCCTCGTCGCGGAACCGCCTCGTGCAGGCCCGTTGCCGCCGCGCCGACCGCACCTCTGCCTCTGCCCCGCCCCCGGTCGTGTGGCAGCGCACGTCCGCGCACTCGCTGACCCGCATGCCGCTGCGCCTCGCCCGTCCGCCCCGCTCGCCCCTTTTGCATGATGTTCGCCCGCTGCCGCGCCGCCATGCTCGCACCCCTCCTCTCCGCAGGTCGCGCCCGGCCGTGCGTCACCGCGTCCGCCCACGGCCGGCCCCTCCCGTGCCTGCCACCGATGGTCGGCCTCGCCCCGCCCCGCGTCGCCAGAGGCCGCTGCCCCCTTCGCCCCGCTGCCTAGCGCCATCGCCACCGTAGCCCTCGCCTCCGGCCGTCGCTCCCGGTGCCCGCCCCCGGCGGCCGGCCCAACCTGCCACCGCCCGGCTGGCTGCGCCCGGTCCAGCACCCAGTTGGGCCGGCGCCCGTGCCCGATAGCCTCCTGCCACGCCCCGTTAACACCTGTTCCAGTGGCCTAATGGGCCACTGAACGGTGGGGCCCATCCCCCTTTAAAAAAGGGAGATGAAAAAGAAATAAAAAAAATAATAATTAATTAATTAATGTAATTAGCTAGGTTAATTAACCTAATTAACTAAACTTAGTTAAGTAAAACTGCTAGTTTAGTTAGGTCAATTGCAGACGGGCCCTGGCTGTGAGGTTGACCAGTGAACCGACTGGTTGACCGCTGACATCATGATGACGTCATAATTCTATTTTTGAATTAAATTAAATAATAATAATTTTAGAATTTGTTTAAATATTTGAAAAATCATATAAATTAATATGTAACTCGGATGAAAAAGTTCTATACATGAAAGTTGCTCAGAAAAATATAACGAATACGAATACGCCCTCCGTTCGTCCGTCACACGTCCCTAGCATAGCAAACATGGAATCGTCCCCCTCCATTTCATCTGTCCAAAAATTCAAACTCCAGGAAAACATTCCCGAATGTTTTCCCCTTCGCCGGTATCGTGTAGCACTGCGATAAAACACCCCTAGCTCTGCCTGTTGTCATGTCATGCATCAGTGCGCTTTGTATTTATTGTTTCTTCGCCCTCTTCTTCTCCTGTAGACCCCGAGACCGCTGCTGATGCCCTTGTGATCGACTACGTCACCGACAACCCTCCTTCCTTTTCAGCAGAGCTTCCAGGCAAACAAACCCCCCTTGATCATTCCGATATCGCCCATTCCATTCTCTCTCGTGCTTGCATTAGATTTTGCTACTGTTATTGTTTGCTCCTATTCTGATGCATAGCCTGTTTTTATAACCTGTTGTTGTACCTTACCTGTTTAACCTAAACTGCTTAGTATAGGTTGCTTGGTGATCCATCAGTGACCCCTCTCCTTGTCCCAGTTGCCCCGGCTTGATGACAGATGACTCGATCAATGTGATCGACGTCCAAAGCCCGACACTTCACATCACACCCCCTTTTGTTGCTCGACTCTGCAGAGCTGCTATCGAGTGCCGAGGGTGATACCTCGTAACGCACTCCTGGCGATAACTATGTAGTGTAGCTATTCGGTCGTGGTCTTCGAGGGTGATTCTTCCTTCACCACTTCTGATGATGACTCTGTCATGCAACACCTCAAGTGTGAACCTCAAGGGTGATTCCTCCTACGTTCACCTTGATGATTACATCGGGTGGAATCCATCGAGGGTGATTCCTCGGGTTTTTCTCCCTTGATGTTTTGGACACACGGTTACCTTGACTTTACTTCAGACCATTGTTAAAGTCGGGTGGGCCCAGTGAGCACCCGCGAGAGATACCTGTGAAAGTCGGGCGGGCCCGGAGAGCACCCGTGAGAGTTATGGTGGCGGCTGGCTGTTTAGCGGTATCACCCAGGAGGGGTGGTAGCTCCGGACTTGTCCCGAGAGCCGTCACTTCTTTTAATAATGCACTAACAGGTTTGGGTGTTTGATATGAGTTGGCCACTAGCCTATATGCACTAACCTCCACGCGGGAACAGATATGGGCACTCTGTGTCGTAGTATCAGCTGAAGCTCTGTCAGACGTCCAGTTCAGCATTGCGGCATGGTTGGATCGCGCCATTCTGGACCGTGGTGGCGCTGGTATTCACCCTGCGTGCAACGAACCAGAGTGTAATGGGTGATGGGCCCAAGACCCCAGAGCGCTTAGGATGTAGACCAGCGGGGACCTCTCTGTGGAGCCTAGGTAGGGCTGCGACGTGTTGATCTTCCGAGGACGGGCATTGACCTAGTAAAGTGTGTCCGGCCAGAGTAATCAAGCGTGTTGGGTAATGTGGTGCACCCCTGCAGGGAAGATTATCTATTTGAATAGCCGTGTCCATGGTAACAGACGCTTGGAGTGGTATCCTGACCTTTTACAACTATAAATGGATACTTGAGATATGTGATGGATATGTGGCTCCGGGACTGCTTTCTCGCAGGGAGTCAAGGAAGGATCTCTGGGCGTTAATACTACAACATGCTTGTTAATTATAAAATGCTATTCTATACTCTTCTGAATGCTGCAAGATGCTTGAAGATGCTAGTCTTTGATAGGCTAGGCCTTCCCTTCTATTCTGGTATTCTGCAGTATAGTCCACAGATACAACCCTTCCATTTGATACCAATGTATCCTTAGTATAGATCTAATGCTTGAGAGTACTTTGGATGAGTACTCACGGTTGCTTTGCTACCCCTTTTCCCCCTTCTTTCTTATTTCCGGTTGTTGCAACTAGTTGGTGGATCCCAGGAGCCAGATGCCACCCCCGCCGACTACTACTTCTACCCCGACGGAGCCTACTACTACGTGGAGACCGTCGACGACCAGGAGTAGTTAGGAGGTCCCAGGCAGGAGGCCTTTCCTCTTCGATCATTGTTGCTTTTGTGCTAGCCTTCTTAAGGCAAAACTTGTTTAACTTATGTTTGTACTCAGATATTGTTGCTTCCGCTGACTCGTTTGTACTCGAGCTTATGTATTCGAGCCCTCGAGGCCCCTTGCTTGTAATATGAAGCTTGTATGACTTTTATTTGTGTTTAGAGTTGTGTTGTGATATCTTCCCGTGAGTCCCTGATCTTGATCGTACACGTTTGCGTGTATGATTAGTCTACGGTTGAATCGGGGGCGTTACAGAAACCTCTATAAATTCTTCAACAAATAAAATCTTCCTTGGGTAAATATGATTTGGGAAACTTACTACACAGAAAATCCACCCATTGGCAAACTAGAAGGATGTTGCTCGTGGAAGTCCATCATAAAGCTCATTCCACTATACAAAGAAGCAACTACTTGCACTGCAACATCTGCAGAAACTGCCTTTTTCTGGGAGGATAGAGGGAAAGATCAATCCTTGGCAATTCAATTCCCTGAACTTCATTCCTACACTATTAACACTGGAAGGATTGTGGCCCAAATGCTGAGTGGACAGGAGTTTCAAGAAAAATTTCATAGGCCCATTTTAGCCCATGCCCATGATCAATTTGTCACTGTCAATCAAATTGTGGAACAAATTACTATAGGCCCAGGAAAGGACATTTGGAAATATCACCGGGGGAAAGACTATTCCAGCAAACAAATGTACAAGCACATTATGGGTATGTCAGAAGCACAATGTATCTTCAAATGGCTATGGAAAAGTGCAAGTAGAATCAGACATACAATTTTCTTCTAGTTGGCTCTTTATGATAGAGTAAGTACAAGGGGTATTCTGAGAAGGAAATCTTTTCACATCCCCTCCTTCAATTGTGCTCTCTGCAATGAAAACTATGAGGAAAATATCCTACACCTCATGTGGGACTGCACCTTTGCTCAGAACTGCTGGCTATCTATAGCCCCACATAAAAACAGAGGAATTTCATTCTTTGATGAAGTTCTACTTCTTCAGTAGACCCTCCCAAAGAAGATTGCTATGGATATTATCATCCTAGGATGCTAGAATGTTTGGATGCACAGAAATGGAATCATTTTCAAGAATAAAGCCCCAAGTCTCATATCATGGAAATTTAAACTCAAGCAAGATCTGTTGTTCGTCAGGCATAGAGCCAAGAACCAGTTCATTGAATCCCTTCATTCTTGGATAGAAACCTCCCTAGACTAAGAACCCTTTAATTTTGATCATGTTAAAATGAGCTGGCTGCTGACTTTTTTGTCTTCCTTTTGTAATTTTAGCATGTACTTATTTTAATTAATGAAAATATACCATAGAACTATTGTTCTACGGTTCAGGGTTAAAAAAAAGAACAACATTTTCTACAGGAAGAATGCTCCCTTCTACAACATTTTGTTTACCTCTATAATTTAAACACATTAATAAGCACAATGACGTCGTTGAGAAAAAACATGTTTTCAGCAAATTAATAACATGCCTTAAGACACTTAGCATGAAGATTCTTGTAAGAAATGCTATCAATGCCAAATAATGTTATGCACCTACTATGTGGCCAGTTACAGCATATATTACGATATATGAACTACTATAGACCAACATAGTAGTTTCTAACATTTACATAGGTTTTGCGCCAATATGGATTTGGGCACTGCTTCTTGAAATGCAGAGCCATCCTCCTGTTGTCTTCTAGCATGCGGATTCTGATGAACGGTGAGCCCGGATGTTGGTACTAAAACCGGCAGACCTCGGGGTAGGGGGTCCCTGATGTCTATTACGCAACTTTTATTCTTGTAGACGTTGTTGGGCCTCCAAGTGCAGAGTTTTGTAGGACAACAAATTTCCCTCAAGTGGATGACCTAAGGTTTATCAATCCGTGGGAGGCGTAGAATGAAGATGGTCTGTCTCAAACAACACTGCAATCAAATACAAGAAATCTCTTGTGTTCCCAACACACCCAATACAATGGTAAATTGTATAGGTGCTCTAGTTTAAGGAAGAGATGGTGATACCAGTGTAGTATGGATAGTAGATATATATTTTTGTAATCTGAAAATATAAAAACAGCAATGTAGCAAGTACTAAAATGGAGCACAAACGATATTGCAATGCTTAGAAACAAGGCCTAGGGTTCATACTTTCACTAGTGCAATCTCTCAAAAGTGTTAACATAATTGATTCATATAACAATCCCTTAATGTGTGACAAAGAGTCACTCCAAAGTTCTTATCTAGCGGAGAACATAAGATGAAATTGTTGTAGGGTACGAAACCACCTCAAAGTTATTTTTTTGATCAATCTATTGAGCCATCCCCATAAATGTCACAAACAGCCCTAGAGTTCGTACTAAAATAACACCATATGATACGCATGAACCAACTCTAATGTCACCTAGATACTCCAATGTCACCACAAGTATCTGTGAGTTGATTATTCGATATGCATCAAACAATCTCAGATTCATAATATTCAATCCAACACAATGAACTTCAAAGAGTGCCCCAAAGTTTCTACGGGATAAATTAGGACGAAAACGTGTATCAACCCCTATGCATAGATTACCCCAATGTCACGATAATCCGCAAGTTGAATACCAAAACATATATCAAGTGAATCAATAGAACACACCATTGTCACCACGGGTATCCGCATGCAAGACATACATCAAGTGTTCTCAAATCCAAAAAGTATTCAATCCGATAATAGTGAAACCTTAAAGGTAAAAACCAATTCATCACAACAAGATAGAGAGGGAGAAACACCATATGATCCTACTATATTTACAAAGCCCATGGTTACATCAAGATCGTGCCAAATCAAGAACACGAGAGAGAGAGAGATCAAACACATAGCTACTGGTACATACCCTCAACCCCGAGGGTAAACTACTCCCTCCTCGTCATGAAGACCGCCGGGATGATGAAGATGGCCTCCGGTGATGATTTCCCCCTTCAGCAGGGTGCCAGAGAAGGCCTCTAGATGGGATCTCTTCGGTACAGAGGCTAGCGGTGGTGGTGCGGAAGTTCTTGGTTTCTTTCTAGGGTTTCTATATTTATAGGAATTTTTGGCATCAGTTTCATTTCAGGGAGGCCCACGAGGGATCGACAAGCTCGGTAGGCGTGCCCCTAGGCTTGTCGCTTCCTCGTGAGTCTTTTGGTCCTTCCTCGAAGCTTCGAGGGTCTCTTTTTGTCCATAAACAATCACTGTAAATTTTCAGCCCAATCCAAGAACTTTTATTCCTGCATAAAAACAATAACACGGTAGTTCTGCTGAAAATAACATCTATCCCGGTTAGTTCCATTCAAATCATACCAAAACTATATAATTTTTTTAAACATGGCATGAATACTTCTTAAATTATAGATATGTTGGAGACGTATCAACATCCCCAAGCTTAATTCCTCCTCGTCCTCGAGTAGGTAATGATAAAAGAAATAATTTATGAGGTATGAATGCTAGCATAGTGAATGAGTTTAATCAATGATAACTCCAAACATTTTTTCTAGCATCATAACAACAACTCTTTCTTATAAATCTCATCATGATAAAGTAGCAATAAATTCACATGTGATGGTTCAAACAATACATTCTCTTGAAACTTAACAATCTATGTTCTTCGTCATAAAACAATTTAAATGCATCTTATTTTCAGCAAAGTCTAAGTAAGAGCTCCACATACTCAATTATCATATAGTATTCTATGATTGCTAGTACACAAAGCATATTTTTAGAACAAATAGCATCCATCAAACACAGAGAAAGATAGGGGCCTAATGTTTCGCCTCCCAACTCATTTATCATAGAGATAATTGTCAACAATAATAACTCACGATCAAATATATTTGAATGGCCATATATGCCTAGATCTTTCCCCACCACATGATGATTGCCAACTAAAGAATAGGTTGGAATAATAAACTGACTCAAAAAAATAAAATCAACAGAAAAGGTAAAAGATAAGCCCTTCGCAGAGGGAAGCATGGATTTGCACAGGTGGCAGAGCTCATTGCTTAAAACAGAGATGAATACATTTTGAGTGGTGTGCCTTTCCTAATAATGTCACGACTAAGGTATTCAATATCATGCATGCTAAACACATTATTGGCAGTTCCCATGCATAAATGAAAAGTTTACCCCCCCGAACCATACAATCACAAGCCATGGCTAGCCGAATTCACGGGTGCCCTCCAAACTTTCAACTTTCTTAGGGGAGTTATATATATATATATATGTATATATATATATATATATTTAAGAGATTTGTCATCCCAATTACCAGCCTCTCTCATACAAGGACAAGTAAATAAACACCCGTCATGAGAATAACCCACTTAGCATGGAAGATATTGACCGCCCCATCGCTTCATGAGCGGTACATGCACACAAAACAGATGATTGTTTGAAGGTTTTAGAGATGGTACATGCAAATATACTTGGAACGGCAGGGTAATACCGTATATAGGTAGATATGGTGGACACTCATGGAAGAAACTTGGCTCAAAGATTTGGATGCACAAGCAATATTCCCGCCTAGTAAAGAAGTTTTAGCTAGCAAAAGATTCTAAACAAGCAGCACATGTCGGAGGATCCATAACAATATAACTTCTATACAAATATACCCAAACATAACTCATTACATTGTCTTCCTTGTCCAACTTAAACTAATTTGCTTAAGTTTGAAAATAATTAATGGGTATTTACAATCATAAAATATGTCCAAGATAATATAATTGTATGTGAATAAAAGATACAAAACATTATTCTAAATAAAAGCAAGAAAACATCAACAAAAGAAAATGATGCTCCATGCAAAACACTATCATGTAACGAATACAAATATAGCTCCAAGTGAGGTTACCGATAATGTTGAAGACGAAAGAGGGGATGCCTTCTGGGGCACCCCCAAGCTTAGACGCTTCAGTCTTCCTTGAATATTACTTTGGGGTGCCTTGGTTATCCCCAAGCTTAGGGTCTTGCCACTCCTTACTCTTCTCATATCGATATCTCACACAAAACTTGAAAACTTCAATCACACAAAACTTAACGGAACTTCGTGAGACAGGTTAGTATAATGAAGAGCAAATCATTCACTTTGGTACTATCAAGACAAGATTCATAATTGTGCTTACATAATGCTTATTGTACTCTATCATTTCTATAATTTATATTGACTAATATAAGCCATAGAAACTATAAAACAAGCAAACTATGCATTGAAAACAGAATCTATCAAAAAACAGAACGATCTGTAATGATCTGAACAAACATCATAATTCTGTAACTCTAGAAATTCTGAAAAATTAGGAAAACATAGGCAGTTTGCATATCAACCATGTTTAAAATTTCAAAATTTTATCACATCCCAGTGAATTATGGTAATTCCAGAACAGGGCACAAAAGTTTCTATTTTTCCACAGAATCAAGTCAATTATCATCCACACTATCCCAAAGGCTTTACTTGGCACTTTATTGAAACAAAAGCTATAAACATGATTACTACAGTAGCTTAATCATGTGAACACAAAAACAGTAGGTATAAGTATTGGGTTGTCTCCCAACAAGCGCTTTTCTTTAATGCCTTTTTAGCTAGGCATGATGATTTCAATGATGCTCACATAAGAATAGTAATAGAAACATGCAAGAGAGCACCGTGAATCACATGGCAGTCACATTTAATCCTAACACACTTCCTATGCATAGGGATTTTGTGGGCAAACAATTTATGGGAGCAAGAATCAACTAGCATAGGAAGCCAAAACAAGCACGAGTTCAAAACTTTCAACACATAGAGAGGAAACTTCATATTATTGAAATATGTAAAAGCATATGTTCCTCTCTCATAATAATTTTCAGTAGCATCATGAATAAATTCAACAATATAACTATCAAATAAAGCATTCTTTTCATGATCCACAGGCATAAAAAATTTGTTACTCTCCACATAAGCGAATTTATTCTCATCAATAGTAGTAGGAGCAAACTCAACAAATAACTATCATGAGATACTTGATTGACATAATCAAATTGAACATTAAAACCATGATGAGAAGATTCATGGTTATCATTATTCTTTATAGTATACATGTCATCACCATAATCATCATAGATAGCAACTTTGTTGTCATAATCAATTGAAACCTCTTCCGAAATAGTGGAATCATCATTAAATAAAGTCATGACCTCTCGAAATCCACTTTCATAATTATTACAATAAGATTCAACACCCTTAAAATAGTGGGATCATTACTTCCTAGAGTTGACACTCTTCCAAACCCACTTTCATCATTGTAATCATCATAAATAGGAGGCATACTATCGTCATAAAAAAATTCTCATCAAAACTTGCGGGACTAAAAATATCATCTTCATCAAATATAGCATCCCCAAGCTTATGGCTTTGCATATCATTAGCATCATGGATATTCATAGAAAGCATACTTACAACATTGCAATCATCACTACTGCAGGATGCTGCTAACGCGACACTACAATCAGAGACCCTTCGACGAAACTGTGTGCGATGCAATAATCGCAAACAGTGATGTAAAAAAACCGTCAAAAAAGATGCAAAACGTTTGTGATGACGGATGCATCAAACACGGTTAAGATTTTAGTTGCATGTGCGATGCAGGGCATACGGTTCAGTTCAATGAACTATTTGCGATGAGGCAGAAGAACAGAAATGGGCAGCCAGATGAAGGTGTGTGTGATATACGGCGTACGGTTCACTCGGATGAACTGTTTGTGAGTAGGCGGAACAAAAGAAACAATCAGCCAGATCAAGGTGTGTGCGATAGAGGGCAAATAGTTCACTCGGATGAACTATTTGCGTTGAGCCAAGATAACAGAAACGGTTCAATATAACAAGATGTGTGTGATACGCGGCAAACAGGTCTGTAATCAGAAATGTGTGCGAAGAACGATAATAACACAGACGATTGCTGCTAATAAGACATAGGTGGCTACTACACACATGACATTTCCACACACCAAAGTCAACTATATATTACATGCATAATTAACTAGGATAAACGATCATCTGATCATCATCTACTTCTTGTGACGCTTGCCGCTACTGCTCTGCTTGTGGCTCGATCCGGCCTCGTCGATTTCGGTAATGAGGCACTTCCTCATGTCAACAATCCGCCTGTGCATCTCGTAGCATGTGTACATGCTCTTGGCCGCGAACCTGAGGTGAGGTTCATCCAGTTGCCGCATCCGGGCCCCATGCCAGGATACGGGATGTGTTCTGTTGGCATCCTGCTTCATCTTTTCGTAGTATGGGTCGATGATGGCCGAGGCGAGTTCAACCAGGGAGTCCTTCATGCTGCCCCAGACCCTGTAGTGCTCACGGATTTCGACAAGGTTCTTGCAGGCTAAGCCCGTAACCCTGAGCGTTTTTACATCATCGGTGGTTTCCGCGATAGCGAACTTGTAGTCGGTGCTGTTGACAAACCTGGCGAAACGGTCACAAGGCTCTGTGGCCATGCAGTAGTGGTAGATGAGGACATGATGGTGCACGCACAACTGGGCGACGGCAACCTTCTGATCTGTGTTGGGACGACCGCCGGTGTACTGGAGGTCGATGCCGACCACCTTGTACTTGTCTCGAGCGAGGAACTGCTCAACGGTGTTGATGTAGTCGTCTACCACGGCCGGGTCAATGGTGTACACCACCGAGAGATCCGTCTCCCTCGCGTGGGTCTCCACTTTATGCTCGCTGAACTCCATTGGAGCGCCGCTAGACATCCCCTCTCTTTGTGTCGTCGTGGGTGTGCTTGTTGTGTTGTTGGGCGCGATCGAAAGGTTGAAGAGACTAAGGTTATTATAATGGCCACCAGAATTAAAGGGGAAGCCGGACAACCTGGAATATCGGCAAGACCGGATGGCAGTTCTAATTTGCATGCGTAACTCCATCGTGCCGCACATAACTGCATCGGGTGGTGACGTGCGCAGCGCAACTGCATGCATATGGGGCCCCCGACGTGATCATGCACAGGCCCAACCGCTGGCAGAGCACGCGCGGAGGGACGGGAGCAGAGCGCTCCGCGCTCGCCTCAACGGCGAGCAACCATATATATGCATATAGCAGTTGAACATGCAAGGAAAAGCTGTCCACAAGCCGAGCGCGTGGAGGTACGCGAGCAGAGTGCGCCGACGGACAGCAGAGGGTACCGATGGACGCGAGCAGAGCGCGCCGTGGTGCCTAACGGCGAGCACAGCGCGCCGAGGGACGCGAGTAGAGGCCGGCACAGTGATACGTGGCAAATAAGAAGAACTGTGCGAGCGATTGCGGAGACATCAAGCACGAATCAGATTAGAGTTGTGTGTGCGATACGTGGCATATAGTTGATCCATTCGAGCTGTTTGTGATGGAATAAGCCATGTGTGTTGTGGGCAAACGCTTGCTGGTATACAACCGTCTCCGATTGATGAATTCATGACCGACGGGTTCCCTAGTGTGGTCCGTGTGCGATGTGATATGCTCTGTCTACAGAACATCAACATAAATACTTATAAGAACAGCATTGCATGACCAAATTAAGCATACAATTACATAAGTGACTACACACATAACATTTCCACACACCAAAGTAAGCAATTACATGCATACTAAACTAGGAGAAACGAGCATCTAATCATCCACATCTTGTTGCAACGACGTTTGCCATTGATCAGCTTCCGGCTGGATCCTTGGTCGTGAATGGTTAATAAAATCTAAGTCTATTGCATATTAAGGTCAAAATAGTACTACCAATCTACGAGTCTCATACGATGCCATTTCAACAATTGTACCACAAAAGCCCAAAATATTAGAAGGTTCAAATTCCAGAGTTACATGGCTCAAATTCAAAGATTACAAGGTTCAAACTGATATTAGAAGTGTAATTCAGCTGCAAACGCCCGCGCTGATCAGCTGAACATGGATATAAGAGAGGTTCAAACTAAAAATTAAAATAGTAAGGGTGCTTTCGAAACCTCGTCATTTCTGCAAAGGGGTCAGCCGCTGACAAGTCATGTATGGGTTTGACACAATGACTTCCAATTACTCTGTCATATGCTCTTCCAATACGAAGTTTAGCTTTTTTTGGAGCCTCTTCCATTCTGCAGTAGCTGCCGGCTCTGATCAACAAACCATTCATCTTTCCTAATTAAATGCATGTTCAACCTCAGTACCTTCAGCACCCTTGCTCTGGCAAGAAAGAACCTGGCGAATGTAATCTCCGGTAAGGTCCCTCGGAAGGAGTTCAAAGTAATTTTTGAGAGATGCAGATCCAGGCATTCGATGTGATTGTCGTTATAAACATTATCCACCTCCAAGCCTATTATTATCTGCAAAAGAAGAGAATGTGTTAGTGCCTACATGCAGTTTTGAACACTACTACACGCCTATTTAGTTTGCAGGATTTGTAAAATGCACCAACGTGCCATCTTCGATCTGACATGATTAACATGGGCATTTGATTACAATCTAGAAAAATGTAGCCTTCTTCACAAGATGTTGGATTGGATGAAAAATTCCCTAAGAAAACTAGTACAGATGAATCCAAAGGAAAAATGCTTATGGATTGTAACCATATGAATCAAGCAACCAATATGGGGTAGGGGGTGTATGTCCTGAAATCCTCCAAAATTCCTTCAGAAATCGTAGTACATTGTCATTGTAAACTTGGGAAAAGGTGCAAAAAATTGAACTCCCTTATGGTTAACATTTAACAGGAAAGGAACATCACCTCGATATACAGCTTCTTCGGGCATGGAAAGCATCTCAGGAAACTGACAACTTGGTCCAGGTTGGGGCCGCCAGATTCTAGTGCCAAGACCTTCACTGTGCGCAGAATCTGGGTAAAGCTTTGCTAGATGACATACGAACATACATCTTCAAAACTAGAAATAATGTTGATATCAAGAAGGAGAGGTAGAAGGCGACTGTTGTACCTGAAAGTAGTAGTATTTGACAGACGAGTAGCCCACCACTCTCAATTTCGGCGCAGAAATGACATTGATTCTTGTTGGACCTTGTTGATCAACTACAAGTGATCTCTCAAGTGAAGGTGTGTCCTCAATGACCATATTGTGGTCCACCTTTTGTGATCTCTCGTTGCAGCACCAGCAACACACATAAATAGTCCGGAGAGTCCTGGAGGTGATGTGGAAGCTACTCGACCAATTCATCGCCTGAAGACGAAGGAACTCGAGTGCAGTACAGCCGCGGAGCAGGTGCTCCATGTCATCCTTTGGGATGCAGACGGCGACGAGCTCGAGGTGCTTCAGTCATGGTAGAAAAAGAAGCGGGTTGCTTCCTTAAGTGGGGGGGGGGGAATGGCAGTTCATGAACTTGGCGAGGCGCAGCGTAGGCGCAAAGCGGAGCGCGGATGTTGGCAGCGAGCGCCTATGCCCACCATTAAAACTGAGCTCCTCGAGCTGATCTAGGGCGGGGGATCGGAACCACTTGTCAAGCTTGGCTCGGTCCTTGCCATTGGAACGGAACTTGCCCGTGATAAGGCCTCTGATTGGGCCATGGTGACTGCCGAGGATCTGGGAGAACGCATCCAAGCTTTTGCGATAGCCATGGCAGAGCTCATAGGCGTCGAGGAGGTCGAGAGGGGTGGAGAGCCATAGGGGGCGCCACCGTCGGGAAAGGGCGGTTGTCCTCACCTCATATTTGATTGGGAGGAGGGATATGATGACTGTCAACATATCATCGGGGAGGTTGCTGATGAAGTCTAGGCCTGCTGGAGTCGCTTGCGGTTCTTTCTCGACCCGTCTCCGCTTGTTGGGAGCCTTGTTCTCCACCTCATCGGCGGCGACGGAAACCTCTCTCTCCATATTCACGCCGTGCTCTGGTGCTTCAGCAGCCCCAGCGTCGCCACTCCCACCGATGGGGCACTTCCGCGGCATCCTCATACAATGATGACTTTGAGGACTGAGAGCGGCGTCGAGGATGCAGGCGGAGAGAGAGGATTGTGTGTGTGGCAAGGATGGGGGGTGCCGGCTTTGAGGACTAAGAGCGGCGTCGAGGATGCGGGCGGAGAGAGAGGATTGTGTGTGTGGCGAGGATGGGAGGGGGTGCGGCCGCTCGGGCGCCCATTAATATGGACCTGTGGGAGCGAGGCGGGTGGCAGTCAAAGGCTGTCTCGCTTCCCGGTGAGCCTGCGCGGCGGACTTCTGGCATTCCTATACCATCATTTCATGGAGCGAGGCGGGCGTGCCATTAATATGGAGCAGTGGGAGCGAGGTGGGCGGCGGTCAAAGGGCTGGCTCGCCTCCCGGTGAGCCTGCGCAGCGGACTGCTGGCATGCCTACTGTCATTTCACACAACTACTAGCACGCCCCACGATGAGTGCGTAGCGAACACGTGCATGCCACGGCCTCCCAGTCTGCCTGCTAGCATGCGTCTCGTCAACTCACTCATGCTCGTACGGCACACGGGACGCGTGTGCGGTACGTATTATATTGATTTTTCCTTTTTGATGATTAATTCTGCTACTTTATTGCTTAACCAAAGCACTGCACATACATTGTTGGTCTAAAGCACACGGTTCAAATAAAGAGTTCGTCTGCGATATTGGTTGATAATTATTTACAATTTCCTGTATGTAAGAAGATTATATCAAAACTTGTCTCAAATATGAAAAAAAATATCACAGTCTATTGGTGTCCATATGACACCACGATAAGTTTCATGAATTTTAACTTAGTTTTGGATTTATTGGATTTTAAAATCAAGATTCTAGATGTTAGAAATTTCTTGCATCGGGACTAAACATGCACCCAGGGACACGTACACATATGATTTTGCAATCCATTTTCGTGCACTATCATGGGTCTCATGTAGATCAAATTTGATTTTTGCACATTTAAATCCCTGGGAAATCAATCAATGTATAAAAAACAGATAGATGTTATCTATTTTTTCCAATTTTCAACACTAAAGTCCTTTGGTCGCATGTTCGCTGCAGAAAAAGTTTGACATGCATCTTTGGGTCACATGCACGCGGTGGTCCTAGGACACTCACTCGCGTGGGCCTGCGAGGTCGCTGTCCAGCACTATGACATGCGATGCGAGAGGTTAATTTAACCAACAAGGATGGTCATTTTTTGGTTTTTGTTATACGTACGGTAGGAGTATATATATAGTACGCGTTGAAGAGGGTGGCCGGGGGCAATACTAAGCGTCATATAGGACACTCGCTCGCGTGCGATGCTTCCATCCGTGGGCCGCGAGGTTGTCCTCCATCACTTTGACCCAGCAAGGAGGTTTCTTTTTGGGTTGTGTTGCGGTAGGAGTATATAGTACGCGTCGAAGAGGGGAGGAGGGGGCCGGGGCAGCACATATACACTACACACACATCATGAATCGATCTCACTCCGTGTGTGGACTTTTCGGTTTCCGAGGCAGGTGCCGCAAAGAAGTTGTGCATATTGGGTATTAAAAACATCACCAACACATTGGGCCACGTGCAGACGATGATTGTCACTCATTCGCCTGCGACTCTTCCCTCCATGGGCCCGCGAGGTTGTCGTCCATCTAATATATGACACAACGAGAAAGGTAATTTGACGAACAAGGAGGATTATTTTTGGGTTGTGTTACAGTACGTAGTAGTATATATTACGCGTCGAAGAGGGGAGGGGGCAACATATATATACTACGTGTCATGAACCTCGGTTTGTGTGGGGGACTTAAAGGTTTCTAAGGCAGGTGCCACATCAAAGTTCTGCATATATATATTAGGTATTCAAACATCACAACCACACATCTCCATACATGTGTTTGGCCCACAAGCAAGCGATGGCGGTTGTCCTCTAGCACTCACTCACGGGGTTATCAGCGAGATGCTTCATCCATCTCTGTGTGCCCGCTTGGTCAATCACTTCGACCGACAGTGATAGTGGTTAATTTGACTTATAATTAGGAGGGGATTAAATTTTGGTTCATCTTATACGGTTCAGTACATGGAACTATATACTTCACGCGCATGTGTATGCACGAATCCCTCCCACCGGGTCGAAGTGGGGGGGGGGGGGGCGAGCACGCGATGCATCATGAACCAGATCTGTGTGGGGACTGTGCGTTTTTCGACGCATGCATGCGCCACATCAAAATGTTGTGCTTTTGGTATTCAAACATATATGAATGCATCACACATGTCCATACATATGTTTGGGGCACGTATATACATGTAGTGGTTGTTTTTGGACACTCTCCCTCGCTTGGTTATCATCGACGGCCTATATATTCGTGGGCCCGCGTGGACGTCCATCACTTCGACCAACAACACGAGAGAGCTAGGTTACCAGGGTGGATTCTTCTTCTCTTTGTTCGCGTTACCGTATAGTCGTACATCGATCATGGTGAGATTCGAGACCTAATTAAGTTCAAGGGCTTGCATACACATGAATCCCTATATATATATATATATATATATATATATATATATATAGTATACTATGCGTCGTGAACCCTCGCTCCGTGTGGGGACTTTCTGGTTCCAAAAGCACGCGGCCACATCAAAGTTGTGCATTGGGTATATTCAAACACCACATGACACTTCATACATATGTTTGGACCACATGCATGCAGTGGTTGTCTTCAGGCACTCCCTCGCATGGTTATCGGCGACAAGCTAGCCTATTTTTGCGGGGCCGCATTTGGAACGTCAATGCATGACTTTGACCCAACAAACAACAGAGGTTATACGACCAAGGTGGTGATTCTTCTTGGTCAGTCTTAGAATACGCCTTGGTGAGATGCCCGGTCCCTCCCACCGACTCAAAGTATGTGTGTGTGTGGGGGGGGGGGCATAGTACTACTTCATACTAGATGAACCTCCGTGGGGTCGGGGATGCCCGGTTAATTTGTGATGCACATGTGCCACATCAAATTTGTGATTTGGTAACACCAGAAGAACACATCTGTGGGCCCGCACACGGTCCACATTTGATTAGAAGCAAGGGGGGGGGGGTTGATGTACTCCTTTCGGTTTTGTGTTACGGTACGGTGAGATGTTAGACCTAGCTATTTGGGGGCATGCGTTCATAGCTAGGATTCCCCTCCGGCAACACGAAGTGTGTGTGTGTGTGGTGGGTTTGGGGGGGGGGGGGGGGGCTAGCAATAATAACGTGTGCTTTGTGCGACAGGTGCCACATCAAAGTTGTGCATTGGGTATTTGAACATCAAACCACCCTTTTCATACATATATTTGGTCCACATGCAAGTGTGTTCATGTTCTGACCCTTTCCCGCGTTTTTTGGCCAAATTTATAAACAACAGACGAGTCGGACGCAGCAACCGTCTGCGATCGGGTACGAAACAGACACAGTTCCCTAGGACTACCCGTGTGCCGCGCCCCTGCCCCTGTCACCCACATGATCATAGTAGATTGGGCTCCACGAGGCTTCCTTCGCCCTCTCTAAAATATCTACTCTCTCGCAATCTCGAAAATATCTACCCGCGTCCGCGTAGATGGTTTTTCTGTTTGATAGCACACGATTAGTATGTCTGGACCGTGTGCGATGTGTGTTGCTCCCACTCTGCTTCAATCAGTAGATCCAAATTTTCGGTAGCCCAGACATTTTACTCCCACCCCGCTTTGCTTCAATCTCTTGATCCAATTTTTCGGTAGCCCCGCCATTTTACTCCCGCCTAGTAAAATTTTCAGTACCCGCGGCATTTCCTCAAACACCACCTTGGACCTCCTCCACACACACACCCCACATCCTTCGCTCACCCAAAATGCCCCGCTCACGATGATGACTGGACCTGGATTGAGCCTTTCAATCAGCGGGCTAGAGTATTCTGGCATGTCACGGACACTGGCTACGACATCGAGGTCATCGACACCGACGGCTTGACGCGGGTTATGTCACAGGTTAAGTTGCCCACCCCCAACCCTTCGGGTTCGACAGCCGTCGATCTCATCGATGGCCCTGCCGCTGATCTCCTGCGGCTCGTTTAGAACAATTTGCCATCCTTCATCGCCATGGAGCCCCTTTTATCATTTTTGAAGGACACGTTCTACGACACTGGCCTGGGATCCTCAGCTGGCAAGTCAGACCTCATCGACGGCGACCACGAGGAGGAGCCAATCTGTGACAAGTGAGGAAACCCATGATTTGTTTTCTTGAACCCCTTTTGTAGTGAGAACCTGTCCAGTATTTTTTGCTATATTAGGTTGTTTGCATTACGCCTTGTTTATTTCTACGGTTTGTGGTTGTTCAGTTGTTTGTAGTTAGCATATGTCCAGTTTCAATTGCCATCTTTGGTTGTTCGTAGTATGCCTTGTTTATTTCAGCTATTAACAGTGTGATGTTCTATATGTGCTAGTATGAACTGTGCAGTTCAATTTCATCAATACCAAATTTAACAATAGCTCTATGAATGACTATATTTGGTTGCTGTTAAGCATGTTGTACTCCCTCCGAATCTTTTTAGTTCGCATACAAGATTTGTCTAATGTCAGGCCTCTTAAAGTTTGACTAACTTTATAGAACAAAATACCAACATTCACAATATGAAATAAATATCAGTACATGTGTCATGACTTAAATTTTCATATTGTATAACTTTAGCATGCTAGATGTTGATATTTTTTCATATAAATAAGGTCAAACTTTATGAAGTTTGACTTCAGATAATTCTTATATGCAGAGTAAAAAGGACCAGAGGGAGTATTGAACACACCTTTCCATTTGATTTCACAATGGCACTGTTTGGATACTCTAACTTAGCTAGAGGTTTGAGTGAGTTTCTAGCTCATGACAGTTAAAAGGGAGAGAGAGAGATTGGTGGAATAGTTGATTGTATTGCTTGAGCCTCGTGGGCATATATATAGGAGTACATGGTCATCTTGGAGTACAAGTCAAGGTGGAATAAATCCTACGCTATCCTACGTTTCCTAAATAACAATGATACTCAACAATAACTAATCCTGAACTAACTCTAGCCAAAGAGGTGTTTGGACGACAGTGTTAGATTGACAAAAAATGCACGAGGAGAACTAGCCCCAATCAGCAGCTCTTGGGTGGGATAGTTGTTTTGGGTGGGTTTGACGCAACTAGCTCAAACTAGCCCTCATGTTTGGATACTTTAGGGCTATTTGAGCCCAAACTAGCTCAAACTAACTCTAACCCATGGATCCAAATAGGGCCAATAACTAGTGTACTTAGACCTGCACAATACAAGTTTGAATGACTACGTTTGCTTGTTTTTAAATATTAGGCCTGTTGCAGTTAATAACACACCTTTCCAGTTCTGGTTTTTAAATATTAGGTTTTTAACAATTTGGTCTTGCACATGTAGGTCCTGCTGTCAGAGGTTTTGACCCACTGTTCGACCCTTTTTGCATTTGTGGAAATGAGTTGTCCATTAATATCAGTCAAGTCAAGACACTCAGAAAGATTGTTACGATAAAGAAATTACCGATAAAAAACAACAAGATCTTTGTCTGCACAATTAAGAAGACATTAGTTCACTACGGGATGGTACTAACTGTTATACCTTGTCTTTTTAATTCCTTTGCGCCATTTCAAATCTGGAGAAGATATTTATGCATATCCTTGTTTTCAGGCCTTTCCAAAGCAGTTCACTGATGATTACCTCTCAAACCACCTGTATGGTCAGGAGGCAAGGAAGGTTTTCATACAACACCCACGGTTCAATATTGAAGTGTTCCTGAAGAGGACGAAGGATGGATGGTCAATCATCCAAAGGCACTGGCCTAAAGTTGCAAAGACCTTCAACATCAATGAAGGCTCAATATTCGCCTTCCGCTTCAGCAATTTTCCAGATGAGATTCATCTATCTATGTTCCGTCTATGATGCTAATTTCGAAAGGTTGTAGATGTTGCATGTGAAACTTGGTGCTGGTGCAGTTGTGTAATGGGGTAGCTGAGTGCTGAAGCTATATGATGTTGTACTCTGATGTATTTCAATTATGAAATCCTGCTTCCTTAATATGGAAATGAAATATATTGTGTGCTTAATATGAAATGTCAATTAGATTAATAAATGGATTATTAATAATAGTGCAATTAGCCTGCTAATTGGGTTTTTTTCTATTGCAAACGGTTATTGAGAAAATACCGTGGGCGATGACCTCAGCCAACGCACATAGTTTCTAGGAATAAACCATGCTGGATCAATGAACAATCACACACGACATCCTCTTGAAAACTGTTTGCGTTAGGCCACCTTGCGCAAACGTTTACCACATAAAAACTGTGTGTGATGGACAGCCTTTGCCACACAGTTTCTTCTACGCACCGTGTGTGATGCATTCAATAACGCAAACGATAAAATTGTTAATATCGTGTGCACTGGCAATGCTATCACAAACAATTTAATGGGGAAAATTGTGTGTGATGTACCTGCAAACGGAAAGGTTTTCCTTGGAGCAACTGTGTGGGATGTATATACGAACGAAAACGTTTAGCGGGGACTGACTGTGTGGGATGTACTTACGACCGAAAACGATTTCGCCTGTATAATTGTAATTTTTTTAGCACTACTATACGTATAACCGTATTTGATCACTCGCCGGTCGCACACGACCTCATTTTGCCGAGCGTGTGTGCCAGGAGGGCATATCCCCGACGGTTGTTAGGTCGTGTGGGAAGGACCCCCCTATCGCAGTCACTCACTAGGTGACGGTTCAGAACACCATCGTGGAAAGGGGTTAAAAACCGTTTCTATAGCACCTCGCGGTACCAGTGCATGCTTATCATTCAAAGATTTTATGGCAAACATTTTATCGAATTCTTCTTCTAGCAGTTTGGCACAATTTTCTGAACCATCATTTTGAAGAAAGACATCGTAAAGATAAAGAACTTGATGCAACTTCAATTCCATTTTTTGTAGTTTTATTTTATAAAGCAAACTAGTTAAAAACAAGAAACTAAAAGATTCAGTTGCAAGATCTAAAGATATACCTTCAAGCACTCACCTCCCTGGCAACGGTGCCAGAAAAGATCTTGATGTCTACTACGCAACTTTTATTCTTGTAGACGTTGTCGGGCCTCCAAGTGCAGAGTTTTGTAGGACAACAGCAAATTTCCCTCAAGTGGATGACCTAAGGTTTATCAATCCGTGGGATGCATTGGATGAAGATGGTCTCTCTCAAACAACACTGCAACCAAATACAAGAATCCCTTGTGTCCCCAACACATTGAATACAATGGTAAATTGTATAGGTGCACTAGTTCGGCAAAGAGATGGCGATACAAGTGTAGTTTGGATAGTAGATATAGATTTTTGTAATCTGAAAATATAAAAACAGCAAGGTAACAAGTAGTAAAACGGAGCACAAACGGTATTGCAATGCTTAGAAAAAATGCCTAGGGTTCATACTTTCACTAGTGCAATCTCTCAACAGTGTTAACATAATTGAATCATATAACAATCCCTCAACGTGCGACAAAGAGTCACTCCAAAGTTCTTATCTAGCTGTGAACATAAGATGAAATTGTTGTAGGGTACGAAACCACCTCAAAGTTATCTTTTCTGATCAATGTATTGAGCCATCCCTATAAGTGTCACAAACAGACCTAGAGTTTGTACTAAAATGACACCATATGATACGCATCAACCAACTCTAATGTCACCTAGATACTCCAATGTCACCACAAGTATCCATGAGTTGATTATTCGATATGCATCAAATAATCTCAGATTCATAATATTAAATCCAACACAAAGAACTTCAATGAGTTCCCCAAAGTTTCTACCGGAGAAAGTAGGACAAAAACGTGTATCAACCCCTATGCATAGATTACCCCAATGTCACGATAATCCACAAGTTGAATACCAAAACTTATATCAAGTGAATCAATAGAACATCCCATTGTCACCACGGGTATCCACATGCAAGACATACATCAAGTGTTCTCAAATCCAAAAAGCATTCAATCCGATAAGAGTGAAACATCAAAGGTAAAAACTCAATTCATCAAACAAGATAGAGAGGGAGAAACAACATATGATCCGACTATATTAACAAAGCACATTGTTACAATAAGATCGTGCCAAATCAAGAACACAAGAGAGAGAGAGAGAGAGAGAGAGATCAAACACATAGCTACTGGTACATAACCTCAGCCCCGAGGGTGAACTACTCCCTCCTCGTCTTGGAGACCACCGAGATGATGAAGATGGCCTCCGGTGATGATTTCCCTCTCTGGCAGGGTGCTAGAGAAGGCCTCTAGATGGGATCTCTTTGGTACAGAGGCTTGCGGTAGCGGCGTGGAAGTTCTTGGTTTGTTTCTAGGGTTTTCTATATTTATAGGATATTTTGGCATCAGTTTCACATCAGGGGGCCCATGAGGGAGTGACAAGCTCAGTAGGCGTGCCTTAGGGGTGGGCGTCCACAGGCTTGTCGCTTCCTCATGAGTCTTCTGGTCCTTCCTCGAAGCTTCGGGGGTCTCTTTTTGTCCATAAAAAATCACCGTAAATTTTCAGCCCAATCCGAAAACTTTTATTTCTGCACAAGAAACAACACCATGGTAGTTCTGCTGAAAATAGCATCAGTCCGGGTTAGTTTCATTCAAATCATACCAAAACTATATAAAATTGTTCTAAACATGACATGAATACTTCATAAATTATAGATACATTGGAGACGTATCAGTCCCAAGCTGTGGATCTCTGATCTATGGTAATAGGAGACAAAGGGGATATTATTTACCTAGGTTCGGGCCCTCTCGAAGAGGTAATACCCTATGTCCTACTTTGATTGTATTGATGATGATGTATCGAGTACAAGCTTGATCTACCTCGAGATCGTAAGTGGTGTTCTAACTCTAAGGCTAGGTGGTTGTAATTGTCACCATCCTCTCTATGGACTAAACCCCTTAGCTTATATAGAAGCTCGGGGGTACCTAGGGTTACACATGGTCGGTTGCCAATCTAGGGATAAACATGTCGGCAGCCAATGATGTCCTTGGAGTACACGTGAAGTCTTCGGCAAAGTCCATCTTGATCATGTCGAAGCGCGAGGCTCCCAGAGTCCTTCCTTATGAGAACGGTGGGCCGTAAGACTGGCCCATGGACTGTGGGCCAACTAGGTTGGTACCCCCTAGTCTAGGACACTGTCAGTAGCCCCTGAACTGGTCTTCGACGCCGAGGACGACGATCTTCTTCGGACATATGACTTCGGCCTTGGAGTCTTTGGCTTGACAGATGAGTTCCCATACATAATTTGAGTTCGGCCTTGCAGTCTTCGGCTTGACGGATGAGTTCTCTTCTTAGATGATTCTTTCCAAGATCTGGGATCCTTCTCTATGAAGAGCTTTTGTTGGGTCTGTTCTTAAAGGAATCTGCCCTCCGACCATGGCTTAACGAAATTTATTTGCATCCGAAGACAGGAGATAACTTAGCCTCAAAGGCCAACCAGGTAGGTGTGAATAATACCTATGGCCTAACAACTTTTCCGAAGCGTCGCCACCTATACTTAGGCAGGCTAGTTACTGTTGCTCGAATCACGGCCCAAGGCGGTTTTCTCATTGGCACATCTCATCAAAGCAGAGATCATGCCCCGTATTTCAAGGGATACCATCAAGATTTTGTTTCTTCCCACGTGCATAATGGCGTTTCGTGTTGGGACACGGTGATTTTATCGGCGCAGCAAAGGGGGCTCTTGGCCTTTTGCATGCCTATAAGAGTAGAAGGGGAGCAGTATCAATCACCCACGCCCCCATTCCATCGCCTTCACACCTCGCCTCCTCAGCTCCAGCGCCCAAATCTAGCTTCAAACTCGTCTGTCTCCTTCCACGCGCACATAACTCCCTCCTCCAGCAATGGCCAATGCCACCCTGGAGGGGCACTGGGCCGGCTCCTTCGTCACAGAGGGCGTGATCCAGGAGCTGCGGGACACGGGATACATCCCCACCAATGTCGCCTACTGGCCTCGAGAGCCAGACCAGCGGGTCCCTACTCCCAAGCTAGGGCAGAGGGTCATCTTCGTCCCCCACCTCATTCGAGGTCCGGGTTTCCCATTGCACCCCTTCGTGTGCGGGGTCCTTTTCTACTACGGGCTAGATTTCCACCATCTAGCACCGATTTCCATTCTTCATCTCACGACGTTCATCACCGTCTGCGAGGCCTTCCTCCTCATCGAGCCACACTTTGGCTTGTGGCTGAAGACGTTCGGCATTAAGCTGAAGTCCAGCGGCTCCGAACTCGCAGAGTGTTGGGGGGGCATGATCAGCCAAAACCAAAAGGTGGCCTGGTTCGAGGGCACCTTTGTGGAAACTATCAAGGAATGACAACGGGAGTGGTTTTATATCACCGAACCCATTGCCGGTGACCAGGACGAGGTCCCAGCCTTCTCGGTGAACCCTCCGAGGAGGCTTGTTTCCTAGAAGAGGAAGGGCTTGGACTGACGTAAACCCAAAGAGGTGGTTGGGCTGCAACAGAAAGTAAAATTTCTGGCAGACAAGAAGAAGATCAAGCTGGTGGACGTGGTTGATGTCAAGCTCTATCACCGCATCTTGCCACTCCAGCTTCGGGCAGGCCCGATGTGGGTCTACAAGCCCGGGGATGTGCTTCCCATGAAGCACTTCTTCCTCACCTCCCTGGCTGGGATGTGGATAGCGTTGTTCAAGCTGTCCCAAAATGAATTCCCTCCGGAGGGGACGAACTATGGCTTCGACGGCAAGCACGATGCCCCCGTGGTAACTATAACACACAGCTCCATATTATGTATATTTTTTTATCTTGCAAGTGAATCCATTCTTTCTTTTCTTAGAAATGGATCCTCAAGGCACACCAGATGTTGTGCCCGGCTTCGATGCCCGAGGAGGCTAGGTCGCCTCAGCTCACGGTCCTTCTGGTCGAGGAGCCATACGTGGTTCCGATCAAGGAGCTGAGGCGAACGAAGGGGAAGGGCATCCCTCGCATCCGGGAACCTTCAGAGGCCCGATCCAAAGAGACCCATGCCTCCTACACTCACGAGGAGGAAGAGCAGGAGGCCGAGGAGATCATGGGGGAAGGAGTACCTTCCCCAAAAGGGAAAAGGGCAGCGTTCAAAGATGCCGAGGAGGAGGCGCACCCCGGGGCCACAAGAGGCTCCGGAAGGCCTCGACCAATCTAGCCAACCAACAAGCCACACCTTCCCAGGTTACGTTATCCTACTTGTCGAATGGCGACCTCTTCCAGCCGAAGTGGACAAACCCGGCACCCCGGAGGTGTTTTTAACAATCTGAACAGGCTTGATATTTAATACAGTTCATAACCCGTGACACGCTTCCTTTCTTATCAGTCCGCAGTGCATCCTTATCGGCGACGACATCTTGGATGGGCTCCCTCCACCTCTCATGGCGGAAAGCGGGACTGCCGAGAACGCCGCGAGTCCCCTACTCATGAAGAGCTGGGGGAAGCGACATCGCACCCGGCCCCCTCAGTCGATGCCCCGGGAGCCGGTATCGAAGTTCCTTTGGCTGAGGTTGAGACTTTGGCCAATCAGGACGAGGGGGAAGAAGTTCCCGAGGTCCCAGAAGGTGCGTTGGGCCATACGGAGTCCACGGCCCAAGCGACTCCGACACCTTCACAGCAGCCGGAGGCTTCCATTCACACCACTACAGTGGGAGGGGGGCAAGGTGTCTCCGCCCACCCCTCCTGCCCCAGGGCAAGTCTACAGGGGATGGCCCAAGGAGATGGATGTGGCCTTAATGGGCTCCTCCATTGCGGAAGAGCACTCTGCCCTCATCAGCACGGCGCTGAACGACGTCCAGTCCATAGAGGCCGGAATGCATGAGGTCTTAAAAGGCCTCTTTAGAGGTTTCGAGGTATGTTTCACACATCCCCGCTTACCTTGTATCATATGTTAGCTTAGTTTGACACTTTCTCTATCCAATAACCCTCTCCGGACATGATTGAAATGCACTGTCCGAAGGCTTAAAAATTGCAAACATACATGAACATGTAGCAAGCAGTAGCCCCCGAGCCTCAAGTAAGTTTCAAAGAACTGACTAGGAGGTCGATTTGGACGTTTATAAAAGCGAAGATGCAGTAGCCCCCGAGACTCTGGTTGGGTTTGAAAGAGTTGAACAGACGATCAAATTTGATGTTGGAAGACTAATAAATCAATATGTGTGTAGGCCTCGTCTTCGCCTTCGAACTCCATCTCTGAGAAGATAGCAGAGATGAATCGGAAGCTCAGGCGGTCTGAGGAGGACCTCGATCTGATGCTGAAGCAGATCAAATGGGCCCAAGGTAAGCCGAAAGCTAATGCTCAGCTGAAGTTGCTTTTATTTTAGCTTATTGCTAATACTGAGATGTTTCTATGGCAGCTGCAACTATGGAGCTTGAGGCCCTGAAGGCCGAGCTGCAGAAGGCTCGGTAGGAGGCCAACCAGCAGAAAGCTGCGACGGCAAAGGACATGAAGGAGCTAGCCGAAGAGAAGGTAGCTCAGGACAAGGACCAGGCTCGGGTCCTCGAGGTCGAGGACCACTTGAAGGGGGTGTACCTGGAACGCGACACCCTCCAGGAGGAGTAGAAGAAGGCGGCCGTCAAGCTCGGCACACGCTGAGGTCCAGACCTAGGCCGAAGCAGACCACGAAGTGCTCCAGCAAGTGTGGCAGATCGCTGTTGGTAAGCCGTACTTACTTCATTGCATTTTTGGCCGCAACAGGTTCATCGAGCTTATTCAACTCTAGCGATCCGTAGACGCCTTCACGGATCTTCTGAGGAGTGCATCTGACATGTCGGGAAGGTGTTTTGGCTGTAGTTCCAGGTGCCATGGCACCCACCACTGCTCAACGACCAGATGAAGCATTTGATGGAGCTCTATCGCATGGTAGGGCCGGCCATGGAGGACCTCTACATCCGCCTTTGGCCAGCGGAGCCGTTGCCGACGAGCCTCTTCGGCCTGGTGGATCGACTTCAAGATGTCGGCCCCCAGGTGCTGCGCTAGAAACGATCAGCTTGCTTGGAAGGCGTCCCGCAGGTGTATGCCTTCATGAAGATGCATTATCCTCGCATTGACGCGACAGCCGTGGCATCAGGGCTGCCCGCCGGGAAGGGCAGGACACCAGAGCAGTTTATGGCCGATGTGATGGAGGGTGCTCGGATCATCGAGCCCCGATGTAGCAAGGATACAATGTACTTACAGTTTATACTTTGGAATGCCAAAGTTATAAAGTTGTAAAAAGGCAAGCTTTTGTTTAAGTAAGATGAATTCGGCTTTTATCTTCCGATGTGTTTTTACTCTCGTGCGACCGTTTTGACACTGAAAGTGACCAGTCGTCGGCTTCCGCCCCCTTGTACATGATACAAGGGGCATTTCTATAGCAGCTATAACCCTTAGCTGATGACTCAGTTCCTGGGGGCGGTTCATGCATATAGAAACTAGGCAATCGGACTATATTGGTTTTATAACTTTCACTTAGTCATAGGAGCTTGACTGTGGGAGCTAGTGACTAGCCCCCAGTATGTGAAGTGTTCGACCTTTGCTGAGGTTTAAACCGTTAGCCACTTCGGCTCAGTTTAAGAAGAGCCCCTCGTTTGACACGGATGACCTCCATCGATCCGTAGTTTAACACAGTCATCGGCTTGCCGACCAGTTTATGCTTACCAAGACAGTTAGTTTTTAGCTTTCTCCACTGAGGCACTTTACCATCCAGGCTGGAAGCACAATCGCAGTGGTTCTCCCTTTACACTCCTAGCTGGACGAGCGGAAACATAAGAGGTAGATGACACGTCCATTTTGCATCGTGTCTTCCTACTGTTATTTATGATGTTTTTGATCAATATAATACTTTATGGTGCAATTCTAATGCCTTTTCTCTCTTAATTTGCAAGATTTATATGAAGAGGGAGATTGCCTGTAGTTGGAATTCTGGACCTGAAAAAGCTATGTCAGAGATACCTATTCTGCACAACATCAAATGAGCTGAAGTTTCACGTAGAATTATTTTGGAATATATAAAAAATACTGGAAGAAAGAAATAGCAGAGGGGGCCCACCAGGTGCCCACAAGGCACCAGGGCACGCCCACCCCTGGGCACGCCCTGGTGGCTTGTGGGGCCCCTGGCCATCCTCCGTGGACCATCTTCTGGTATATAATCCCATTTTCCCTAGAAAAAAATAAGGGGAGGATTTTCGGGACGAAGCGCCGCCGTGTCAAGGCGGAACCTAGGCAGGAGCACTTTTGCTCTCCGGCGGAGCGATTCCGCCGGGGATACTTTCCTCCGGGAGGGGGAAATCAAAGCCATCAACATCACCAACAACCCTCTCATCATGGGAGGACCAATCTTCATCAACATCTTCACCAGAACCATCTCATCTCAAACCCTAGTTCATCTCTTGTATTCAATGTTTGTCTCAAAACCTCAGATTGGTACATGTGGGTTGCTAGTAGTGTTGATTACATCTTGTAGTTGATGCTAGTTGGTTTATTTGGTGGAAGATTAAATGTTCAGATCCTTGATGCTATTCAATACCCCTCTAATCTTGAACATGAATATCATTTGTGAGTAGTTACTTTTGTTCTTGAGGACATGGGAGAAGTCTTGTCATAAGTAATCATGTGAATTTGGTGTTCGTTCGATATTTTGATGATATGTATGTTGTTGCTTCCTTTAGTGGTGTCATGTGAACCTCGACTACATGACACTTCACCATCTTTGGGCCTAAGGGAAGGCATTACGGAGTAGTAATTAGGATGGGTTGCTAGAGTGACAGAAGCTTAAATCCCTGTTTATGTGCTATTCCGTAAGGGCCTGATTTGGATCCATATGTTTCATGCTATGGTTAGATTTATCTTAATTCTTTGCGGATGCTTGCGAGAGGGGTTAATCATAAGTGAGAGAATTGTTCAAGTAAGAACAACACCCAAGCACCGGTCAACCCACATATCAAAATTATCAAAGTAGCGAAAGCGAATCAAACAAACATGATGAAAGTGACTAGATGAAATTCCCTTGTGTCCTCAAGAACGCTTTCTTAATTATAAGAGACCGTTCCGGCCTATCCTTTGCTACAAAAAGGATTGGGCTACCATGCTGCACTTTTGTTACCATTACTACTTATTGTTCGTTATAAATTACCTTGCTATCAAACTACTTGTTACCGATAATTTTAGTGCTTGTAGAAAATACCTTGCTGAAAATCACTTGTCATTTCCTTCTGCTCCTCGTTGGGTTCGACACTCTTACATATCGAAAGGACTATGATTGATCCCCTATACTTGTGGGTCATCAAGACTCTTTTCTGGCACCGTTACCAGGGAGTGAAGTGCCTTTGGTGAGTGGAAGTTGGTAAGGAAACATTTATATTACGTGCCGAAATTTACTGTCACTTGTTACTATGGAAAACAATCCTTTGATGGGTTTGTTCGGGGTATCTTCACCTCGACCGGAAGCACAAAGAGTTTCTTGATACGTCTCCAATGTATCTATAATTTATGAAATATTCATGCCATGTTTATAACAATTTTATATGGTTTTGGTATGATTTGATTTGAACTAACCGGGACTAACGCTGTTTTTAGCAGAACTACCATGGTGTCGTTTTTTGTGCAGAAATAAAAGTTCTCGAAATGGGCTGAAAGTTTATGGTGATTTTTGATGGACCAAAAGAGACCCCTGAAGCACCGGAGCTGGGCCAGGAAGTGAACAAGGAGGCCACAATCCTAGGGGCCACGCCCCTCGGCTTGTGGGCCCCTCGGGCACCCCCTTGACATGAGACCGATGCCAAAAATTCCTATAAATACCAAAACCCCCGAAAAGAACCCTAGATGAGAAGTTCCGCCGCTGCAAGCCTCTGTAGCCATGAAAAACCAATCGGGAGCCCGTTCCGGCACCCTGCTGGAGGGGGAAGTCATCACCAGAGGCCATCTTCATCATCTCGGCGGCCACCATGACGAGGATGGAGTAGTTCACCCTCGGGGCTGAGGGTATGTACCGGTAGCTATGTGTTTTATCTCTATCTCTCTCTCGTGTTCTTGATTTGGCATGATGTTGGTGTACCTCGAGCTTTGTTAATATATTTGGATCTTATGGTGTTCTTCCCCCTCTACCTTCTTGTGATGAATTGAATTTTACCTTTGAGGTTTCACTATTATCGGATTGAATACTTTTATGGACTTGAGAACACTTGATGTATGTTTTGCGTGGGATACCCGTGGTGACAATGGGGTGTTCAATTGATTCACTTGATGTATGTTTTGGCACTCAACTCGCGGATTCCTGAGGTGACATTGGGGTAATCTATGTAGAGGGGTTGATGCATGTTTTCATCCTTGTTTCTCCAGTAGAAATCTTGGGGCATTCTTAGAGGTTCTTTGTGTTGGATTGAATATTATGAATCTGAAGTTGTTTGATGCATATCGTATAATTGACACATAGATACTTGTGGTGACATTGGAGTATCTAGGCGACATTAGGGTTGATTGATGTGTATCATATGGTGTTAATTTAGTACGAACTCTAGGGCTGTTTGTGACATTTATAGGAATAGCTCAAAAGATTGATTGGAAAGAATAACTTTGAGGTGGTTTCATACCCTACAAGCAATTTCATCTTATGTTCTCCGTGATAGGAACTTTGGAGTGACTCTTTATCGCACGTTGAGGGATTGCCTTATGATTTAGTTATGTTATCATTGTTGAAAAAATTTGCACTAGTGAAAGTATGAACCCTAGGCCTTGTTTTCAAGCATTGCAATACCGTTTTTGCTCACTTTTGTTATTTGCTGCCTTGCTGTTTTTATATTTTCAGATTACAAAAACCTATATCTACTATCCATATTACACTTGTATCACCATCTCTTCGCCTAACTAGTGCACCTATACAATTTACCATTGTATTGGGTGTGTTGGGGACACAAGAGACTCTTTGTTATTTGGTTGCAGGGTTGTTTGAGAGAGACCATCTTCATCCTACGCCTCCCACGGATTGATAAACCTTAGGTCATCCACTTGAGGGAAAATTGCTACTGTCCTACAAAACTCTGCGCTTGGAGGCCCAACACGAGTCTACAAGAAGAAGGTTGCATAGTAGACATCATTGCCCTTCAACCTACTACACCTACTGAAAATACTTATTATGAGATTCCTTCGGGTATGATAGAGAAACTTCTAGCTAATGCTTATGTAGGAGATGGAACAATACATACTGATATAGATATTATATATATATATATATATATATATATATATATATATATATATATATATATATATATATATATATATATATATATATATATATTATGCACCTAATCTATGTGGATGAAGTTTGTGGATTATTTAAGTTGCAGGTTTATCCGAAGATGGAGTTAAGAAGAAGTTTTTTCTTTTATATTTGGGAGGAAAGGAATTGACATGGTATAGGCTATGTGATGATATTGGAACGTGGGATTGGAACCGATTGAAATTTTAATTAGATCTAAAGTTTTATCCTATGCATCTGGTTCATCGTGATCAGAATTATATATATAAATTTTGGCCTCGTGAAGGAGAAAGCATCACTCAAGCTTGGCGGAGGCTTAAGTACATGATGTACACATGCCCCAATCATGAGCTCTGAAGAGAAATTATCTTGCATAATTTTTATGCTTGGCTTTCTCATAATGATCAAACCATGCTCGATTCTTCTTCTACTGGTTCCTTTATGAAGAAAACTATTGAATTTAGATGGGATCTTCTGGAAAGAATTTAACGGAACTCTAAAGATTGGGAACTCGACAAAGGTAAAGAGTTAGGTATAATACTTAAGTTTGATTGTGTTAAATCTTTTATGGATAACGATGCTTTCCATAAGTTTAGCACTAAATATGGACTTGACTCTGAGATAGTAGTTTCCTTTTGTGAATCATTTGCTACTTATGTTGATCTACCTAAGGATAAGTGGTTTAAATATCATCCCCCTATTATAGAAAAGATTGAGGAACCCGTTATAATTAAAGATGAAACTATCATTTACAATGTTGATCCAGTTGTGCCTACTGCTTATATTGAGAAACCACCTTCTCTTGTTAGGATTTAGGAACATGCTAAGGTTTCAACTGTGCTTAACAAAAGTAATATTAGAACACCTAGACCCTCTGAACAAATTAAAGTTGAACCTAATGTTGCTATGGTTAAAGATCTCTTGGTCGATAATATTGATGGGCATGTTATTTATTTCTGTAGTGAAGCTACTAGAATTGCTAAGCCTGATACTAAAGATAAGAATAAACCTATTGTTGGCATGCTTGTTGTCTCTGTTAAAATAGGAGATCATTGTTACCATGGTTTATGTGATTTGGGTGATAGTGTTAGTGCTATTCTGTTTACCTTATATCAAGAAATTATGAATGATATTGCACCTGTCAAGATAGAGGACATTGATGTTACTATTAAACTTACTAATAGAGATACTATTTCATCGCTTGGGATTGTTAGAGATGTTGAAGTCTTGTGTGGGAAGATAAAATACCTTACTGATTTTCTAGTTCTTGGTTCTCCACAAGATGATTTTTGTCCCATTATATTTGGTGGACCTTTCTTGAATACAGTTAATGCTAAGATTGATTGCAATAAAGAAAATGTCAGTGTTAACTTTGGTGATGTATCTCATGAGTTTAATTTGCCTAGTAAAGATGAAATTATTGGTCTTACTTATGTTGCCATACCTCGTACTAATCCGATAGAACAATATTGGCTAAACCATGAAAAATGATATGCATATGAATTAAAGAAATGAAATAGATAAGATGTTCTTTGATCAACCACCTATTCTTAGACACAATTTGCCTGTTGAAACTCCTGGAGGTCCTCCTTCACCTAAAGGTGACCCTGTGTTCGATTTTAAAAAATTTCCTGATACATTGAAATATGCTAATCTTGATGAAAAGAAGATATATCCTGTTATTATTAGCGCTAACCTTTCAGAGCATGAAGAAAAGAGATTACTAAAAACTCTAAAGAAGCACCATGACGCTATTGGATATACTCTTGATGATCTTAAAGGCATTAGTCCCACTCTATGTCAGCACACGATTAATATGGAACCTGATGCTAAACTAGTGGTTGATCATCAACGATGGTTGAATCCTAAGATGAAGGATGTGGTAAGAACTGAAATATTAAAGCTTCTAGAAGCAGGTATAATTTATCCCATAGCTGATAGTAGATGGGTAAGTCATGTTCATTGTGTACCTAAGAAAGGAGGTATAATTGTTGTTCCTAATGATAAAAATGAACTCATCCCACAAAGAATAGTAATTGGCTATAGGATGGTAATTGATTTTAGGAAATTACACAAAGCTACTAGAAAAGATCATTACCCCTTGCCTTTTATTGATCAAATGTTAGAAAGATTGTCTAAGCATACACACTTTTGTTTCCTTGATGGATATTATGGTTTCGCTCAAATACCTGTATCAAAAGAAGATCAAGAGAAAACTACTTTTACTTGCCCTTTTGGAACTTATGCTTATAGACGTATGCCTTTTGGTTTATGCGATGCTCCTGCTACCTTTCAAACATGTATGACTGCTATATTCTCTGATTTTTGTGAAAAGATTGTTGAGGTTTTCATGGATGATTTTCCCGTTTACGGGACTTCTTTTGGTGATTGCTTAAGCAACCTTGATCGAGTTTTGCAGAGATGTGAAGAAACTAATCTTTTGTTGAATTGGGAGAAGAGCCACTTTATGGTGAATGAAGGTATAGTACTTGGGCATAAATTTCTGAATGAGGTATTGAAGTAGATAAAGCTAAAGTTGATGCAATTGGGAAATGCCACGCCCCAAATATATTAAAGTATAAGAAGTTTCCTTGGTCATGCTGGTTTCTATAGGAGATTTATTAAAGACTTCTCTAAAATTTCTAGGCCTCTTACTAATATTTTGCAAAAAGATGTTCCATTTGTTTTTGATGATGATTGTGTAGAAGCCTTTGAAATACTTAAGAAAGCCTTAATCTCTGCAACCATTGTTCAACCAGGAACTTACCATTTGAGATTATGTGTGATGCTAGTGATTATGTTGTTCGTGCTAATCTAGGACAAAGAGTTGATAATAAATTAAATGTTATCCATTATGCTAGTAAACTCTAGACAGTGCTCAAAGAAATTCTGCTACTACTGAGAAAGATTTTTTAGCAGTCGTGTTTGCATGTGATAAATTCAGATCTTACATTGTTGATTCTAAAGTAATTGTTCACACTGATCATGCTGCTATTAAATATGTTATGGAAAAGAAAGATGCTAAACCTAGGTTGATTAGGTGGTTTTTGTTGCTACAAGAATTTGACTTGCATATTATTGATAGAAAGGGAGCTGAGAATCCCGTAGCTGATAATTTGTCTCGAATGGAAAATGTTCTTAATGACCCACTGCCTATTGATGATAGTTTCCTGATGAATAACTAGTTGTTATAAATGCTTCCCGTAATACTCCTTGGTATGCAAACTATGCTAATTACGTTGTTGCTAAATATATACCACCTGGTTTCACATACCAACATAAGAAAAAGTTTTTCTTTGATTTAAGACATTCCTTCTGGGATGACCCACATCTTTTTAAAGAAGGAGTAGATGGTATTATTAGACGTTGTATACCTGAGCATGAACAGGAACAAATCCTACAGAAGTGTGATTCCAAGACTTACGGAGGCCACCATGCCGGAGACAGAACTTCACATAAGGTATTACAATCTGGTTTTTATTGGCCTACTCTCTTCAAAGATGCATGTAAGTTTGTCTTATCTTGTGATGAATGTCAAAGAATTGGTAATATTGGTAGACGTCAGGAAATGCCTATGAATTATTCACTTTTTATTGAACCATTTGATGTTTGGGGATTTGATTATATGGGACCTTTTCCTTCCTCTAATGGGTATACACATATTTTAGTTGCTGTTGATTACATTACTAAGTGGGTAGAAGCTATTCCAACTATTAGTGCTGATCATAACACTTCTATTTAAAATGCTTAAATAGGTTATTTTCCCGAGGTTTGGAGTCCCTATATATTTAATGACTGATGGTGGTTGAAATTTTATTCATGGTGCATTCCGTAAACTCCTTGCTAAAATATGATGTCAACCATAGAATTGCATCTCCTTATCATTCTCAATCTACTGGTCAAGTTGAATTGAGCAATAGAGAAATAAAGTTGATTTTGCAAAAGACAGTTAATAGATCTAAAAAGAATTGGTCTAAGAAAATTGATGACGCATTATGGGCTTATAGAACAGCTTATAAGAATCCTAAGGGTATGTCTCCGTATAAAATGGTTTATGGAAAAGCATGTCATTTACCTCTTGAGTTAGAACATAAAGTATATTGGGCAATTAAAGAACTTAATTATGATTTCAAACTTGCCGGTTAGAAGAGGTTGTTTGATATTAGCTCGTTAGATGAGTGGAGAACCCAAGCATATGAAAATGCCAAGTTGTTTAAAGAAAAAGTTAAAAGATGGAATTATAAAAGAATTCAAAAACGGGAATTCAAAGTGGGTGAGTATGTTCTATTATACAACTCTCCTTTTAGATTCTTTACAGGAAAACTACTCTCTAAATGGGAAGGACTGTACATCATCGAAGAAGTTTATCGTTCCAGAGCTATTAAGAACAAATCCAAAGGCATTAATCCGAGGGTGGTCAATGAACAAAGAATTAAGCATTATATCTCAGGTACACCTATTAATGTTGAAACTAACATTATTCAAACTATGACGCCGGAGGAACACATAAGAGAGACCTTCCAGAACACTCCAGAACCCTGAAAAGGACTAGGTATGTGATGCGGTAAGTAAACCGACTCCAAAAATTCCATAAAAATACTTTCTGTCAGTTTTGGTATATTAGAAAAGAAAATACCAAAATAAGAAACAGCCAAGGGGACATGCCAGGCGCCCACAAGGCACCTGGGTGCGCCCACCCCCTGTGCGTGCCCCAGTGGCTTGTGGGCCCCTCGTGTGCCTTCCCGACTCTGTTTTCTTCTCGAATACTTGTTTTGCAAGATAAAAATTCTTTATATATACCCCCGGACGGTTTGACCATCGTATCCCAGAAATCCCCTCTGTTCTTGTTTCATGCTATTTTTCTGACAGATTTAGACCGCCATGGCTCCGCCATGGACAAGTTGTATGAGAAGGTCATCAACCCCTACCTACCGGAGGTGATGAAACACCCTCAAGCCATTGATATGCGTGAGGGGTGCTTCACATCCGAGATGTTCAAGGGCCCAAGAAGACCGGAAGCATGGAGGCCAGGCTCGAGGTAGTGGAGCAGGAGACCTTGAGGTGCCAAGGGATGGTGGAACGCGGGCTCAACGCCAACCACTCCATGATCACGGAATTCACCCGTGAGCACAAGGTGGATGGCAAGGAGATTGGGGACACCATCTTCAAGTTTAACGATCAAATTGACTACCTCCAGGCCCAAATCTATGATCTCCAAAATCAAAATTTTGAGTATGGGGCAGGATTCAATGGTATGAGTTTAGCTGCAAGTTTTAGGACTCCGGAGACTCGTTCATCCTTTTATGATGGGGAACCCATGCCGTGGAAGACGTAAGACAAGCCCACTACCTCATCATCACCATCATCACTGAAGAAAGAAACTTAAATACACGGGTATGGGCACTCCCCTTGGCTTGGGCCAAGCTTGGGGGAGGTGCCCCGGTATCGTATCACCATCACTTTTATTATCTTTACCTATCTTACTACGATCCTTAGTTATTTCATGATTTAGTTGAATAAAAGTTTTGTATGATGTATTTTTGAGTGCTGGTTTCGTGATCTATCTATTGATGACCCACAAGTATAGGGGATCAATCGTAGTCCTTTCGATAAGTAAAAGTGTCGAACCCAACGAGGAGCAGAAGGAAATGACAAGTGGTTCTCAGCAAGGTATTTTCTGCAAGCACTGAAATAGTTGGTAACAGATAGTTTGATAGCAAGATAATTTGTAACGAGCAAGTAACGGTAATGGTAAATAATTTGCAGCATGGTAGCACAATCCTTTTGTGGCAAAGGACAGGCCAAAACAGTCTCTTATGATAAGCAAAGCCTTCTTGAGGGGACACGGGAATTTCATCATATCACTTTCATCATGTTGATTTGATTCGTGTTCACTACTTTGATAATTTGATATGTGGGTGGACCGGTGCTTAGGTGCTGTTCTTACTTGAAAAAACCTCCTAATTATGATTAACCCCCTCGCAAGCATCCGCAACTACGAGAAAAGTATTAAGATGAAATCGAACCATAGCATTAAACTTTTGGATCCAAATCAGTCCCTTACGAAGTAGCGCATAAACTAGGGTTTAAGCTTCTGTCACTCTAGCAACCCATCATCTAATAACTACTCTACAATGCATTCTTTAGGCCCAAATGTGGTGAAGTGCCATGTAGTCGACGTTCACATGGCACCACTAAGGGAATCACAACATACATATCATCAAAATATCGAACACATATCGAGTTCACATGATTACTTGCAGCATGACTTCTCCCGTGACCTCAAGAACAAAAGTAACTACTCACAAATAATAATCATGCTCAAGATTATAGGGGTATTAAATAGCATAATGGATCTGAACATATAATCTTACACCAAATAAACCATATAGTAATCAACTACAAGATGTAATCAAACACTACTAGTCACCCACAAGTACCAATCTAAGGTTCCGTTACAAAGATTGAACACAAGAGATGAACTAGGGTTTGAGAGGAGATGGTGCTATTGAAGATGTTGATGGAGATGGCCATCTCAAAGATGGGAGAGTTGTTGGTGATGACGATGATGATGATTTCCCCCTCCGGGAGGGAAGTTCAAACCTTGGTAAAATAACTTCTTTAAGCATTTTAATGGAAGTGCTATGATCAGCACTACTAGTTGGAATAGCTTCTACCCACTTAGTAACGTAATCAACAGCAACCAAAATATGTGTATACCCATTAGAGGAAGCAAAAGGTCCCATATAATCAAAACCCAAAACATCAAACAGTTCAACAGCGAGTGAATAATTCATAGGCATTTCTTGATGCTTACCAATATTACCAATTCATTGACATTCATCAGAAGAAAAAAAAACTTAAGGGCATCCTTGAAGAGAGTAGGCCAATAAAAACCAGATTGCAATACCTTGTGAGCAGTTCTGTCTCCCGCATGATGCCCTCCATAAGCTTCAGAGTGACATTTCCATAGGATTTATTCCTGTTCATGCTCAAGTACACAACGTCTAATAATTCCATCTACTCCTTTATAAAGATGTGGGTCATCCCAAAAGTAATGTCTTAAATCATAGAAGAACTTTTTCTTTTGTTGGTATGTGAAACTAGGTGGTATGTATTTAGCAACAATATAATTAGCATAGTCAGCATACCAAGGAGTGTTATGACAAACATTTATTGCAGCTAGTTTCTCATCAGGAAAGCTATCATCAATAGGTAGTGGGTCATCAAGGATATTTTCTAACCTAGATAAGTTATCAGCTACGGGGTTCTCGGCTCCTTTTCTATCAGTGATACATAAATCAAATTCTTGTAGCAAGAGAACCCACCTAACGAGTCTAGGTTTAGCATCTATCTTTTCCATAAGATATTTAATAGCAACATGATCGGTGTGAATAGTAACTTTAGAATCAACAATGTAAGATCTGAATTTGTCACAAGCAAACACAATTGCTAAAAATTCTTTTTCAGTTGTAGCATAATTTCTTTGGGCACTGTCTAGAGTTTTGCTAGCATAATGAATAACATTTAGTTACTTATCAACTCTTTGTCCTAGAACAACACCAACAGCATAATTACTAGCATCACACATTATTTCAAAAGGCAAGTTCCAATCAGGCGGTTGAACAGTTGGTGCAGAAGTTAAGGCTTTCTTAAGTGTTTCAAAGGCTTCTACACAATCATCATAAAAAACAAATGGAACATCCTTTTGTAAAAGATTTGTAAGAGTCCTAGAAATTTTAGAGAAGTCTTTAATAAACCTCCTATAGAAACCAGCATGACCGAGAAAACTACAAATACCTTTAATATCTTTAGGACATGGCATTTTCTCAATTGCGTTAACTTTAGCTTTATCCACCTAAATACCTCGTTCAGAAATTTTATGTCCCAAGACAATACCTTCATTAACCATAAAGTGACACTTCTCCCAATTCAAGACAAGATTAGTTTGCTCACATCTCTGCAAAACTCGATCAAGGTTGCTCAAGCAATCATCAAAAGAAGTTCCATATACAGAAAAATCATCGATGAAAACCTCAACAATCTTTTCACAAAAATTAGAGAATATTGCAGTCATACATCTTTGAAAGGTAGCAGGTGCGTTGCATAAACCAAAAGGCATACGTCTATTAGCATAAGTTCCGAAAGGGCAAGTAAAGGTGGTTTCCTCTTGATCAGGTTGTGAAACAGGTATTTGAGAAAAGCCAGAATATCCATCAAGGAAGCAAAAGTGTGTGTGCTTTGATAATCTTTCTATCATTTGATCAATAAAAGGTAAAGGGTAATGATCTTTTCTTGTAGCTTTATTTAATTTTCTAAAATCAATTACCATTCTATAGCCGTTAACAATTCGTTGTGGAATGAATTCATTTTTATCATTAGGAACAACGGTAATACCTCCCTTCTTAGGGACACAATGAACGGGCCTCACCCATCTACTATCAGCTATGGGATAGATTATACCTGCTTCCAGAAGATTTAATATTTCAGTTCTTACTACTTCTTTCATCTTAGGATTCAAACGTCGTTGATGATCAACAATGGGTTTAGCATCAGGTTCCATATTAATCTTGTGCTGACAGAGAGTGGGACTAATGCCCTTAAGATCATCTAGAGTATATCCAATAGCAGCACGGTGCTTCTTCAGAATTATCAGTAATCTTTCTTCTTCATGTTCTGAAAGGTTAGCACTAATAATAACAGGATATATCTTTGTCTCATCAAGATAAGCATATTTCAAAGTGCCAGGCAATTGTTTCAACTCAAAATACAGGATCACCTTTAGGTGGAGGAGGACCTCCTAGAGTTTCAATAGGCTAATTATGTTTGAGCAGAGGTCGTTGTTCAAAGAAATTTTTATCTATCTCATTTCTTTCATGCATATGCATATCATTTTCTTGGTCTAGCAAATATTGTTCTAGAGGATCAGTGGGAGGCACGGCAATAGAAGCAATACCAATTATTTCATCCTTACTAGGTAATTCTTTCTTGTGAGGTTGTCTATTAAACTTGGAAAAATTAAACTTATGAGACTCATCACCAAAGCTAACACCGACAGTTTGTTTTTCACAATCTATTTTAGCATTGATAGTATTCAAGAAAGGTCTACCAAAGATAATTGGACGGAAGTCATATTGTGGGGAACAAAGAACTAGAAAATCAGTAGGGTATTTTATTTTCCTGCACAAGACTTCAACATCTCTAACAATCCCAAGTGGTGTGATGCTGTCTCTATTAGAAAGTTTAATAGTAACATCTATGTCTTCTATTTCTGCGGGTGCTATGTCATTCATAATTTCTTGGTATAAGGTAAAAGTAATAGCACTCACGCTAGCACCTAAATCATATAAACCATGATAACAATGATCTCCTATTTTAACTAAGACAATAGGCATGCCAACAATAGGTCTATGTTTATCTTTTTCATCGGGTTTGGCAATTTTAGCAGCTTCATCGCAGAAGTAAATAACATGCCCATCAATATTTTCTACCAGGAGATCTTTAACCATAGCAACACTAGGTTCTACTTTAATTTGTTTAGCAGGTTTAGGTGCTCTAATATTACTTTTGCGAACCACAGTTGAAACCTTAGCATGTTTCTTTATCCTAACAGGGAAAGGTGGTTTTTCAATATAAGCAGTAGGAACAACTGGGTCAACATTATAAATAAAAGTTTCATCCTTAGCTATGTCGGGTTCTTTAATTTCTTCTTTGATAGGTGGGTGATATTTAAATCACTTATCCTTAGGGAGATCAACATGAGTAACAAATGATTCACAAAAGGAGGCTACTATCTCAGAGTCAAGTCCATATTTAGTGCTAAACTTGTGAAAAACATCGGTATTCATAAAAGATTTAACACAATCAAATTCAAGCTTAATACCAGACTCTTTACCTTCGTCGAGTTCCCAATCTTCAGAGTTGTGTTTAATTCTTTCTAAAAGATCCCACCTGAATTCAATAGTCTTCCTCATAAAAGAACCAGTACAAGAAGTGTCGAGCATGGATCGATCATCATGAGAAAGCCGAGCATAAAAAATTCTGAATAATAATTTCTCTCGAGAGCTCATGATTGGGGCATGAATATAACATTGACTTAAGCCTCCCCCAAGCTAGAGCGATACTTTCTCCTTCACGAGGCCAAACATTATATATATTATTCCGATCACGTTAAACTAGATGCATAGGATATTTTTTTTGGTGAAATTCCAATTTCAATCGATTCCAGTTCCAAGATCCAATATCATCGCATAGCCTATACCATGCCAATGCTTTTCCCTTCAAAGATAAAGGGAAAACCTTCTTCTTAGCTTCATCTCCGGGCAAACCTGCAAGCTTAAATAATCCACAAATTTCATCCACATATGTCAAGTGCATATCAGGATGTTCAGTTCCATCTCCTGCATAAGGATTAGCTAGTAGTTGTTCTATCATACCCGAAGGAATTTCATAACCAATATTTTCAGTAGGTGCAGTAGGTTGAGGGGAAACTAATTGTGTTTCCGATCCAGGTGAAGATACCCCGAACAAACCCCTCAAAGGATGATTCTCCACAGTAACAAGTGATAATAAATTTCAGCACGTAGTAATAATTTTCCCTCACCAATTTCCACTTACCAAGAGCGCTTCACTCCCCGGCATCGGCGCCAGAAAAGAGCCTTGATGACCCACAAGTATAGGGGATCAATCATAGTCCTTTCGATAAATAAGAGTGTCGAACCCAACGAGGAGCAGAAGGAAATGGCAAGTGGTTCTCAGCAAGGTATTTTCTGCAAGCACTGAAATAGTCGGTAACAGATAGTTTGATAGCAAGATAATTTGTAACGAGCAAGTAACGGTAATAGTAAATAATGTGCAGCAAGGTAGCACAATCCTTTTGTGGCAAAGGACATGCCAAAACAGTCTCTTATGATAGGCAAAGCATTCTTGAGGGGACACAGGAATTTCATCATATCACTTTCATCATGTTGATTTGATTCGTGTTCGCTACTTTGATAATTTGATATGTGGGTGGACCGGTGCTTAGGTGCTGTTCTTACTTGAAAAAACCTCCTACTTATGATTAACCCCCTCGCAAGCATCCGCAACTACGAGAAAAGTATTAAGATAAAATTTAACCATAGCATTAAACTTTTGGATCCAAATCAGTCCCTTACGAAGTAGCGCATAAACTAGGGTTTAAGCTTCTGTCACTCTAGCAACCCATCATCTAATAACTACTCCATAATGCATTCCCTTAGGCCCAAATGTGGTGAAGTGCCATGTAGTCGACGTTCACATGGCACCACTAAGGGAATCACAACATACATATCATCAAAATATCGAACACATATCGAGTTCACATGATTACTTGCAACATGACTTCTCCCGTGACCTCAAGAACAAAAGTAACTACTCATAAATAATAATCATGCTCAAGATCAGAGGGGTATTAAATAGCATAATGGATCTGAACATATAATCTTCCACCAAATAAACTATATAGTAATCAAATACAAGATGTAATCAACACTACTAGTCACCCACAAGTACCAATCTAAGGTTCCGACACAAAGATTGAACACAAGAGATGAACTAGGGTTTGAGAGGAGATGGTGCTGTTGAAGATGTTGATGGAGATGGCCGTCCCAAAGATGGGAGAGTTGTTGGTGATGACGATGACGATGGTTTCTAAAGGAAATATGCCCTAGAGGCAATAATAAAGTTTTTATTTATATTTCCTTATATCATGATGCTAGAATTGTATTAACCGGAAACTTGATACATGTGTGAATACATAGACAAAACACAGTGTCCCTAGTATGCCTCTACTAGACTAGCTTGTTAATCAAAGATGGTTAAGTTTCCTAACCATAGACATGTGTTGTCATTTGATGAATGGGATCACATCATTAGGAGAATGATGTGATGGACAAGACCCATCCATTAGCTTAGCATAATGATCGTTAAGTTTTATTGCTATTGCTTTCTTATGACTTATAAATATTCCTTTGACTATGAGATTATGCAACTCCCGAATACCGGAGGAACACCTTGTGTGCTATCAAACGTCACAACGTAACTAGATGATTATAAAGATGCTCTACAGGTGTCTCCGAAGGTGTTTGTTGGGTTGGCATAGATCGAGATTACGATTTGTCACTCCGAGTATCGGAGAGGTATCTTTGGGCCCTCTCGGTAATGCACATCACTATAAACCTTGCAAGCAATGTGACTAATGAGTTAGTTATGGGATGATGCATTACGGAATGAGTAAAGAGACTTGCCGGTAACGAGATTGAACTAGGTATAATGATACCGACGATCGAATCTCGGGCAAGTAACATACCAATGACAAAGGGAATGACGTATGTTGTTGTACGGTTTAACCGATAAAGATCTTCGTAGAATATGTAGGAGCCAATATGAGCATCCAGGTTCCGCTATTGGTTATTTATCGGAGATATGTCTCGGTCATGTCTACATAGTTCTCGAACCTGTAGGGTCCGCACGCTTAACGTTCGATGACGATTTGTATTATGAGTTATGTGTTATGGTGACCGAAGATTGTTCGGAGTCCCGGATGAGATCACGGACATGACGAGGAGTCTCGAAATGGTCGAGAGGTAAAGATTGATATATTGGAAGGTAGTATTCGGACACCGGAAGGGTTCCGGAGTGTATCGGGTACATACCGGAGTACCGGAGGGGTTACCGGAACCCCCCGGTGGAAGATATGGGCCATATGGGCCATAGGAGGGAGGCTAACCAGCCCACAAGGGGCTGGTGCGCCCCCCACAAGGGAGGAGGCCGAATTGGACTAGGGAAGGGGGTGGCGCCCCCCTTTCCTTCTCCCTCTCCCTCTCCTTCCCTCTTTCCACCTCCGGAGAAAGGAAAAGTGGGGGGGGGGGGGCGAAACCTACTAGGAGTGGAGTCCTAGTAGGACTCCCCCCATGGCGCGCCCCCTTGGTGGCCGGCCTCCTCCTCCCCTCCTTTATATACGGGGGCAGGGGGGGCACCCTAGAACACAATAGATATTCTCATAGCCATGTGCGGTGCCCCCCTCCACAGTTTACTCCTCCGGTCATAGCGTCGTAGTGCTTAGGCGAAGCCCTGCGCGGATCACATCACCATCACCGTCACCACGCCATCGTGCTAACAAAACTCTCCCTCGACCTTCTGCTGGATCAAGAGTTCAAGGGACGTCATCGAGCTGAACATGTGCAGAACTCGGAGGTGCCGTACGTTCGGTGCTTGATCGGTTGGATCGCGAAGACGTTCGACTACATCAACCGCGTTAAGCTAACGCTTCCGCTTTCGGTCTACGAGGGTACGTGGACACACTCTCCCCCTCTTGTTGCTATGCATATCCTAGATAGATCTTGCGTGAGCGTAGGATTTCTTTTGAAATTGCATGCTATGTTCCCCAACAGTGGCATCCGAGCCAGGTCTATGCGTAGATGATATGCATGAGTAGAACACAAAGAGTTGTGGGCGATAATAGTCATACTGCTTACCATTAACGTCTTACTTTGATTCGGTGGTATTGTTGGATGAAGCGGCCCGGACCGGCATTACATGACCGCGTTCATGAGACTGGTTCTACCGACGTGCTTTGCACACAGGTAGCTGGCGGGTGTCTATTTCTCCAACTTTAGTTGAATCGAGTTTGACTACGGTCGATCCTTGTTGAAGGTTAAAACATCACACTTGATGAAAAATCGTTGTGGTTTTGATGCGTAGGTAAGAACGGTTCTTGCTAGAAGCCCGTAGCAGCCACGTAAAACTTGCAACAACAAAGTAGAGTACGTCTAACTTGTTTTTGCAGGGCATGTTGTGATGTGATATGGTCAAGACATGATGTGATATACGTTATTGTATGAGATGATCATGTTTTGTAAAAGTTATCGGCAACTGGCAGGAGCCTTATGGTTGTCGCTTTATTGTATGAAATGCAATCGCCATGTAATTGCTTTACTTTATCACTATGCGTTAGCGATAGTTGTAGAAGCAATAGTTGGCGAGACGACAACGACGCTACGATGGAGATCAAGGTGTCAAGCCGGTGACGATGGAGATCATGACGGTGCTTTGGAGATGGAGATCAAAGTCACAAGATGATGATGGCCATATCATGTCACATATTTTGATTGCATGTGATGTTTATCTTTTATGCATCTTATTTTGCTTAGTACGGCGGTAGCATTATAAGATGATCCCTCACTAAATTTCATGGTATAAGTGTTCTCCCAGAGTATGCACCGTTGCGATAGTTCGTCGTGCCGAGGCACCACGTGATGATCGGGTGTGATAAGCTCTACGTTCATATACAATGGGTGCAAGCCAGTTTTGCACGTGCAGAATACTCGGGTTAAACTTGACGAGCCTAGCATATGCAGATATGGCCTCGGAACACTGAGACCAAAAGGTCGAACGTGAATCATATAGTAGATATGATCAACATAGAGATGTTCACCATTGAAAACTACTCCATCTCACATGATGATCGGACATGGTTTAGTTGATATGGATCACGTGATCATTTAGATGACTAGAGGGATGTCTATCTAAGTGGGAGTTCTTAAATAATATGATTAATTGAACTTAATTTATCATGAACTTAGTCCTGGTAGTATTTGCAAATTATGTTGTAGATCAATAGCTCGCGTATAGCTCCCTTGTTTTATTTTTGATATGTTCCTAGAGAAAACTAAGTTGAAAGATGATAGTAGCAATGATGCGGACTGGGTCCGTGATCTAAGGAATATTCTCGTTGCTGCACAGAAGAATTATGTCCTTGATGCACCGCTAGGTGACAGACCTATTGCAGGAGCAGATGCAGACGTTATGAACATTTGACAAGCTCGGTATGATGACTACTTGATAGTTTAGTGCACCATGCTTTACGGCTTAGAACCGGGACTTCAAAAACGTTTTGAATGCCACGGAGCATGTAAGATGTTCCAAGAGTTGAAATTTGTTTTTCAGACTCATGCCCATGTCGAGAGGTATGAGACCTCTGACAAGTACTTTGCCTACAAGATGGAGGAGAATAGCTCAGCTAGTGAGCATGTGCTCAGAATGTCTGGGTACTACAATCGCTTGAATCAAGTGGGAGTTAATCTTCCAGATAAGATAGTGATTGACAGATTTCTCTAGTCACTATCACCAAGTTACTAGAACTTCGTGATGAACTATAATATGCAAGGGATGACGAAAACGATTCCCAAGCTCTTCACGATGCTGAAATCGGCGAAGGTAGAAATCAAGAAATTGCATCAAGTGTTGATGGTTGACAAGATCACTAGTTTCAAGAAAAAGGGCGAGGGCAAGAAAGGGAACTTCAAGAAGAATAGCAAGCAAGTTGCTACTCCCGGGAAGAAACCCAAGTCTGGACCTAAGCCTGAAACTGAGTGCTTCTACTGCAAAGGAAATGGTCACTGCAAGCGGAACTGCCCCAAATACTTGGCGGATAAGAAGGATGGCAAGTCCCGAATACCAGAGGAACACCTTGTGTGCTATCAAACATCACAACGTAACTGGGTGATTATAAAGATGCTCTACAGGTGTCTCTGAAGGTGTTTGTTGGGTTGGCATAGATCGAGATTAGGATTTGTCACTCCGAGTATCGGAGAGGTATCTTTGGGCCCTCTCGGTAATGCACATCACTATAAGCCTTGCAAGCAATGTGACTAATGAGTTAGTTACGGGATGATGCATTACGGAACGAGTAAAGAGACTTTTCGGTAACAAGATTGAACTAGGTATAATGATACCGACGATCGAATCTCGGGCAAGTAACATACCGATGACAAAGGGAATGACGTATGTTGTTGTGCGGTTTAACCGATAAAGATCTTCGTAGAATATGTAGGAGCCTATATGAGCATCCAGGTTCCGGTATTGGTTATTGATCGGTGATATGTCTCGGTCATGTCTACATAGTTCTCGAACCCGTAGGGTCCGCACGCTTAACGTTCGATGACGATTTGTATTATGAGTTATGTGTTTTGGTGACCGAAGATTGTTTGGAGTCCCAGATGAGATCACAGATATGACGAGGAGTCTCGAAATGGTCGAGAGGTAAATATTGATATATTGGAAGGTAGTATTCGGACACCAGAAGGGTTCCGGAGTGTATCGGGTACATACCGGAGTACCGGAGGGGTTACCAGAACCCCCCGGTGGAAGATATGGGCCATATGGGCCATAGGAGGGAGGCTAACCAGCCCACAAGGGGCTGGTGTGCCCCCCACAAGGGAGGAGGCCAAATTGGACTAGGGAAGGGGGTGGCACCCCCCTTTCCTTCTCCCTCTCCCTCTCCTTCCCTCTTTCCACCTCCGGAGAAAGGAAAAGTGGGGGGGGGGGGGCGAATCCTACTAGGAGTGGAGCACTAGTAGGACTTCCCCCCATGGCGTGCCCGCTTGGTGGCCGGCCTCCTCCTCCCCTCCTTTATATACGGGGGCAGGGGGGTACCCTAGAACACAACAGATATTCTCTTAGCCGTGTGCGGTGCCCCCCTCCATAGTTTACTCCTCCGGTCATAGCATCGTAGTGCTTAGGCGAAGCCCTGTGCGGATCACATCACCATCACCGTCACCACGCCGTCGTGCTGACAAAACTCTCCCTCGACCTTCTGTTGGATCAAGAGTTTGAGGGACGTCATCGATCTGAACGTGTGCATAACTCGGAGGTGCCGTACGTTCGGTGCTTGATCGGTTGGATCACGAAGACGTTCGACTACATCAACCGCGTTAAGCTAACGCTTCCGCTTTCGACCTACGAGGGTACGTGGACACACTCTCCCCCTCTTGTTGCTATGCATCTCCTAGATAGATCTCGCGTGAGCGTAGGAATTTTTTGAAATTACATGCTACGTTCCCCAACAGTTTCCCCCTCCGGGAGGGAAGTTCCCCTGGCGGAATTGCTCTGCTGGAGGGCAAAAGTGCTCCTGCCCAAGTTCCGCCTCGAGATGGCAGCGCTTCATCCTGAATGTCCTCCCTTTATTTTTTTCTAGGTCAAAATGACTTATATACCAGAAGAGGGGCACCGGAGGTGGGCCGAGGAGGGCACAACCCACCAGGGCGCGCCTGGGCTCCTTGGCCCACCCAGGTGGGTTGTGCCCACCTGGTGGGCCCCCTCTAGTAGTTATTTGCTCCAATATTATTCATATATTGCAAAACAATTCTCCGTAAATTTTCAGCTCATTTGGAGATGTGCAGAATAGGTAACTCTGATGTAGCTTTTTCAGGTCCAGAATTCCAGCTGCCGGTATTCTCCCTCTTTCTATAAACCTTGCATAATATGAGAGAAAAGGCATTAGAAATACTCCAAAAAGCATTATTATGCATAAAAACATTATAAATAATAGTAGGAAAACATGATGCAAAATGGACGTATCAACTCCCCCAAGCTTAGACCTCGCTTGTCCTCAAGCATTGGTCAGTGATGCAATTCATGAAAGAATTAATAAGGGAAGAGAAGATTCACATATAAATATACTATCTTGCACATCTTTTATGATTGTGAGCCCCCATTAAGTATTCTATGTCAAATTGTTGACGTTCGACAAGGAAGACAACGTAATGAGTTATGTTTGCTTATATTCACATAGAAGATATATTGTTATAGATCCTCCCACATGTGGTGCTTGCTCAATATCTTTGCTAGACAAAAATCTGCACCAATTAGAGATACTACTTGTTCATCCAAAACCCTTAAACCCAGTTTCATGTCATGAGAGTCCACTATATCTACCTATGGATTGAACAAGATCCTTCAGGTAAGTTGTCATCGGTGCATAAAGCAATAAAAAATTGCTTCTACATATGTATGATCTTTTATTGTAAGGGAAAATAAGCTTTGTACGATCTTGTGATGGTAAAGAAATAAAAGTGACGGACTACATAATAATGGTTGCTATCACAAGGGGCAATATAAAGTGATGTTCCTTTGCATTAAGAGCTTGCACATCCAAAGACAAAAAGTGCATGACAACCTCTGCTTTCCTCTGTGATGGGCCTATCTTTTACCTTTATGTATTTACTTTTTATGCAAGAGTCAATAGTGTTCTCCTCTATTCCTTTTTATTTTTCTCTTTTGCAAGCATCATGTGGTGGGGAAAGATCTAGGCATATATATCTAGTTGGATATGGGTGATCATGAGTTATTATTGTTGACATTACCTTTGAGGTAGTCGTCTTGACATAGAGTCCTCCTTCTCACACCACTCCCGGGCACTCATACCAAAACCCTGTCTACTATAGCGTAGCATCAAAACTAAATATCGTCCCGGGGCTTAATAACAGGGGGATGGGTTCCTACCTCATGCATTATACTCAACTACAAGAATTCAAAATCAGTACTGGAGGAATTGATGAAAAAGGTGGCACCAAATGCAAGCAAAATCATAGGTATACAACAATATGGTCAAAGTGAACTTGCCTGGTAAGTTGATGAAGATATTATTGCTCTTAGAAAATGAACTTGATAGAACTATTTGTCACTCCGAGAATATCTATATAATCAAACATTACAATCACTTAAGCATTCATTTTAGCAATCAAATTAACAACCAACAAATAGAAGTGCAATAAAGAAATCAATAAGAAAATTCAAATAAAATCCCAAGAAAACTGCAAAGAAAACTACAATGAGAAACTACTAAAGAAAGTCCCATGACTTAACTACTCATCACAAAAATAGTTTTTTTGTCCTACATTAACTCAATAGCAAAGAAAACAATAAGCTAATAAATTAACAGAAAAGAAAGTATTTTTCATTAAAATAACAGAAAGAAAATTTCCTACAATTTTCTATGCAAAAAGAATCAAATTAAAATCAATTAATAAGCTCTACTATGCCCAAAACAAGTTTATTTCAAAACAAAAGAAACAAAATAATAAAAAAAAATTTTACTACAAATAAAATGGCTACTGTTAAAATAACAGAAACTAAGTAGAACTTCTCAAAAAGACAAAAGAAAAGTAATTTAAAACAATTAAAACTAAAGGAAATAACACTAATCCTACAAAATACCAAAACAATACTATTTCTGCAATACACCTAATTTAAACTAAACTAAAAATAAATCACTATATGCTACTGGATAAACAAAACAATAACAAATGAGTAGCAAAACAATCACTCAAAAATATATTTCAAAACTCAAGATATGGCCAAAATAATGATTTGAACAAATTTCATGAAATTCAAATTTAAACTATTCAAATTTGAAAACCATTGGCACAAACAGAAACTAGACAAAATTATAAAACTGTTGCAAAAAAGAATCACTAATTTTGGACTTAAAACCTAAAAGATATAAAGAATTTAAAAATAGAACTATTCTGACAATTTAAATAGAAACTAAAAATAAGAGAAACTACGGGTCGGTCAGTGGGCTATGTTGCGACCTGCGTTTGGCCGAGGGGGCGTGCATGTTTGTGGCTATGGGCAGACGGCCGCCAATTAAAATAAAACATTTCGACTAAAAAAATAAAAAAGTGGCCTATTCCTACGCGTCCGATGCAGATCTAACAGTGGAGGACATCGCCGTTTAGAGAGAGAGGAGCGGGTGGCCGGAGGCTTACAGAGCGGGTTGTCGAGGCGACTGGGCGACGCGGTGGTCGACGTGGAGCTCGTTCCGGTGGTCTTCAGGGGCAGGGAAGCGGTCGAGGCAATGCAGGCAAGCATGGGGAGTCCAGTGGTGGTCTTGGCGGCGGTGGAGGTGGTCGGAGACGGACGGCGGCGAGTGCGGGGCGGAGATGGCGTAGGGTGGTCGGCAGCAGTGATGTGTTCCAGCGAGAAATCATGGCGAGGTGCGAGGTTATCCGAGGGGCTTTGGGGTGGGATTTGGTCGAGGGGCTCCTCCTTATATAGGGGGCTTGTCTTGGAGCAGGGGGCAGCTCCAAACGGAAGGCGAGCGCGAGGGCGGATTCGGCCGTCGGCGAGGAAGGAAGCAGGGGTGCGGGGAAGGAAGGCGACCAGTGGTGGCGATCTGGCGGTCGTGTGGGTCCCGCGCGTCAGTGGGCGAAAGGGGATCGGGAACGGATTGAATACCCGATCGGGGTACCAATTTGGTGTTGGCCGCGCGCGCTAGGCCGAATCCAGTAGTCGGCCTGCGGGCGATCTCCTATTAAAGGAAATATCTTTCCTAATTAAACAATCTTTTCCAAATTCTAATAAAATAGAGAAAAGAAAAGGCAAGAAACAAATAAAATAAAATATTGTATATAGGCATATAATATATCAAAATTTCCAGAAAAATAAATCAGAAAACATGAACTATTTTTCAAGTTCAAATAAAATTAAAAAATTCAAATAATGAAAACAGTGCTATTGTTACATTTAAAATTCTAATAAAATTATTTTAAAATACCAAATTGATTTCAAATTTATTTTTCTCCATTTTACTGGTCAAGGGAATCATTTTACCCTAATTTCCATATATTTTATTTTTGGAGAAAAATAATTTGAATAAAAACCAAATAACTCCTAAGTGGTTTTGCATTTGAATTTCAAACCACTTTCAAATGTTTTCTGTTTTCACTTGGCCAAAATATTTCAAATGCCTTTGAATATTTGAAGTGTCCTATTACTTCTCTTTTTGTTGAATATTTTGAGTGGTTTTGAAATTTGAAAATTCAAATAACTCGAAATTGAAAATGGTTTTCAAAATACCTTCAAAGGGATTTTCAATTTGATTCTTTTAAACTTCCTACTCATATTTCATATAATTTGAGGAACTCATTTTATATTCCCTCATGAAAATCATTGAGTTGTATAAAGTTTTTGAATTTAAAATATTTTTAGATGGAATTCAAATCTTTTGAAAAAACCTTTTCATTTCAAATGGAAGAAGTCGTGTTGTCTTCACTCTAGGGTTTTGCATTGGAAATGAATATGAATTCATGGAGATAAAAAATGAAAAGTGAATGTTTTGGGAAAGTCATTTAAATCCCTCTCATTCAACTTTCAATTTTTTTGAAATTTCCCTTAATTTCACACAATCAATAACACCACATTGAAACAGACAATCAAAATTATTTATTAAATATAAAATTCCAAAATTTAGAATTTTGGGATGTTACAAACTACCACCCTTAAAATGAATCTCGTCCTCGAGATTCGAAGAGGCTAGAAAGAAGGTTAAGTTTTGCGTGGGTCTTCTTGAAAATCCATTGATCATCACAAGGATCTGGGATGCTACCACCCTTAGAAGCATGGTTACGGTTCCGTCAAAACTCATGTTCTCCATCCTTTGGTTTGGCAATGTCGGTCTTCTCATTTCTTTGGGATAACTCCTACTCTGGGGCTCTTCCCGTAGAGGCATAACCTTTTCGTCAGTTCTTGTGTCCTTTCATCATGGTGAGGTTCTTCCGAGACTGGGTCTTCTTAGCTGACAAATCTGTCACAAATACTCTTCAACTATCAAAATCTCATGGTGGTCAATCATTATTGGCTTCTCCTGCAGGTCAATCATTATTGGCTTCTCCTGCAGGAAATGGGTCTGGGTTAAATCTCACCATATAACCTACGATTGGCAATGATTGCCTGTACAGGGTTCTATCATCCTGCCATTCTAAGGTTTTTGGCTTATTGTGTCGACACTCTTCTAAGGTTTTCAAGGCTCTCTGATTTCCCATCAACATATGATAGTTCATTATAGAAGTCTCCTGGGGGCCAATCCATCCCATACTTGAACCATTACTACATACGCAGATAGTGAATCACGTATTCTAACACTTGGGCATCCTCACAAGCATTGCAGAGTTTCTCAGTTCAGACAAATCCATTGTTTCTGCAAGCTGAGCAAAACATCTATCGTGCTTCACAACTCTCGGGTTTTCGTATCCTCCTAAGAAACATCTGCTGATCAAATCACAACTTCTTCAAAATTTCTTGCTTCAACATAGTAGGGCTTGATCCTTTTCAACTCCTGGGCCTTGGGTTATGGGCCCACTTCAACACTCTTATAGCTTTAACTCTTACTTGGAGTTACAACTGTTCCATATTCCAACATTACACCACCTTTTATCCCAATAGTACTTCATTTCTTCATACCCTTGGGGTAACCAACATCTCAAAATAAAAGTCAACTCGTTTGTCCAAACTCCAATCTGTGGAATACATTTTCCTTTCCATTGTATCGTGCCCTCACATAGAAATATCACCATTAAAATGAAAAGCACAAATCATCCATAGACCTTATTTCTCGTATCCTCGAAAATGGTCAAACTCCTTGTCCATAGAGTAAATCATACAAATTAACATATGATATCATGGCACATAAATTTTATTGCTTCATGAATTTATTACAATCCCTGAGATTTCCATTACATAATTCAACTCCATATCCTTATGAAAATAGAAGTGCTTCCTACTGCACTTATTACCAATATTAAAACTCTTGACTACTCAGCTCCAGCTTTCATCTTGTCTGGACATTTAGTAGCATAATGTCCTGCTTCCTTGCAGCGAAAACAGATGACTTCTGACAAGTCTCGGGGCTTCTTGAGGATTGTGTCTGCTCCTTGGACTCTTGGCTTCTCTCTGGACATTTATCAGTGTAATGACCTAAATCCTTGCACCCGAAACAAGTGATATGACTCAGGTATTTTTCTGTAGAAATTGGTTTGTTCTGGGGATGCCTTTGTTTTCTCTTCCTGGATTTCTCTGTAATGATCAGAGCTTCTATTTCCTGAGGGTCAAACTTCACTTCTGCTGTCGGGAAGTCTCCCAGATACTCTTCTCTTTCCGTTGTGCAATACTCGGAAAAATGTCCTTCTTGACATGAATAGCAAGAGTTGGAGCAAAATCTGATTAGGCCTTCTTCTTCAGGGTCTTCAACAACTTCATCACAGGTTCTTCTAAGCTTTTCCCGAGGGCTTCTTTCTGCTGCTTGGTAATTTCTTGTACCTTGGGGTAAATGTGACACCGAGCAGGGTAGTGCGTAGTTCCTTCACAGAGGAAACAAGTAACCTGCCTAGTCGTGCTTTCTTCAGATGGGTGTTTTTCCTCACAATGAGGGCATCCACCCTTGTGTTCTTCCTAGGTGTGTCCTATTTCTCCGCAAATCTTGCAGGCATAAGGTTTCTTCATCGGGTTGTCACAGTGCTTACGGATGAGACAAGATCTTAATAGAGTCTTCTTGAATTTCTCCCAAGTTTTTGATCCATTATATCCTTGTATGGCTTGGTGCATTTTCCACCAGGTTGCAGAACTTTCTGTAAAGTACTGAAGAGTGTATTGAACCTCATACTTCCTTGAAATCAAAATTTTCACAAATTGATCCTCCATGCTTTGTATCCATAGCTCTGCCACTGACTGAGTCAATGGTCCAGAGAATACCAGTCCTTCTTCACTCATCATCTATTGGGTCCAAGGGTTTTTGGGTGAGATAAGAGAGAGAGAGAGAGAGAGAGAGAGAGAGAGAGAGAGAGAGAAGGATACCCGTACAAATAATCAACAAACAACTCCTAGTTCAAGATTTCGATCGTTCGTAATGGGCTGGCTTACTATGGTTTTGTTACCAAGTCTTCATCTCTTCAGGTATTCAATGCTCAGGAGTTTCCAATTGCTGCAGTTTCTCCATATGAAGGCCTCCTGTTATTCTTCCGTAATTTACGTCTCTCAAGGTGAAATAAATACAAACCTACGAATATCGTATCTACCCAACCACTTAATAAACACAAAAGTATGATAACAACCAAGCATTCATTTATTCAATCAATTCTATAGTATCGCCACCCACATATGTTGGTATGGTAAGATACTTTAAATCGCAAAATGTTCATCTTTATTTTCTCTCATGGTAGGGCTCCTACTAAGCTAACTTATCGGGGACCTGATCCTTGTCTCCAATGGATTTCTTCTGTGTGGACTTGATCTCCACCAATTCTTTTGCTAGATTGTCCCTGTCGACACAGAGTTTCTTGTGACGACCTTGTATGTCCTAGAGTTGGTCTTTGAGCTTCTAGATCTCAACATCTTTGACACGAGCCATGGTCCTGCTGCCCTTCAATTCCTGATGTATTTTCATGATCTTGAGATTCTCCTCCTCCAGCTTGGTTACCTTCAGCCTCTGGGTCTTGACCACTTCTCGTAGTGCTTCATTCACTGGTGCAGAGACGTGCTATACAAACAGTTTTTAACCCCTTTCCGCGACGGCGTTTTGAACCGTCGCCAAGTGAGTGACTGCGATAGGGGGGTCCGTCCCACACGACCCAGACACCGTCGGGGATAGGCCCTCCTGGCACACAGGCGGGGGCAAAATGAGCTTGTGTGTGATCGGGCGAGGCATCGAAACCCAATCATTTCCTTTCGTATGTACATCCCACGCGGTGAATCCCAGAAAAACATTTCCGTTCGTATGTATATCACACACAATTTTTTCTGTGGAAACGTTTGTGCAAGGTGGCCTAACGCAAACAGTTCTCTTCCGGAAGCCGCGTGTGATTGTTAGTTGATCGAACATGCCTACTTTCTAGAAACCGTTTGGGTTGTTTGAGTTCATCGCCCATGGTGCTATCTGAGTAACCGTCTGCAATAGAAAACCCCAATAAGCAGGGTAATTAGCCTATTATTGATAATCCATGTAGTAATCAAATTGACATTTCTTATAAAACACACCAGATATTTCATATCCGTATAATGGCAACCATGATTTCATAATTGAATTACATCAGATAGCTTCAGCACTCAGTTACGCCATTACACAACAGCACCAAGTTTCACATGCAACATAAAAAACCTTTGGAAAGTAGCATCATACACGGTAAATAGACAGATGAATCTCATCTGGGAAACTGTAGAAGCGGAAGGCAAATATTGAGCCTTCAGTGATGTTGAATGTCCTTGCAACTTTAGGCCAGTGGCTATGGATAATTGCCCGCCCAACCTTCGTCCTGTTCAAGAAGACTTCAATATTGTACCGTGGGTGTTGAATGAATACCTTCCTCGCCTCTTAACCATGCAGGTGGTTTGAGAGGTAATCATCGGTGAACTGCTTTGAAAAGTACTGAAAACAAAGATATGCATAAATCACTGTTATAAATTTTGAAATGGCGCAAGGGGTAAAAACAAGGTAAAAGAGTTAGTACCATCCTATAGTTGACTAATGTCTTCTTCATTGTGCAAACAAAGATCTTGCTGTTATTCGTCGCAAGTTTCTTCATCCTAACAATCTTTCTGAGTTTCTTGACTTGACTGGTATTGATGGACATCTCATTTCCCCATATGCAAAATGGGTCGAACAGTGGGTCTAAGCCTCTGACAGCAGGACCTACATGTGCAAGACCAAATTGTAAGAAACCTAAATAATAGAATGATTCCTGCAACTGCACAATAATGTGCTATTAGCGAAAGGACCATGCATGAGCAAACCTCGATGGTAAACCGCAGAGTCTCCCATTGTTTCCCTACAACAAACATAAGGAAGATCTTGATCAGGTTAACTGAGAGTTGCCATAATATCAGTAGAATATGTATTGAGTATAGCCAAATTTGGTTTATTTCTCACATGAATAACAATACAAAATTGTACCCACAACAAATGAAAATCAAATTGCAGAATTGAACCAAATAGTTAAATGGACAGCAGACCAAATGAACCAAAACAGTTAACTGAGCACGGCATTGCAGAATAGAAACATGTACTAGAAGATAAGACAGTTAACAAAACAAAGAATGCTTGAGAACAGTACTACGAAATGTAGCAATTGTTGGACCAAACTGTTAACTGAACATTACATTTCAGAGGACCAAACTATTAACTAAACATCAGATTGCATATTAACATTACAGAGGACAAATCACTAGAAGGCACTGGCGGTGGCCTCGAGAAAACAGCATGAACTATATTTTAGAGTAGACAACTGCGTGGCGGTGTCGACGGTGGCCTCGAAGACGAGGTGCTCCTCCAAGATCTGGCGGTCGGCACGCATGGCAGCCATAGCGATCTCGTGCGCGCGTGCGGTCGTGATTTGCTTCTCCGCTGCCAGATGCTACTGAGCTCCATGTTATACTGCATGCAAAATGGCTGTGGGCGGCGCTTAATTGGACGACGGGCCAGTGATTTCGGCGAAAGGTGTCGCACCATCGGTCGGGGCATGTGGGACGGGGAAGGAGGAGGATGGTGTGGGTGGGGTGTGGATTACCTGACCATATCGACGAGGCCGTGCAGCAAGAAGAAGGGTCGGCGGTGAGAAGGCCGCACAGCAAGAAGAAAGGTCAGCGGCGAGGAGGTGGCACTGCAAGAAGAAGGGTCACCGGCGAGGAGGCGGCGCTGCAAGAAGAAGGGTCGCTGGCGAGGAGGCGGCGCTGAAAGAAGAAGGGTCACCGGCGAGGAGGCTGAGCTGCCAGTAAGCAGCAGTGAAGGTTGTTTGAACTTGGAAAGCAAGGAGGAACAGTGGAAATGTGGCTTTTGGTGGGAGGGAGGGGGCGGGGAGATAGATATTTCCACGGTGGCAGAAAAATTTCGCTCGGTGCCGCGAGAAACTAGCGCGCAAGTGTGGTTCAAGCGCGGGCGGTGGACTGTAGACGATGAAGCTTCCTGCGTAAGCCAGAAAAGACGGCGCACCAAGATATTTTATATCGCATCCCACATGATTCTTGCTAGTAAACTGTTTGTAGTATACCTGATTTTTTCATTATGTTTTGAAAGACAAAATGGTGTTATAGAGGGAAAGGATGGTGTTTGAATTGCTAGAACATTTATGTACAGTGAACATGCAACTACATGAGTGTTGTGTTTAAATTTGGAATTATTCCGGGTTCGTTTGGAATTTTTATGCATTAATTGAGTTTCTAGGCATTTTAATTCAAATTTGAACTACAAGCACATGCTCTAGTGCACCGAAGTTTGTTGAAAAATCACATGTGTGTCTTTGGGTGAATTTATAGGTCCCATGCAAGAATGGGAATGAAATTCAAACATCTGGGCGTCGTGGCTCAGCCGGGAACATTGAGAAACTTGGTTTTTAAATTTCTGTAAATTCAAAACTTGCCTGAAAATCATGAAACTTGGCATGGTGTCATTTCATGGCACCAACATGCTGTGGTAAAAAAATTGGCCGCATTTGGACATGTTTTGGTATAGGCTTCTTGCAAACCGGAGCTTCTCTCGAGAAGACTCGTGGTTCCCGAGGGGGGACGTGTCACCTTTGTGTGCAAAACGATATACGCTGCCTTCCCACCCTTAATTTTTTACAAAGGCAACATAGAACTATATGAGTGCCGTGTTAAAATTTGGAATTATTCCTGGTTTGTTTGTCCTTTTTTATACATTTATTGAATTTCTGGGCATTTAATGTGCATAATTCAAATTTGAACTACAAGCACATGCTCCAGTGCACCAAAGTTGGTTGAAAAATCACGTGTGTGTCCTTGGGTGAATTTCTAGGTCCCATGCAAGAAATGGGAATGAAATTCAAACATCTAGGCATCGTGGCTCGGCCGGAAATATTGAGAAACTTGGTTTTTTAATTCCTGTAAATCCAAAACATGCCTGAAAATCATGAAACTTGGCATGGTGTCATGACATGGCACCAACATGCTGTGGTAAATTTTTTGGCCGAATTGGGACAAGCTTTGGTATAAGCTTCTTCCAAACCGGAGCTTCTCTCAAGAAGGCTCGTGGTTCCGAGAGGGAACGTGTCACCTCCGTGTGCGAAACGACATACACTGCCTTCTCCCGCCTTAATTTTTTTTACATAGGCAGCTTAGACCAAATAGGAGTTTCGTGCTAAATTTTGGAATTATTCCGGGTTTGTTTGGCCTTTTTTATACATTAATTGAATTTCTGGGCATTTAATGTGCATAATTCAAATTTGAACTACAAGCACATGCTCCAGTGCACCAAAGTTGGTTGAAAAATCACATGTGTGTCCTTGGGTGAATTTCTAGGTCCCATGCAAGAAATGGGAATGGAATTCAAACATCTGGGCGTCGTGGCTCGGCCGGAAATATTGAGACACTTGGTTTTTTAATTCCTGTAAATCCAAAACACGCCTGAAAATCATGAAACTTGGCATGGTGTCATGACATGGCACCAACATGCTGTGGTAAATTTTTTGGCTGAATTGGGACAAGCTTTGGTATAAGCTTCTTGCAAATCGGAGCTTCTCTCAAGAAGGCTCGTGGTTCCGAGAGGGAACGTGTCATGTCCGTGTGCGAAACGACATACACTGCCTTCTCCCACCTTGATTTTTTTACACAGGCAGCTTAGACCAAATAGGAGTTTCATGCTAAATTTTGGAATTATTCCGGGTTCATTTGGCCTTTTTTATACATTAATTGATTTTCCAGGCATTTAATGCACATAATTCAAATTTGAAGTACAACACTACTGGAATCTGGGTCTTTGCCATCTGCCAGCTCTTTGCCGTCTGCCAGCTAATGGCAAAGAGGCTCTTTGCCGTCTGTCTTCTCAAAGCAGACGGCAAAGAACCAGCTGATGGCAAACAGGGTCTTTGCCATCTGCGAGCTCTTTGCCGTCCGCCAGCAGACGGCAAAGAGTTCTTTGCCATCCGCCAGCAGACGGCAAAGTCCAAAGTGGACCCCATAGGGGTACTGCACTGGGTAGGTCACACGGGCCACTTCTTTGCCGTCTGCCAGCAGACGGCAAAGATTTCTTTGCCGTCTGCCAGCAGACGGCAAAGAGGTAAGAGGGGCCCACAGTTTCACGGCGGTGGCCGTCTAACGGTCATCCTCTTTGCCGTCCGCCAGCAGACGGCAAAGAGAAAAAAAAACAGACGGCATGCTCCAGTGCGCAAAAGTTAGTTGGAAAATCATTTATGTGTACTTGGGTGAATTTCTAGGTCCCATGGAAGAAGTGGGAATGGAATTCAAATAGCTGGGTGTCTTGGCTCGGCCAGAAACATCAAGAAACTTGGTTTTAAAATTCCCGTAAATCTAAAACTCGCCTGAAAATCATGAAACTTGGCATGGTGTTATGACATGGCACCAACATGCTGCGGTACATTTTTTGTTCGATTTGCGAAGGCGCACATATTAACAATCAACAAAGTCATTTTGGAACAAGTGCTGTCATGTTACAAATCAGAAACACAAGTATTATTGAAACCGTGTGTGTTCTACTTACCATTTACGTGCCGCCACGCGTACCCTTTTTTATTTTCTAGGAGTTGCCGTGCGGGGTAGCTATTTGAGTACGGGAGGCGTGCGATCAGACCCCTGCGTGTGCTCATTGGGAGGAGAACCCTTTGACCTCTATCCGCGGCCCACCTCCCTCCCAACGTCTCCATTAATGGCGCCCGAGCCCCTGTTTCATGGCATGGCTATGTCTCACTCGACTGAGATTTAAGAGAGAAAAAAGAAAATCTGAAAAGAAAGTTTTGCATGGATCTTGATGTAAGATCCGATGGAGCTATATAGCATGGACTGCGACTTATAGCAAGACTGATGAATATAAGGACGATGACAGTGGATAATAATTGTCTTACATATTTAGGAAGATAATTAAAAAAGCCACATGCGGCATTGCCCGAAATACACAAGGTCAAAAGAAGAAGGAAGACAATGATCTGGCTCGCTGATCTCTACTTTCTTGATGCATTGCTGCAGGCTGCGGGAACTAGTAGTCTCCGCGGCGAGCGGTGATGAGCTCTTTCATGTCCTCAAGACGCTACTTGAGAGCATCCACGGATTCCTCCACCAGCCTTTGGCGCTCGATGCGAAGCATGGCATTCTCGTCCATAAGTTTCTTGACGATGACGCCGGTCCTCTACAATAAGGCAGTGGTCTCCTCGTGCTGCTTCGTCGTTCCGGCGATCTTCGCCCTCAGCAGGTCGTGCTCGGTGCGGAGCTTTGCCTTGTCCTGCCCTAGGCTCCAGATGACGCTGGTAGCACTTTCAAACGAGGCATTCATCTCGTCATGCTGCTTCATCCAGTCAGAGATCCGACCCATCAGGTCATCGAGCATAGCGCGCATGCACCTGTGAGAGTCCTCGCCTGCCCCGAGACATTTTCCCAGGCCGCCGCGGTGCAGGAGGACATCTCTTCTACATTCGCGGTGCGGCGAGACATCTCTGCTGCTTCCGCGGCACGGCCGGACCAGTCTGCTGCATCGACGGCGTGGCGGGACCTCTGTGCTGCTTCGGCAGCGTGGCGGGACATCGATGCTGCTACGGCCGCGTGGCGGGACATGTCAGCTGCTTTCGCTGCGAGGCGGGACATCTCTCGTGCTTCCGCTTGCATGCTCGCCTCTCCCTGGTAGTAATCTCTCGACCCAGAGCTGACGCTGGCCATGGCGGACACAAGGGAATGACGATGAATGACTTGTTTGTTTTTGTGGATGAGGATCGAGTTGAGGAGGAATGTGCAGTCATCTTGGAGTAGTAGTATTTATAACCGAGTACTAATAGGCTCCTAAGTGGGAAACCGTTTAGGTTTTGATCGGTGTGAACAGGTTTGCAATTAAATATAGCGTGGTAGTTATTTGGAATGTGATGGGACGCAGGCTCAAAATTTATTGGCGGTTCTATAATTTATAAGTGTGGCACTATTCCCAAACGACGTAACGTGGGAACGCTTTCTCGGCTGCGTACGTGGCGTTTGCACCATAGGGTGCACCACAATAGGCGATGTCAGCACACGTCTTGTTCCAACAACTGTGCGCGCTTGTTATTACCATCGCGCATGCTTCTTTTAATTAGAATGTGTGACCGTCTAGCGCACACACATTGATCTGTCTAACTGTTTCTGTTTATTGTGGCTAATCGCAAACAGTTCATCCGTGTGAAGTGTATGCCGTCAATCGCAGACATGTTGATCTGGCTGACCATTTCTGTTGTGTTTCCTAATCGCAAACAGTTCATCCGTCTGAAGTGTTTGCCCTCAATCGCACACACCTTCATCTGGCTGCCCGTTTCTGTTGTTCCGTCTCATCACAAACAGTTAATCCGACTGAACTGTATGTCGTATATCGCACACGCCTTCATTTGGCTGCCCGTTTCTGTTCTTCTTCCTCATCGCAAACAGTTCATTGAACTGAACCGTATGCCCCGCATCACACACGCAACTAAAATCTGAACCGTGTTTGATGTATCCACCATCGCAAACGTTTTGCATCTTTTTTGATGGTTTTTTTCCATCACCGTTTGCGATTAATGCATCGCACACAGTTTCGTCGAAGGGTCTCTGATCGTAGTGTCGCGTTAGTAGCATCCTGCAGTAGTGATTGTCAAATAAGGCTTCCAGAAGGTCTATCTGAAGACTCTTGACGTATTGTTCCTGATTATCGTTATACACCAACAGTGGGGAGAACTTCATCTTCTGCGCATCCATCCTGGCAATAGTTGCTCCATCGACCTTCTGCCATCCAACCTTTCCAAAGTAGTGTGGGTTTAGTGTAGCACGATGATGATAGCATAAGCGTGCAATAGCATCGTGGATGGCAGTGTTTATGCCTATATCACGGTCACCATTTATCATTCCAAAGTTGATGTCTCCAGTCTTGTGGTCTTCTTTGCATCCAAAAACTTGAGTCTTGACTCCCCATGATCCAGACTTCCTCTTAGTTGCCTTGATCTCAGGTATCGGCAGCTTCAACAGCCTGACTAGCTCTATAAGGAATGGGCCTCCAAGAACCTTCTCGTAGTGTTCTCTTTTGTTCAAAATGTAGCTCTCCATCTATAATTTGAAATAAGGAAGGTTTAGTAAAAGAATTCATGAGTTACGAGAGCAGTAAAAAAATAAAAGTCATTCCTATCGGGGTCTTTCTATTACTAAGCCATTTTCTAGGGTGACGTCCTACAGTCAACATGTTCTTTGATACCATATCTATAGCAACCCGACCTCAAACGGTCAAGCCTCTGTGTATCTATGACATCCATGGATTAGTATGCTGGCATAGACAATACGTCAATGTACATATCAAAGTGCAATCACATGTATAAATAACGTAAAACTGATATATACCTCATAAGTCTCAGCGAAAACAATCAAACGGGTGTGGAGTCCCATCAACACCATCGGCAAGTTGAGTGTAGACCGTAACCCTAAACCATATCTCTTACTCGTCATAGAAGTATCTGCAACATGAGATGTTGCATCCGTGTAGGTCATTACATTGAATGTACCGGCAAGATCACAATAAAAAAACAAATGATAAAACTATTCTATATGCAATATGGCTTTTTGGTTCTATGTCTGAGTTTTTTTTGCGTAAAAGCTGGTTTTATTTTTCCTACAACAAAGGAATGTCCAGGGATCTCTACTACAAAGCAGTTACCTATACATGACATGGTTCTGCCAACCAATGTCTCATAGCCCATATCATCATAAGTTGCCCACAATTAAGTTTTCAATCCGGTGTTGAGAGTCCAGAGAAAGATCCAAGTCCAGAGGCTCAAATTGTCCGTAACCGAGGACACGGCTAATCGATTAGGTTTTTTAACTCTCCAGAGTGTTTTGCACTTTACCCATAAGAATCGTTCCCTCCTTTTATGTCCTCGCACTTCAGGGTGTTTGAGAACTGGACGAACGAAACATGGTATTCCGAAGAGTTCCCCTGACCACTATCCGGTGCCCTCCAATCCTACCATAGCTCTACATCTACTAGCACCGTCCCAACCAGAGTCACAGCTAAGGTCAACCAAGCCAGAGCCATAAGTGACTTGTGGCTGCATAGGTAAGCTTTCGGGCATGAAGTATTCTTCTGTCTCTTTGAGTCTGGGTGAAGCTTTCCGCAAGATGTCATGGTGCTTCTCCATGCATCCTGGCCATCCACTGGTTGCTCCAGGGTGCACATCAAATCCATCCTTCACCCAGTAGTGTGTATTGAAATCTTGTCTCGAGTCTTGAAGTCTTGATGTCCTGAAGATGCAGGCCTTGAAGATGCCATCATGAAGTAGTCGTCTTGACGTAGAGTCCTCCTTCTCACACCACTCCCGAGCACTCATACGAAAACCCCGTCTACTATAGGATAGCATCAAAACTAAATATCATCCCGGGGCTTAATAACAGGGGGATGGGTTCCTACCTCATGCATTCTACTACACTACAAGAATTCAAAATCACTACTGGAGGAATTGATGAAAAAGGTGGCACTAAATGCAAGAAAAATCATAGGTATATAAAAATATGGTCAAAGTGAACTTGCCTGGTGAGTTGATGAAGATATTATCGCTCTCAGAAAATGAATGAACTTGATAGAACTATTCATCACTCCAAGAATATCTATATAATCAAACATTACAATCACATAAGCATCCATTCTAGTAATCAATTCTAGCAATCAAGTTAACAACCAACAAATAGAAGTGCAATAAATAAATCAATAAGAAAACCCAAATAAAATCCCAACAAAAATGCAAAGAAAACTACAAAGAAAAACTACTAAAGAAAGTCCCATGACTTATCTACTCATCACAAAAATAGTTTTTTGTCCTACATTAACTCAACAGCAAAGAAAACACTAAGCTAATAAATTAACAGAAAATAAATGTTTTATTAAAATAACATAAAGAAAATTTCCTACAATTTTCTATGCAAAAATAATCAAATTAAAATCATTTATAAAGCTCTCACTACAAAAAAAACCACTGCCGTGATGATACGTGTTTGTCATAGTAGGTCACGTTTTCTGTCATGCATGTACATCCATGATGATTTTGTGACCGAATCAAGATAGTCATACCTGTGCTCTCGTAGAAGTGTTCCATTACAATACCAAAATTATCATCACGGATGTGTCCACTTCCATGACGATAAATCGCATGTCATGGAAGTGTTTTCGTCAAGGGTAACCGACACGTGGCATCCACCGTAACGGGTCGCTGTTAAGCTATCGGGTTCCGGTTTGGATCCGATAACCCGTTAATAGCCCGGACCAATGGGTATTTTCCACGTGTAAAATTCTCATTCACCAGAGTATCCACATGTCGGCTCAGTGCTAGGACAGATGTCATCCAACGAATGGACGGGACGCGCCTATGATACGTCGACACATGGCTCAGCCCAACAGTTGCCCATTCAGGTCAAAAGGCCAGCCCATTTGACTTAGTCAAAAGCTAGCGGCCCAACCGATGGAAGGCCTGTTAATGGCCTGCTCACATATAGCCCATTTACAGCCTGCTAACTCACGGCCCATTATGGCCTATCTGAATTAGGCTTAGTAGCGTCATCTGGGCCGTCTAATATGATTCAAGCCCGTTGTAACTTCCGGCCCATGTATGGCCCATGAAGTCTTTCGGCCCATATGAGGCCCTTTGTAAATCTTGGCCCATTAACGGCCCATGGTGAAATTGGCCCGTAATGAACAATGTATCACTTTATACCCATTAACAGACCATTATTCTATTGGGCCGTTTCCAGCCCGTGTTATCTTTCGCCCTTCTAAGGGCACATTTATTCTTGGGATGATTTGCAGCATTCGATTACTTACGGTCTGTTACTGGCCCATTCCTGTTGTGGGCCAAATTCAGCCCGTGGTTAAAGTCGGCCCGTTCGTGGCCCGTTAATCCGTTGGGCCGTTTTCATAGCGTCATCAAATACGGCCCATTAACAACCCGTTATGCCTGTCAATAGAATCAAGCCCGTTGCGACACCCCCGGCTCAATCATGCACTAATCATACACGCAAATGTACACAATCAAGCCTAAGGACTCACGGGAAGATATCACAACACAACTCTAAAACATAAATAAAGTCATTCAAGCTTTATATTACAAGCCAGGGGCCTCGACGGCTCGAATACATAAGCTCGCATACAAGCGTCAGCGGAAGCATCAGATATCTGAGTACAAATATATATGAAAACACAGATAGGCCCTTAGAAGGCGGGGCAAAAGAAAATACTACGATCGAAAGGCGCAGGCCTCCTGCCTGGGACCCTTCGATCCTACTCCTGGTCGTCGGCCAGCTCGTAGAAGTAACCACTCTCGAGGTGGTAGTAGTAGTCGTCGGCGGGGCAGCTGTCTCAGGGGCTCCGTCATCTGGTTCCATCAAAAGGATATGGGGGGAAAAGAAAGCAAAGCAGCCGTGAGTACTCATCCGAAGTACTCAGCAAGCAAGGATCTACACTACATATGCAACATTATCAAAGGAAGGCTGTATATGTGGACTGGGCTGCAGAAATGCCAGAGTAGAGAGAAGGCCTAGTCCTATCGAAGACTAGCATCTTCTACGGTCTTCCAGCAATAGAAGAGACTAGATCAGTACAATATGTAATAGTGGTTGTGTCAAGTAACAACCTCGCCCAGAGATCCTTCCTCGACCCCCTGCGAGAAAGCGATCCCGGAGCCATCAAATCCAGTTATCATCACAGGTATCCAGTTCTAGTTGTATCGATCGGGATACAACTCCGAGTGTCCTTTACCGTAGGACCGGCTATTGATAGATGTTTTCTTCCCTGCAGGGGTACACCAACTTACCCACCATGTTCAATTAACTCCGGCCGGACACATTTTTCTGGGTCATGCCCGGCCTCGGCCAAACGATACACTGCAACCCTACCTACAGCTCAGCAGAGAAGTCCCCGTCGGTCTACCTCCTAAGCGCAAGGGGGTCTTGGGCCATCGCCCCTCGCCCTCCGAGTCATTGCACACACGGCGAATCTCGGTACCACCCCTCAGGATGGCGCCGGCCCAGCCATGCCGCGATGCTGAACTGGATGTCTGACAGAGCTTTCGGCTGATGCATACGATGCAGAGTGCCCATAACTTTTCCCATGTGATGGTTAGTGCTATCAGGCCAGAGGCCTTCTCGGATCAAATATCCAAATCATTAGTGGATTAGGGGCTTGCATTAACGAGCAGAGACTCACGATCGATGTGACCCCATCGCCCCATCTCAAGGACTTGTGGCAAGGGCCAAGAATGCCCGGCCACGCCTCGTATTCATCACTCGGGCACCATCCAGGTCAACCCGACTCCACATCATTCGCGGGTACCCCTCAAGGTCGACCCGCCTTCCAAGTAACAACGTAACATCCAATTGTCTGTGTGTCCATAACATCAGGGGAATCCGAGGTATCACCCTCGTTGGATTCCTACTCGATGTATTCGTCAAGGTGAACTCGGAGGAATCACCCTCGATGGGTTCACACTTGGGGTGTTGCACGACAGCGTCGTTACCGGAAGTGGTGAAGGAGGAATCACCCTCGATGACCATGACCGAGTAACTACTCCACAGAGTTATCATCGGAAGTGCTTACAAGGTATCACCCTCGGCACTCGATAGAAATGCTGCAGTATCGTACAGATAAAGGGGGTGTGATGTGCGGTGCTGGGGCCTGGTCTTCGAGTCTTTCGATGATCCAGCGGGGCAATCGGGACAAGTGGGGTCACTGGGGTCTCTATCCAGCCTATACTAAGCAGTTTAGGATAAGCAGGTAAGGTATCAATAGCAGGTTACAATAAACAGGCTATGCATCAGAATAGGTAAAGCAGTAGCAACATCAGTTCTAAGGCAAGCACAAGAGAGAAGAGAATAGGCGATATAGGCATGCTCAAAAGGGGGGTGCTTGCCTGGAAGCTCTGCTAAAAAGGAAGAAGAGTCGTCGGTGATGTAGTCGATCACAGCGGCATCAGCAGCGGTCTCAGGGTCTACCGGAGAGAAGAGGGGGAAGAAACAGTAAATATAAAGCAAACAAGAGCATGACATGACAATATGCAGAGCTAGGGGTGTTCTGACGCGGCGCTACACGATATAGGTGAAGAGGGAAAACATCCGGGAATGTTTTCCCAAAGTTTGGCATTTTCGGACAGAAGAAACGGAGGGGGATGGTTGCATGTTCGCTATGCTAGGGACGTGTGGCGGACGAACGGACCGCGTATTCGGATTTGTCTTGTCGTTCTGAGCAACTTTCATGTACAAAGTATTTTCATCCGAGTTACGGATTATTTTATATGAATTTTGAAAGATTTAATCAATTTCTGGAAATAATAGATTTAATTTAATTCGAAAATGTTTATTGCATCATCTTGACATCAGCATGGCCTCAGCAGTCAACAGGGTTAGTTGACTGGGTCAAACTGACGTGTGGGGTCATTCTGTCATGGACTGTTTAATTAACTAATAGTTAATTAGTTAGTTAATCAGATTAATTAGGTTAGGTTAATTAACAGGATTAATTAAGTTAATTAATTACTAATTAATTAATTAGTTAAATTATTATTTTAAATCCCTTTTTTTACACAGGGGTGTGGGGCCCCACGGTCAGTTGCCTAGGGGCCATAGCGGGTGTGGCCGACAGGGAAACGGGCGTAGCGGGGCGGGCGTGGGCACTGGGCGCCCGAGCGCGGGCAGGGACGGCCCGCCGGACAGCAGCCGCGGTAGGGCGCCGGCGAGGTTCGGCCGGGCGGGCGCAGCCGGCCGGAGCGGTGCGGCCGGGGTCGGTGGACAAGGGCGGCGGCGTGCAGGGTGAGGGGCGGGGCGGAGCCGACGAGCAGCGGAGCGGCGAGCAGTGGGGCCAGGCGACGCGCGGCGATGGCGCTGCGGAGTGGGGCGGAGGGAGCGGGCAGGTGCGGTCGCGCACGTGCGGGCGCGGCACAGAGGAGAGGCATCACAGGAGCAGCAGGGGGGGCGCGGGGCAGCATCGGGTGGCGGCTACGGTGAGTGCAGAAAGTAGCAGGGCGCAGGGGAAAGCGGCAGTGGTGTCCAGTAGCAGCGGCGACAAAGGACGGTGGCGGAGCAGGCAGGGCGCAGCGGGACGGCGCGAGGCGGCAGCGGTCGTGAGCGGGCGGAGCAGAGGCCGTGGAGGGGGGCCACGGCGGGCAGCGCCGGCGCGGGGTGCTGGGCGCGCGCGTGCGCTGGGAAAAGGAGGCCAGTGGGCGAGCGGGAGCACGGCCATGGGGCGGTGGCCGCGGCCGGGGTGCGAGCGCCAGCGAGACAGAGCGAGGGGGGAGGGCGTGGCCCTCACCAACGCTGCAGGGGATCGGGGCGGCGAGGCTCGATGGAGCTCGTCGAGGAGGAGGATGGGGAGGCAATGGCGACGGCAGTCCGGCGAGGTGGTTCGGTGGCGTGGGGCGGCGCCGGGAGGATAGGGTCGGGGCCCGTTGCCCCGATTCAGATCTAGACGAGGGAGGAGAAGGGGATCGGGGGGGAGTGGATCGGGCTAGGGTTAGGTCTCGGGGGTGGGGTGGTTATAGCCCAGGGGATTTTGGGCCGGCCTGGCTGGCAGTAGCTAGCTGGGCCAAGGCCCATCAGGGGGGTTCCTTTTCCTTTTATTTCTATTTTTGTTTTGCCTTTTTCCTTTTATTTAACTTTTTCCTTTTTACCGTCTTGCCAATTCCTAAGCCACCAGATGACTTTTACAAAATATGTGACTCAGCCCATAAATTGCAGTGCATTAGTACCTATAACCAAAAGCTTGTTCGGATAAAATATAATTTCATATTTAATTTATACTAAATAAAAGGTTAACAAATGTTGTTGTTAGCCACTGTTTGAGGATGTTAGGGTCAACTAACTAATCCCATTAATGTTGGTTGCAATTTTATAATTGCCTCAGAATTATTTCCTATTTAACGAACATTTTAGTTTCTGATTTGAACAACTTTTATTTTCACTTTTAATTAATTCGAAGTTTGAATTAGGAGTTCGAAATGCAACATGATGCAAATGATGACTAGGCACTGTTGAACTTGCTGACATGGCATTAACTAAGGGTGATCACGGTTGTTAATTACACGGGGTGTTACAATTCTCCTCCACTAACAAGAATTCTCGTCCCGGGAATTAAGGTGTGGAGTAAGGGGGAAAGACTCGGGAAGGACGGAGCTCAAGACAAGATAGGTACCTGGGGCTATCTCAGTGAACGTCGCATAGGGGCATCTCTCGAGTTGAAATTCAAGAAAGTCGTCGAGAGCAAGGTACGGAGGTGCAATAAGAAGCTTCAACCAGATAGGCATTCATTCGTTGCCTAAAACAGAGGGTGAAAGGGGTTCAGAGCAATGGGAATAAGCATTGCGTATGATTCCAGAATAGATCACTAGGTGGGTGGCTCGTGATGTACTTATGAAGCCAAGCGCGAGAAACAATTTTGGAAAATAGGGTTGTACAGGAGAGTCAGGTTTCGATCCTGTGAAACTTTGTGTTATGGGCCCACCATGTGGGTTAAAAGTAGGAAGGCGCTAATATTTTGCACGGTCATGATAGCAAGGCAGGTCAGAGGATAGCCTGTCAATTATGTTGGCAACAATGTTGGTACCAAGGGCGAGGGACGAAGAGAACCATTTTCCTGCTCGTTAAGATGAGGCGGACCAATAGGCAAAAGTTCTCGTCCATCGGTGGCTACTGGAATGTCATCAACAGTAGTAACAAGGTCTTACTGACAGAGTGAGTACACCGAGGTGTTTACATAAGCAGGGAATTATCACTGCCCAGATATGTTAGGTTACAAGAAAGGTTAAATGAAACGATGGAAAGGAAAGTGTAGACTTGATTCAGTTATCGGTGTTCCCGAGTGTCTAACAACTCAGAACCCATGGAAAATTGGAATCGGCGAGAAATAATAGTTGATGAAGAACTCATAAGAAGTTATGTAGTTCCGTGATATTCTCGAGATACCAGAGGGTAATACTCAAAGGTAGAATCAAAGTAGAGGCTGGACAGGTCAAAAGATCTGCAGAAGACAAGTACTTCCACTTGTCCGAGAAATGGGATCAAAGAAGAACAATATGGTTGGAAACATGGTTGAGAAGGACCAAACATAGATACAAGATGAACTTATCACAAGGGGATTATTATTATTACAAGAAGCTTCCATGATAAGTTCTACATCGGGTCCATGGGCATGAACACAAAGGTTCAAGGTCGACTCCCACGTCTTCAATGCATAACCTTTCATTCATTCCTCGTTTTCGAAGAGATTGTAGTGCGGAAGATTTATCTGGTGAAGCACCAGAAGAGTATGACTCGCATAACTTTCGAGTTCACACGGACTAGGGAAAGCATAGGTTCAACCCATTGGGGGCATCTTAGGAACATATACCACAACTTCCGGAGTATATAACACAAGCTCGGCAGCAGAGCAAGGTTGACAAAGCAGAGAATACAATTTACCAAAGGCAATATGTATCAAGGGAAGAGCGCACAAAATTTTGAATATGAAGGACACTGTCGGATAATAATCCAACAAAGGATTCAGTGGTCCTCAATGGATCTGATGCGAGTATCAGTACTCAATCAGAAGAAGGAAAGAATGCAAAGGCATCAGATTATAGAAACAGCTGAATAATTCGGCGTTCAAGTTGAAGGGAACTGGGTGGACAATCAATTGCAACATGATTGACCGAGATCCAACTCATGTCTAGACTGACGTCTGGGCAGGAAGGTCAAATTTCAGGGTTCGACTGATGATTGCGAGCATTCGCAACATATCGAATCAAGTGACTCGAAATGATAGTGACAGGGTATGTCAACGGAGATTCCTAGAAGTATGGAGTGAGCCATAATGCCGGACGACAAGGAATTCAAGAGCAATGGGCTGCTGAGGATTTTCAGAAATCGAATGGTATTTCGAGGACTTTTGTGAAACATATGAACAATTATGGATGAGCGGATACTCGTTATGTGCGAGGAATTATCCATAGGGGTATTAATGCGGAAAAGAGCTGCAAAGCGGTGGGCACAAAGGATTCCCTGAATATCGGAGAATTTTTCAGGGTATCAAGAAATAACAGGGGCAACTGGGAACAAAGGTATGAACGACAAGTGTAAGCAGTTATCCATAAGGATTTATCAGTGGTCGGGAATAGCAAAAGTGGTGGGCACAAAGTCTCGAGAGAGTATCGGAGAGTATCTTCAGAATCTTCTGGTGAAGCAGGCCATCATTAGTTGTGAAGGGGCTCTCCGGGATGAAGTGGTTATGAGAACCTAATGTCAGAGTTAGTAAAATTCTTTAACCCGAATAGACGAGAGATTAGAGTCCCAGAGTAAAGACGAGGAATAAAAAGATCCTAATACCACCCAATGGCGCCCGTAAGCCACACAGCCATGTTAGTAAAACAATTTTCATTGACTAGACTCGACTTCAGCCAAGGAGTTGGAAGGGGGAATTCCTACAGGCAGTCGGCTCTGATACCAACTTGTGACGCCCTCGGCTCAATCATGCACTAATCATACACGCAAATGCACACGATCAAGCCTAAGGATTCACGGGAAGATATCACAACACAACTCTAAAACATAAATAAAGTCATTCAAGCTTTATATTACAAGCCAAGGGCCTCGAGGGCTCGAATACATAAGCTTGCATACAAGCGTCAGCGGAAGCATCAGATATCTGAGTACAGATATATATGAACACACAGATAGGCCCTTAGAAGGCGGGGCAAAAGAAAATACTACGATCGAAAGGCGCAGGCCTCCTGCCTGGGACCCTCCGATCCTACTCCTGGTCGTCGGCCAGCTCGTAGAAGTAACCACTCTCAAGGTGTTAGTAGTAGTCGTCGGTGGGGCAGCTGTCTCAGGGGCTCCATCATCTAGTTGCATCAAAAGGATATGGGGAAAAAAGGAAGCAAAGCAACCATGAGTACTCATCCGAAGTACTCAGCAAGCAAGGATCTACACTACATATGCAACATTATCAAAGGAAGGCTGTATATGTGGACTGGGCTGCAGAAATGCCAGAGTAGAGAGAAGGCCTAGTCCTATCGAAGACTAGCATCTTCAGCGGTCTTGCAGCAATAGAAGAGAGTAGACCAGTACAATATGTAATAGTGGTTGTGTCAAGTAACAGCCTCGCCCAGAGATCCTTCCTCGACCCCCTGCGAGAAAGCGATCCCGAAGCCATCAAATCCAGTTATCATCACAGGTATCCAGTTCTAGTTGTATCGATCGGGATACAACTCAAAGTGTCCTTTACCATAGGACCGGCTATCGATAGATGTTTTCTTCCCTGCAGGGGTGCACCAACTTACCCACCACGCTCGATTAACTCCGGCCGGACACATTTTTTTGGGTCATGCCCGGCCTCGGCCAAACGATACACCGCAACCCTACCTACAGCTCAGCAGAGAGGTCCCCGTCGGTCTACCTCCTAAGCGCAAGGGGGTCTTGGGCCATCGCCTTCGCCCTCCGAGTCGTTGCGCACACGGCGAATCTCGGAACCACCCCTCAGGATGGCGCTGGCCCAACCGTGCCGCGATGATCAACTGGACGTCTGACAGAGCTTTCGGCTGATGTATACAATGCAGAGTGCCCATAACTTTTCCCACGTGATGGTTAGTGCTATCAGGCCAGAAGCCTGCTTGGATCAAATATCCAAATCGTTAGTGGATTAGGGCCTTACGGTAACGAGCAGAGACTCACGATCGATGTGACCCCATCGCCCCGTCTCGAGGACTTGCGGCAAGGGCCAAGAATGCCCGGCCACGCCTCGTATTCATCACTCAGGCACCATCCAGGTCAACCCGACTCCACATCATTCACGGGTACCCCTCAGGGTCGACCCGCCTTCCAAGTAACAGCGTAACGTCCAATTATCCGTGTGTCCATAACATCAGGGGAATCCGAGGTATCACCCTCGTTGGATTCCTACTTGATGTATTCGTCAAGGTGAACTCGGAGGAATCACCCTCGATGGGTTTACACTTGGGGTGTTACACGACAGCATCGTTACCGGAAGTGGTGAAGGAGGAATCACCCTCGATGACCATGACCGAGTAACTACTCCACAGAGTTATCATCGGAAGTGCTTACAAGGTATCACCCTCGGCACTCGATAGAAATGCTGCAGTATCGTATAGATAATGGGGGTGTGATGTGCGGTGCTGGGGCCTGGTCGTCGAGTCTTCCGATGATCCAGCGGGGCAATCGGGACAAGTGGGGTCACTGGGGTCTCTATCCAGCCTATACTAAGCAGTTTAGGATAAGCAGGTAAGGTATCAATAGCAGGTTACAATAAACTGGCTATGCATCAGAATAGGTAAAGCAGTAGCAACATCAGTTCTAAGGCAAGCACAAGAGAGAAGAGAATAGGCGATATAGGCATGCTCAAAGGGGGGGTGCTTGCCTGGAAGCTCTGCTGAAAAGGAAGAAGAGTTGTCGGTGACGTAGTCGATCACAGTAGCATCAGCAGCGGTCTCGGGGTCTACCGAAGAGAAGAGGGGGAAGAAACAGTAAATATAAAGCAAACAAGAGCATGACATGATAGTACGCAGAGCTAGGGATGTTCTGACGCGGCGCTACATGATATAGGTGCAGAGGGAAAACATCCGGGAATGTTTTCCCGAAGTTTGGCATTTTTGGACAGAAGAAACGGAGGGGGATGGTTGCATGTTCGCTATGCTAGGGACGTGTGGCGGACGAACGGACCGCGTATTCGGATTCGTCTCGTCGTTCTGAGCAACTTTCATCTACAAAGTATTTTCATCCAAGTTACGGATTATTTTATATGAATTTTGAAAGATTTAATCAATTTTTGGGAATAACAGATTTAATTTATTTCAAAAATGTTTATTGCGTCATCATGACGTCAGCATGACGTCAGCAGTCAACAGGGTCAGTTGACTGGGTCAAACTGACGTGTGGGGTCGTTTTGTCATGAACTATTTAATTAACTAATAGTTAATTAGTTAGTTAATCAGATTAATTAGGTTAGGTTAATTAACAGGATTAATTAAGTTAATTAAGTTAATAATTAATAAATTAAAATATTATTTTAAATCCCTTTTTTTACACAGGGGCGTGGGGCCCCACGGTCAGTGGCCCAGGGGCCATAGCGGGTGTGGGCGACGGGGAAACGGGCGTAGCGGGGCGGGCGTGGACGCTGGGCGCCCGAGCGCGGGCAGGCGCGGCCCGCCGGACAGCGGCCGCGGAAGGGCGCCGGCGAGGTTTGGCCGGGCGGGCGCAGCCGGCCGGAGCGGTGCGGCCGGGGTCGGTGGCCAAGGGCGGCGGTGTGCAGGGTTAGGGACGGGGCGGAGCCGACGAGCAGCGGAGCGGCGAGCAGCGGGGCAGGCGGCGCGCGGCGACGGTGCTGCGGAGCGGGGCGGAGGGCGCGGGCAGGTGCGGTCGCACTTGTGCGGGCGCGGCATAGAGGAGAGGCGTCGCGGGGGCGACAGGGGGCGCGAGGCAGCAGCGGGTGGCGGCTACGGCGAGTGCGGAAAGCAGCGGGGCGCAGGGGGAAGCGGGAGTGGCGTCCATTAGCAGCGGCGGCGGAGGACGGTGGCGGAGCAGGCGGGGCGCAGCGGGACGGCGCGAGGCGGCAGCGGTCGCAAGCGGGCGGAGCAGAGGCCGTGGAGGGGGGCCACGGCGGGCAGCGCCGGCGCGGGGTGCTGGGCGCGCGCGTGCGCTGGGAAAAGGAGGCCAGCGGGCGGGCGGGAATGCGGCCACTGGGCGGATGGCCGGCTGCTCGTTGCGCTATCGCCGGCGAGACAGAGCAAGGGGGGGGGGATGGCGTGGCCCTCACTAGCGTTGCAGGGGATCGGGGTGGCGAGGCTCGATGGAGCTCGTCGAGGAGCAGGACGGGGAGGCAACGGCGACGGCAGTCCGGTGAGGTGGTTCGGTGGCGTGGGGCAACGCAGGGACGATGGGGTCGGGGCCCGTTGCCCCGATCCAGATCCAGACGAGGGAGGAGATGGGGATCGGGGGGGGGGGGAGTGGATCGGGCTAGGGTTAGGTCTCAGGGGTGGGGTGGTTATAGCCCAGGTGGTTTTGGGCCGGCCTGGCTGGCAGTAGCCAGCTGGGCCAAGGCCCATCAGGGGGGGGGGGGGTTCCTTTTCCTTTTATTTCTATTTTTGTTTTGCCTTTTTCTTTTTATTTAACTTTTTCCTTTTTACTGTCTTGCCAATTCCTAAGTCACGAGATGACTTTTACAAAATATGTGACTCAGCCCATAAATTGCAGTGCATTAGTACCTATCACCAAAAGCTAGTTCGGATAAAATATAATTTCATATTTAATTTATACTAAATAAAAGGTTAACAAATGTTGTTGTGAGCCATTGTTTGAGGATGTTAGGGTCAACTAACTAATCCCATTAATGTTGTTTGCAATTTTATAATTGCCTCAGAATTATTTGCTATTTAATGAACATTTTAGTTTCTGATTTGAACAACTTTTATTTTCACTTTTAATTAATTTGAAGTTTGAATTAGGAGTTCAAAATGCAACATGATGCAATTGATGACTAGGCACTGTTGAACTTGCTGACATGGCATTAACTAAGGGTGATCACTGTTGTTAATTACACGGGTGTTACACCTGTTATACTCATTGGCCTATTAACGGCCCATTATGGTCGGCCCGTGAATGGACGATTCCCACCCTAGCCCGTTTACGGCCCATAATGCGGTCCGTTATTGGCCCATGTTTGGCCAATTGATCATATGGCCCGTAGAAGGCCCATTGATTCTACGGCCCGTAGAAGGCCCGTAGCAGGCCCATGGTCACTACAGCAGATAGTAGGACCATGGTGGCAACGGTCCGTATGTAGCCCATGGTTATTGTGGCCTAGTTATAAAAAATCGGTTATTGTGGCCACTCGAAAAACGCAGAAAAAGAACTGCAGTGACTACAAGCAAACAACTAAATAAGACAATAAGGAAATAAATAAGCAAGCAACTTACGCTAGGCTATTACGGCTATTACACATATTACATACACTGGACATCAAAGTTCGCCACCAGTGCAAATATGGGGAACAAAGCATCATATTACATACACTGGTTGTCAAAGTTGGCGACCAGTGCAAATAAAGGCCACAGCAAAACAAGTCCAGCACTGAAACCACTTCACAAGAGCTCAAGAAACAATATCCTGGGTATCCACCATGCTGGCAAGATGCTTAGCAAGCTTATTAGCTTTCTCTTTTTTGGCACTTAAATCCTCCAGCGCTTGCTGTTGCACCAGAAAGTATGCATCTGAATTCTGCAGGGACTTCCTCAGTCCTTCGGCGTCCTGTCGTAGCACATCTGATCGATGTCTTTCAACTTGAAGTTGAGACTCAAGAAGCCGAACTAATTCAGGCAGCGAGTTTGAAGAGCTGGTGCCAGCAGTAGTGGCTAGTAACTCGAACACTACATCAAGACAGGACTTTGGGGCTGTCTCACTGTCTTCAAGATAGTTTTTATCAGCTTTCTTGGAGACCAACAGGGATGTCTCACTATCTTGAACCTTATCTGTATTACTTCCTTTACCATTGCATAACGGGGTACTCTTCTCCAATATTTTGTCCGCATTCTAAAAGAGAAACAAGCAGACACATCACAGGTTTACCATGTTGTATATGAAACTCATTTTGGTAAACTAATTCAGTAGTAAGGTGGACATGATAACAACATTAAACAAACATATATCTATGTAGTATGGTCACTATATGGTCTATATCATTCTAGTTTATGTTGCCAAATCAAGATAGAGACAGTTCAAATCATATCTGTTTAAGACAAAGCAGCATAGACAGAATATAGGTGTGGGAAACTACACAGCACTAACGACACTTGTAATGTGCATGGCATGAGAACATAACTGTTTATTCAATTGAAACTGAAATCAACATAGAGCAAGTTACAACAGCAAACACGTTAAAGAAACAGGTTTAAAACATACCTGTTGCGCCATTGGAGTTTCAATTGCATCCTTCAAATTTGAAATTAGATGGTATGAGTAAATACAGTGATGCAAGAGCAAAGGAGTATGAACCATAGCTACGGAACCTGACCTGAGAACAATTCTTCTTCTGCTTTAAGCGTTGACTTGGGGTTCGGAGTGGTGGTCCTCGTGCTTTGGGCACTGTAGTTGCCTTACTAACTGCTCGTGTTTGGGTGCTCTGTGGTGGAGACGGTGCTGTGTCAACTGGAACTGGGTTACTATCTGCTGGGGTTGGGTTAGAAGGTGTGTAGCTGGTTCTTTGTCCAACAAGGTAGGGGTACAATCTGCGTGAGTCTGGGTTATGTGTGGTGGGGCTGGTTCTTGGGCAAGTACAACCGTGGTTCTATCTACATCGACGGGTAGCACGATCTTTTCTGAAGACCGTGTTTTTACTCCCATAGATACTGCCATCACCCCCTCCAATTCAAATGGCTGATAAACAAGAAAAGTAATTGAATGTACAGACATTGTATGATAGACAGGTGCAATGGATAGTAGGGAAGAAAACAGGGCATGAAATAATTCACATTTATGTTGTCTAACCAAACAGGATAGCATGACATAATTTCACATATATGATGGTTAATTAAATAGGATATCATGACACAATTTCACATATATGATGGCTAACTAAACATGATAGAATGACATACTTCAAAATATGATGACTATGTAAACAGGATGACATGATATAACTATACGATGTGTCTATTAAAGTGGTTGGCATGCCATAATTCACATACATGCCGTCGATGGAAACATGATGGCATGATATATTCACGGATAGAATGACATAATTCAAAATATGATGACTATGTAAACAGGATGAGATGATATAACTATATTATGTCTTTAGAAAATGGGTTGGCATGCAATAATTCAGATACATGCTGTCGATGTACTAGAATAGGGGTACCCTAGTACCCCGTACTTGTGCACGGGCAGTAGTAGCATCCCGCGGCCAGGCTTGCGGGAGGACAGCCAGAGAGAAGCTCAAGATTATTAAGCCATTCAAGAACAAAGTATACAAAGCAAGAGTTAAGGCCCCGGTAAGAGGAGCTTGCCGGGAGGGACAGCTGAGGCCCAACCTGGGCATTGCTGAAGCAGAGTACTTGCCGCGGCAAGGTACTTGCCTCGGCAAGTCATTGGCTGCGGCAAGATAGCGGCTGCGGCAAGGTACTTGCCCTGGCAAGTTACCTTGCACGGCAAACTATGGGTTGCGCCAAGCTGTCAGGTGCGGCAAGGTCTTGCCGCGGCAAGCGTTACTGTACCACTGTGCTACTGTGCTGCTCCGGTGCCTCTGCCAGCGTGGCGCTCTGGGTCCTTCCAAGCGTGCGTGGCAGGGCACTGTGTAGACGGTGGTGCACTGTAGCTAGCGGTGCAGGAGCAGGTGGGATAGGCTTTTCCCACGTCCAAGACGTCCGGGTACATGTATCTGGATAGCAAAGGCATGGGCATTTAATGCCCTTGTCCCCTGCCGTCAGTGGTAGGTAGGACATGTCATCCTGGTAATAGTGGCCTTACTGTAGCAACTTTCCACCTCTACCTTTACTGTTTGCCACCTGTTGGTGACCCCTTTGTGCGTATAAAAGGAGGCCCATAGGCAACGTGAAGGGGAGGAGGAACTGGAAAAGGAGGAGGAACTGAAAAAGGGAGAACTCCAGTATTGTACGCAGCTACTCGGTACTATAGCGCCCCTGGAGCTAGAACAATCATACAGATAATAAACCCAAAAAAAGCAGGAGTAGGGTTTTACGCATCCGTGCGGCCCGAACCTGGGTAAATCTCTCTCGTGCACTGTCGTGTTCTTCGCTAGATTTGCTCTTCGTGCGACCGTCTCTCCCTGCCGAACGTAAAGGGGTCCTTCCCTGGGTCCCATAGGTGATCGCGGATTCGTCCCCGACACATGCTGTCTATGTAAACATCATGGCATGATATACTTCAAATATATGATTTATATACTAAGCAAGTGAGCAGACGTCAATCGCATATATGATGTGTCAACTAAGCAGATGGCATTCAATATTGTGTATATGATGTAAAAACTAAGCATTGCAAGACAACGTATGCATGATATGAGTAATATAACCCTGCCAAGTTTGAGCATACACCTCAGGGGGAAAATAGGACTGGTCATGTGTCTCTAAATCCTCCTCCGAGGAGCTATCTGTAACCAGCAAGATATCTGCTTCAGCAGGTAGCATTGTCTGCTCTAAAGACCTTGTTTTCACTCCAGATTTTTCCATCACCAATTCAAATGGCTGATGCGCAGGAAGAGTAGTTGAATATACAAACATTGTCGACAAATGGAATACGTAATACAAAAAAGGATGGCATGATATAATTCACATATATGACGCTTGGCTAAACAACATGGCATTGCATAATTCACATACATAATGCCTTACAACAAGATAGCATTGCATAATTCACATATATAATGTCTTGCAACAAGATGGCATTGCATAATTCACATATATGGTAATTAGACACTAAACAGGTGGCATTCACACAAAGCATGTCTAAACTAAGCAAATGACATGCCAATGCAAGACACCATATGCACGATATGAGCAATATAACCCTGCCAAGTTAGAGCATGCACCTCCAGGGGGGGGGGAATAGGACTAGTCATATGTCCTTGAATCCTCCTCTGAGGAGCTATCCATAACCAACAAGACACGTGCTTTGTCAGATAGCATTGTCTACTCTGAAGACCTTGTTTTCAGTCCAGATTTTTCCATGACCGTGTCGAATGGTTGATGCACAGAAAGAGTAATTGAATGTACTAACATTGTTGACAAATTTAATACGTAATAAAAAAAGGATGGCATGATATAATTCACATATAAGATGACTGGCTAACCAGGATGGCGTTGCAAAATTCACATATATGATGCCTAGCTAAACAAGATGGCATTGCATGATTCACATATATGATCTAGAAACTAAATAGATGGCATTCACACAATGCATGTCTAAACTAGCAGATGACATATTTTATGTATAAAGTAAGCAATGCAAGGCACCATATGCATGATATGACCAACATTAGCATGCCAAGTTAGAGCAAAAGACCTCAGGGGGTAAATAGGAGTGGTCCGCTCCCTCTGAATCCCCCTCTGAACAGTTACCTTCCTCTTGATTACAGTCTGGAATGGGGGGAGGGGGGTTGCTTTTGCGCCCACCATGGAACGACGTCTGCATGAAATTTTATTGCCACGCAAGGCTCGTCTCTTTTGCTCTACATGTTCAGTACCATTGTGTACAATAACTGACATGCATGGGAATAAAACATAGTGAGATTATGTAAGGAGTGCATGCACAAATGCAGAGTGATGGTAGCAAACTGTGGATAGACCCAAAACCAATGGTAGCAGGCAGATAATATCTTAAGTTAAAAAATACAAATAATGGCTCCTTTAATGTTTGTTTCCACCCAACATGAAAATCATAGTAGACACCGAGATTAACCAGATAGTATTGATTGCTGCCCCAATATGTACCCCACAACCATTTAAAAACTCAAGTTTGAGCATTAGTTTGGACCTGACTCGGAGTCTAATCGGTGAACAGGACAATAAAGTAGCATGTCATCGTATTAAGCGATGCATAACGTAAGCAGACACGAAAGAGTGTGACCTCTCTTGCGGACCCGTGTAGTCCTCAAGGTCATATGCTCAGTTGATGATGGTAATGCAGTTGTCGTGGCTGCCGGCGGTGGGGAAGAAGATCTGAGGCGGCGAAAGACAGTCTGGACGGCGGATCCCTGCTGTGGTGAACCCTTCCGTCATTGGAGCAGCTGAGCTGGGGTGGACCACAGCGCAACAGGAGCGGGACAAACCACACAAGGTTTTCTTTGACACATATCTATAACAGAAGTAATTGTGTAAGGGCTTGTTTGAATTGGAGGCTTCTAACAATGCAGGGATAGGAAATACACAGGAATAGGATAGGAATGCACGTGCAAAATAGAGAATTTAAAAGCACAGGATTTCTGCCAATCTGGGTGTTTGGTTCACAAGAATTGGAAGATCACATGAATGCAAAGAAGCATGGTGAAATTAAGTCAAACCACAAGAAAATGTACGGTTATAATGCTATTATGCTACTATCTCTTGGTCTTGTGCTTCATGAATAGGAATTTGAAAAGGAGGCCAAGTGGATATTAAAATTCCTACGATTTTTCTTTCAAGGAGAAACTAAAGGAACAAATCCTACAGTTTTCCTTTGCTCCATTCCTTTGAACCAAATGCATGAATAGTAGTACCATAGGAAACTTTCCAATTCCTATGTTTTTCCTTCACTTTTCCTTTCAAGCACTGGCAATTCTAGTAGGTAGACTTGAACAGGGAAAAGCCTACACTCCAAAAATGTTTTTGTGTACTTCTACTACTTTGGACCCAGGCCACTGCCCTACTAGCTCAACTCCCAGGCCCATCTACAAATGCACTGCTCAAACGCGCAGAAATAAATATTGATGGCGTTCGAGAGAGTCCATCACAAATAGCTAAGTTGCTTGGTACCTCACTGCTTGTCATATAGTAGGAGAAACTAATCGTATTTCATGTTACTACGCATGTTCAGTGGACAGTATATATAACATGTAGAGTAAAAAACGATGCAACAAGTGTACAACCTCTTTGGAGAAGCCATGTCGATCTCAACATCATTGGGTTGGTCGGTGAGGATGCTCCGGCTGATGTGGCTGTCGAAGGAGGGGAAGAAGATCTTAGGCGTCTGGAGATGGAGCCGAGGGTACTGCTCCACTGTGATGGAGGGTTTCATCGTTCGAGCAGCTCCGGTGAGTTGTACGATGGCGAGGCTGAAGCAGAACAAGAGAGACAACGTTAACTTGAGTGGAATTCTAATAGCATCTCAAATAGATGATGTAAAATACATAACCACAAAGTGCTAGATATAAAATACATCGGCCACTCATTTCTAAACTTAACTGTCGAAACTGAATTTAACTGTCGAAACTGAATTTTACTGTCGAAACTGAATTTTGCTGTCAAAATTGAATTTTACTGTCGAAATTGAACGCACTAGTAGCAGAAAAGCAGTAGCAGCGCCCAGAGGAGCAGCGCGTGCTAGAGCTGGGGCAGCTGGTCGTGTAGCAGCATCTCAGGTAGCAGTTGCAGGGGCTCGAGCGAGAGCAGGATCTGCTGCTCGTGCAGCAGTAGCTCGAGCAAGAGTAGAGCAGCAACGCAAGCAAGAGCAAGAGCAGCAGCGCGAGCAAGAGAAAGAGCAAATCAGGCAGGGGACCGAGAGCAAGAGCAGAGTAGCAGCACGAGCGAGAGCCAAAGCAGCAGCAGCTCCTATTGATGTAGAGATCGCCGCCGAGGGAGGGACGCCGTAAAGGAAGTGGCCGGCGAAGCCGCCGTAGATGGAGCCACGCCATGGCGGCTCGGGACCGAGCGCCGGCAACACCGTGAGATCGAATCAAGAAGAAAATGTAGCGATTAGTGCAGAACCTCTTTGGTGGTGCCGATTAGGCCCCAGCTTCATCCGAGGAATCAGTGATGGTGCTGCTCTTCCGGTGGTGCAGGTGAAGACAGCAGTGTGGGAATGGAGGTGGCGCGAAAGACGAGGTGAACATCGGGGTAGCTCCTTGCAGGTGGAGGACTGATGCGGCTTGAACTACGTCGGTATTTCCCCAAAGAGGAAGGGATGATGCAGCATAGCAACGGCAGGTATTTCCCTCAGTGATGAGACCAAGGTTATCGAACCAGTAGGAGAACCACGCAACACTACGTGAACGGCACCTGCACACAAAGAACAAATACTTGCAACCCGGCGTAAAAGATGGGTTGTCAATCCCTCCCGGGTAAAAAGATAGATAAAATTGTAGTAGATTGGATAAATAGATCTCACGGGAACGCGAGATAAAATAAATAACAATAAATTGCAGCAAGGTATTTTTGGGTTTTTGGATTAATAGATCTAAAAATAAAAGCAAATAAAAATAGATCTCGAAGGCAAATATGATAAAGAAGAGACCCGGGGGCCGTAGATTTTGCTAGTGGCTTCTCTCGAGAAAAATAGCATACGGTGGGTAAACAAATTACTGTTGGGAAATTGCTAGAACTTCAAATAATCATGACGATATACAGGCAATGATCATTATATAGGCACCACGTCCAAGATTAGTAGACCGACTCCTGCCTGCATCTACTACTATTACTCCACACAACAACTGCTATCTAGCATGCATCTAGTGTATTAAGTTCATGGAGACACGGAGTAATGCAATAAGAACGATGACATGATGTAGACAAGATCTATTCATGTAGGAATAGACCCCATCTTGTTATCCTTAATAGCAACGATACATATGTGTCATTTCCCCTTCTGTCATTGGGATTGAGCACCCTAAGATCGTACCCATCACAAAGCACCTCTTCCCATGGCAAGAAAAATCGATCTCGTCAGCCTAACTAAACCAAAGATTCGAAGAGATCAAAAGAATCAAATAACTTTCATGGATAAAAACATAGATCTGATCATAAACTCAAAGTTCATCGGATCCCAACAAACACACCGCAAAAAGAGTTACATCAAATAGATCTCCAAGAGACCATTGTATTGAGAATCAAAAGAGAGAGAGGAAGCCATCTAGCTACTAATTACGGACCCGTAGGTCTACAATGAACTACTCACGCATCATCGGAGAGGTACCAATGAGGATGATGAACCCCTCCGTGATGGTGTCTAGATTGGATCAGTGGTTTCTGGAACTTGCGGCGCCTGGAATTGTTTTTCATCGACTCAACTAGGGTTTCTGGAATATTGGGGTATTTATAGAGCAAGGAGGTGGTGCGGGAGGCCACCGAGGTGGGCACAACCCACCAGGGCGCGCCTGGGCCCCCAGGCGCCCCCACGTGGGTTGTGCCCCCCTCGGGGCACCCCTCTGGTACTTTCTTAGCCCAACTTGTGTCTTCTGGTCCAGAAAAAAATCACCAAAAAGTTTCGCTGCGTTTGGACTCCGTTTGGTATTGATTTTCTGCGAAGTAAAAAAAAAGCAAAAAATAGCAATTGGCACTGGGCACTATGTCAATAGGTTAGTCCCAAAAAATGATATAAAGCTATAAAATGATTGTAAAACATCCAAGAATGATAATATAACAACATGGAACAATAAAAAATTATAGTTACGTTGGAGACGTATCAGCATCCCCAAGCTTAATTCCTGCTCGTCCTCGAGTAGGTAAATGATAAAAACAGAATTTTTGATGTGGAATGCTGCCTAACATGTTCATCACATATTATTTTCTTTGTATCATGGACATTTGGACTTTTATATGATTCAAAGCAATAGTCTAGTTTTGACATGAAGATTTCAATACTCAAGCATATCAACAAGCAACCATGTCTTTCAAAATATCAACACTAAAGCAAGTTATCCCTAGCCCATTATGCTCAATCATTGATCCATTCATGAAACACACTCGCATATTAGCTACACCCAATGCTCAAGTACAATCATAGTGCCCCTTAGTTGGTACTTTATAAGAGAAGATGGAGACTCAAAAATAAAAATTACATAAAGTAAATAGAAAGGCCCTTCGCAGAGGGAAGTAGGGATTTGTAGAGGTGCCAAAGCTCAAAGCGAAAAAAGATAGAGATAAAAACATTTTGGGTGGCATGCTTTTCCGGTCAACCAAAACGATCGAGTAGTTCCCAATACTTTCCATGCTAAATATATCATAGGCGGTTCCCAAATAGAAAATAAAGTTTATTCCTTTTTCCACCATACTTTCACATTCCACGGCTAACCGAATTCACGGGTGCCGTCCATACAAACACTTTCCAAGGAATTTATTATTTGACAACATAAAGTAAATTCATTTTTCATTTCGGGACTGGGCATCCCTAATACCTTTGCCTTACTCTCGTGCAATGACAAGTGAATAAACACTCATCTTGAGAATAACACATCTAGCATGGAAAAATATCAGCCACCCCCTACCGTTTCATGAGAGGTACGAGCACACAAAAGAGAAATTTATTTTGAAAATTAGAGATGGCACATACAAATTTGCTTAGAATGGCAAAAGAATACTGCATATAGGTAGGTATAGGGGACTCATATGGCAAAACTGGTTTAAGGATTTTGGATGCACAAGTAGTGATCATACTTAGTGCAAATGAAGGCTAGCAAAAGATTGAGACGCATCCAACCAAGAAATGAAAAAAATCTCATAAGTGAGCATTAAGCATAACTAACACCAAATAATGCACCACAAGTAGGATATAATTTCATTGCATAACTATTGACTTTCGTGCTTGCATAGGGAATCACAAACCTTAACACCAATATTCTTACTAAAGCACAATTACTTATCAACATGACTCACATATTATATCATCATATCGCAAAACTATTACAAGGAATCAAGTTTATTTTATCCAATGATCTTCATGAAAGTTTTTATTATATCCCTCTTGAATATCTATCACTTTGGGACTAGTTTCATATGTTGCTTTTGATAGCTCAAACAAATCTAAGTGAAGAACATGAGCATACAAATTTTCTTCTCTCAAAATAATTTAAGTGAAGCATGAGAGAATTTCTTAAAAAAATTACTAACTCTCAAATAAATCTAAGTGAAGCATGAGAGCATTTCTTCAAAAACACTAAAGCACACCTTGCTCAAAAAGATATAAGTGAAGCACTATAGCAATTCCATAGGTCAAAAAGATTTAAGTGAAGCATAGAAAGCAATTCTAACAAATCATATCATAATTTTGGCTCTCTCAAATAGGTGTGTCCAGCAAGGATACTTGACTCAAAATAAAAAGCAAAACAAGCAAAGACTCATATCATACAAGATGCTCCAAGCAAAACTCATGATATGTAACGAATAAAAATATTGCTCCAAGTAAAATACCGATGGTCGCTAGAAGAAAGAGGGGATGCCACTCGGGCATCCCCAAGCTTAGTTGCTTGCTTCTCTTTGGATAATGGCTTGGGGTGCCATGGGCATCCCCAAGCTTAGGCTCTTCTTACTCCTTTTTCCTTCATCCATCGTGATCTCACCCAAAGCTTGAAAACTTCAATCACACAAAACTCAACAAAACCTTCGTGAGATCCGTTAGTATAAGAAAACTAATCTTTACTTTAAGTACTGTAGAAAACCCATTAAAATTTTGTTATTGCATTATATCTACTGTATTCTAACTTTACCATGGCTTATACCCTCCAATACAAACCATAGATTCATCAAAATAAGCACACAATGCAAAGAAAACTGAATCTGTCAAAAACAGAACAGTCTGTAAAGATGAGAATTGTTCTCATACTTCTGTAACTTAAAAAATTCTGAAAAATTTGGAAAACAAAGGAAATTTGTATATAAATCCTGTGTAAAAAATTCAGAATTTTTTGTCGCTTCTGTGATTTTAAATAATTATTTTCTGGACGCAAAAGTTTCTGTTTTCCAACAAGATCAAATCAACTATCACCAAAGCTATCCCAAAGGCTTTGCTTGGCACAAACACTAATTAAAACATAAAAAATACACTCATAACAGTAGGATAATTGTGCAAACACTCAAGAATAGAAAGAAAAAGGCAAAAATAAATTTTATTCATTGGGTTGCCTCCCAACAAACGCTATCGTTTTATGCCCCTAGCTAGGCATAATATTTTATTGATGCTCACATAAAAGATAATAATTGAAACACAAAGAGAGCATCATGAAAAACATGTGAAGAACACATTTAAGTCTAACATACTTCTTGTGCATAGGAATTTTATAAGCAAACAAATTATGAAGACAAGAAATATATAGCATATGCAAGGAATAAGAAAGAAACAATAGCAATCTCAACATAACGAGAGGTAAATTAGTAACATGAAAATTTCTACAACCATATTTTCCTCTATCATAATAATTACATGTAGGATCATAATAAAATTCAACAATATAGCTATCATATAAAATTTTCACTTCATGATTCACATGCATAAAAGTCTTATAATCTTCCAAGATAGTGGGATTAACATCAACTAAAGTCATGACCTCTCCGAACCCACTTTTATCAAAAATTTCATAAGATTGATAATTCTCCAAAGTAGTGGGATCATTAATACATAAAGTTGAAACTCTTCCAAACCCACTTTCAATATTATTGCAAACATTATTATCAATATCATATTCATCATGAGGCGTAAATAAATTTTCAAGATCATAAGAAACATTATCACCCCAATCATGATCATTGCAACAAGTAGTGAACATAGCAAAATTAGCATCCCCAAGCTTGGGGTTTTGCATATCATTAACACAATTGACATTAATAGAATTTATAATAACATCATTGCAATCATGCTTTTCATTGAAAGAGATATTATGAATCACTTTATAAATTTCTTCGTTTAACACTTCATCACAATTTTCAGATTCATAAATCTCAAGCAAAACTTCATAAAGATAATCTAGTGAACTCAATTCACTAACAATTGGTTTATCATAATTGGATCTTTTAAAAAGATTAGAAAGTGGATGAGGATCCATATCAATAGATTTTTAGCAAGCAAAGATGCAAGCAAATAAAAGGCACATGGTAACACAAGTAGAGATAGCAAACAAGAGATCTAATGAGAAAAAGGCAAACGGAAAAAGAAGGCGAATAAAATGGCAAATTTTTGTGAAGTGGGGGAGATGAAAATGAGAGGCAAATGGCAAATAATGTAAATTGCAAGGAGATGAGATTTGTGATTAGGAACCTGATAGATGTTGATGATGTCTTCCCGGCAACGGCGCCAGAAATTCCTTTTGATGCAGCTTGAACTACGTCAGTATTTCCCCAAAGAGGAAGGGATGATGCAGCACAGCTAAGGTAGGTATTTCCCTCAGTGATGAGACCAAGGTTATCAAACCAGTAGGAGAACCACGCAACACTACGTGAACGGCACCTGCACACAAAGAACAAATACTTGCAACCCGACGTAAAAGAGGGGTTGTCAATCCCTCCCGGGTAAAAAGATAGATAAAATTGTAGTAGATTGGATAAATAGATCTCGTGGGAACGCGAGATAAAATAAATAACAATAAATTGCAGCAAGGTATTTTTGGGTTTTTGGATTAATATATCTGAAAATAAAAGCAAATAAAAATAGATCTCGAAGGCAAATATGATAAAGAAGAGACCCGGGGGCTGTAGATTTCACTAGTGGCTTCTCTCGAGAAAAATAGCATACGGTGGGTAAACAAATTACTGTTGGGCAATTGATAGAACTTAAAATAATCAGGACGATATCCAGTCAATGATCATTATATAGGCATCATGTCCAAGATTAGTAGACCGACTCCTGCCTGCATCTACTACTATTACTCCACACATCGACCGCTATCCAGCATGCATCTAGTGTATTAAGTTCATGGAGAAACGGAATAATGCAATAAGAACGATGACATGATGTAGACAAGATCTATTCATGTAGGAATAGACCCCATCTTGTTATCCTTAATAGCAACGATACATATGTGTCATTTCCCCTTTTGTCACTGGGATTGAGCACCGTAAGATCGAACCCATCACAAAGCACCTCTTCCCATGGCAAGAAAAATCGATCTAGTCGGCCTAACTAAACCAAAGATTCGAAGAAGAAATACGAGGCTATAAGTAATCATGCATATAAGAGATCAATAGAATCAAATAACTTTCATGGATAAAAACATAGATCTGATCATAAACTCAAAGTTCATTGGATCCCAACAAACACACCGCAAAAAGAGTTACATCAAATAGATCTCCAAGAGACCATTGTATTGAGAATCAAAAGAGAGAGATGAAGCCATCTAGCTACTAACTACGGACCCGTAGGTCTACAATGAACTTCTCACGCATCATCGGAGAGGCACCAATGAGGATGATGAACCCCTCCATGATGGTGTCTAGATTGGATCTGTGGTTTCTGGAACTTGCGGCGGCTGGAATTGTTTTTCGTCGACTCCCCTAGGGTTTCCGGAATATTGTGGTATTTATAGAGCAAAGAGGCGGTGCGGGAGGCCGCCGAGGTGGGCACAACCCACCAGGGCGCGCCTGGGCCCCCAGGCGCGCCTAGGTGGGTTGTGCCCCCCTCAGGGCACCCCTCTGGTACTTCCTTGGCCCAACTTGTGTCTTCTGGTCCAGAAAAAAATCACCAAAAAGTTTCGCTGCGTTTGGACTCCGTTTGGTATTGGTTTTCTGTGAAGTAAAAAAACAAGCATAAAACAGCAACTGGCACTGGGCACTATGTCAATAGGTTAGTCCCAAAAAATGATATAAAGTTGCTATAAAATGATTGTAAAACATCCAAGAATGATAATATAACAGCATGCAATAATAAAAAAATATAGATACGTTGGAGACGTATCAAGGACGGTGTTGCTGAACCGGTGGGATGACGAGATCGACGACGGATCCTCATCCAGTGCGGTGGATGAGGGACGTCGAGGTGTTGCTGTGGACGACGTTGTCGGGGAAAAGGCTCCGGCTGGGTCGCGGATGGAGGAGGGTGTGGGGCTTCGCGGGTTTTCGTGGCCTCGATGTATGAATGGGGGTGCAGAGGGGATGGGAGGGGGAACCATGGCTTAGGGATGCGCTTGTCCAAAATGTGGGGTAAGTTACAAAAGTACCCCCACCGATTTGAGCTAGGCGGTTCTTTCGGTTCAGGGGTATCACGGGAATTTCACTTGTCGGGATTTCGCAGGATGTGGGAGTTTTCGCGCATGTTGTAATTTTGGGATAGCAAGGCGCGGGTTGAGATGGAGGGAGTTTTCGGAGCACAACGAGACAAAGAGATATCTTAAAATTTCGGGGTAACAAGTCGCGGGTTGAAGAGGCGGGAGTTTCCCAGCACGATAGAGAGAGATGCTAGCTTAAAATTTCGGCATAACAAGGCGCGGCTTGAAATTTTGGGAGAACAAGCTTAACCTGTACAAAAAAAAGACAATTCGCACCCACTACAAAAAGCCATGTCCCGTTTTACTATATTACTAGAAATGCCGTTCAAATACAACAACAAAAAACTAAAAAAATCGGGACAACAAGCTTAATGTGTACAGTACCAAATCAATTTGCACTTCCCTCAACAATAAAAAACAATTCGTGTTGTCTAGCATATGGACTAAATTTGAGTACATTTTCCCTGTTTGAATGGGATTGTACTCGGGTTAGTTATACAACCATCTAAATATTATCTTCACAACACATGACATGAATATAGGAGTAGTAAATTCCCATATAAATATGAACTACATGTACATACGATCTCGAATTCAAATATATGTATCCATTTTATATTGAATTAAAATCATAGTACATGTATGCTCTAGCTAGATGTTCGGAATCTAAACCATGTATGATACTATGTACAATGTGTTTAACACATGCACACACACACACACACACACACACACACACACACACACACACACACACACCATTTAGACTAGTAAGGTACACGTGCATTGCACGCATGAGATTTGGCAACCAAATTATGAATAAATACCGCACTATAGCATGTTAGCTTTGAGTCATATATGCATGATGTAGATGTTCGTTTAATTTTTATAGTTCATCTAATTCAAAATCAATTAGTTTTTATAAAAAAGTTAATCTATTTTAAGATTCATGGAATTGTGCATTGTAAAGCATAAAGTAAAAACAAATAATGGCAATTCATCTAGAAAAAAATTGGGAAGTTATGATACGGAAGATTCTAGAACAAAGGAGAAGTGCTTCTGTTTTGAGGTTTGTGCATTATGCTTAAGTTCAACCATGTAGTCTTCTAGATTGTACATGTGGCCGAATCTGGTGGAATGTAGATGATATCCAATGGCCAGTAGTGCTCGGATTTGCCATCTCTGCACCGTCGGATTGGCTTCATCCAACAACCATCTTTCAAAGTTATTCACACACTATATAGGGGTATAGATATGTGATGCGAAAGCCACCCATCATCTCCAATTTGAATAGTGTGTCCATGCATGGATGCAATGTGGCCAAACAATGCCTGCCATCGGTATCTCAAATTCAAATCAGTCCGACCTCTTGTTCAATGTGTATACAGTATATCATGCTTGTTTCCAAACCACACCACGCATATCTCAGTTATATTCATGCATGCATTGTTGGATTCAGGGTTCAGGGCTCCGCAGACCCAAGAAGGTTCGAACTCTGGGGCGTGTGCGAAGATCTCAACCTCTCAAGCCTCAAGCTTGTCGCCCTATAGCCTAGCCTTGCCGGATTAGCGTGAGCGGGGAAGAAGATGGACACGCCAGTTTACCTAGGTTCGGGCCACCTTGCGGTGTAAAACCCTACTCCTGCTTTGTGGTGGATTGGCCTCACGAGGAGGTTCGAGGATGAACTAGTACAGTGGATGAGCAACCTCGTGAGGGCTCGGGGGTGAGAATGAGTCGACCCCTTCTACGGTGGTGGCTAACCTATATTTATAGTGGCCTTGGTCCTCTTCCCTCAAATCTTAGGCGGGAAGGGATCCCACAGCGGCCAATTTGAAAGGAGACAAGTAGTACATCTTATCCTAAAGAAAGGTAGTATTCGCCTGCAAAGCTTCTGGTCGTGACGCAGCGGTGGGCTCGGCGATGACATCCGTCCTGTCGAGCTTGTGGTTTTGGTCTCGTTGCACCGGAATGGAAACCTTTGGGGGATTCCTTGGGAACCCACGTCTGTCCTTGCTCCCTTAGCACCGAAAGGGAAACTGCCTCCTCTGCGCCCGCTGGCGCCCGCCTGGCCTTGGTCGTCATGGCTCACGTCATCACAACCTCGTGAGGCTGGGTACCTGCATAGAAATCTCCGCTCCTCGGGAGGCAGCCTGGGGAGGCCGCTCCCTCTGGAGGTCTTGGTGTCGTCCGCCTCGCGAGGCCGGGGGGTCCTCGCGAGGGTCTTGCCTTGAAGGTCTTGCCGCTGGGCCGTACCAGGCCGTCGAGGGAGCCATGCTGTGGGCCGCAGGCAGGCAAGTCTGGGTACCCTGGTTCCCAGAACGCCGACATGCATGGGTTTCAAACATCATGATCTCTTAATAAAACATTTGAATTCAACTTTACATTGATTATGACCTCACCTAGTCTTTTACACCCACATAGTCGTCTTCTCTTTATAGTTGTACCACTTTCTCTCGTGCATGCATGCACACACACTACCACTCGGCATTATCCATCACACACACGCAGTCTTATTCTTTAGGTCTGTCTCCCATGCATGCACACAAACACAACTCCCCCTCTTCATCACTTCGGGCATTCTTTATCTCTCACATGCATGCGCAACGATCGATGTTCCTCTATGTGTGTGTGTATATATATATATAGCTAGGTCTTTCCCAATTTTCCACACAAACCGATCGATCTATATATCTAGTCAGGTCTCACCCTCTTTCCCACGTACACATCGATCAATCTACCTCTCTATATAGGACTACATAGCTAATACACACACATTATCTATCCATCGTCTCCCTCTCATCATCCATGCCTTCCGCTTCATCTCTCAGACGCGCTCACAGTGCCGAAGACAGGGGGCAGCAAGGGCCCTGCCCCCCCTAACATCACTATATTGATGCTAATATGAATGTGATCAGTAGATCAATTGTTGGTAAAATGGTTTAAGTAGATGAATTGGGTCTCCCCATAAAGGATTAGCAATGCTTGGCCCCCTAGCTCATTTAATTTTCATGGCTCCGCCACTGCGCGCAACCGCGCATGTTCTCGCCCCCTCTATTTAAATATCGATCTCGCACTTGTGCACTCCTTCACAGTCTCCCTCCACTTGGACCCTCGCACCATCTTCCAGCCCCCCATATCCCAGTGCTTGTACGCTCATAGAGCTCTTCCCTTTATCTGTCTCTATCGATATCTTGCGCGTTCGACCCCTCCCCTCCCTTCTTGTATATCACCCCGACCCCATGCACATACATGTATGTACATCGGCCTCTCCTTCACACAAATTGCATTGACACATATTCCCTCATCATATCTTAGTATCTCTCACACACACGGACCACATGTGCGAAAGAGAAGAGGTGCACACACACACTCGTTCCCACATACAAACGCGCGGGTGCACGGTGGAGCACATTTTTACAAAAAATGAGTGTGTAGAAAGGCTTTAGATGATGTGCCACTAGTCTATATCTATACCTCTATATCTATATCTATATCTATACCCCTATATAGTGTGCGAATAACTTTGAAAGATGGTCATTGGATGAAGCAAATCTGACGGTGCAGAGATGGCAAATCCGAGCACTACTGGCCGTTGGATATCATCTACATTCCACCAGATTCGGCCACATGTACAATCTAGAAGACTCCATGGTTGAACTTAAGCATAATGCACAAACCTCAAAACACAAGCACTTCTCCTTTCTTCTAGAATCTTCCGTATCATAATTTCCCAAACTTTTTTTTCTAGATGAATTGCCATTATCTCTACTCTTATAAAAAGAAGAGTTGGTGATGATGGTGTGCCTGCCATCCTGCAATATAGGTCATCCGATCTATATCTGGCGGATAGGAAGGAAATATGACAATTTACCCAGACTCCTCTCCACATTTGTAGATAAGGCCTTCCCTCGTTCATCCTTTTCTCCCACAAGATAAACTACACATACAAATGCAGCTTGATGTTCCGTGCAACGCACGGGCATCTTGCTAGTTTGTTTTTACTTTATGCTTTACAACGCACAATTCCATGAATCTTAAAATAGATTAACTTTTTTATAAAAACTAATTGATTTTGAATGAGATGAACTATAAGAATTAAAGGAACGTCTACATCATGCATATATGACTCAAAGCTCACATTCTATAGTGTGGTATTTATTCATAATTTGGTTGCCAAATCTCATGCGTGCAATGCACATGTACCTTACTAGTACTTCCAGTATGTGCAAAACAAGTAAATTAGAATTCCAATGGCACGCTACATAGTGTCTCTCCCTTTTTTAGTTAATATATTATGATTAAAATGATGTGGGGGGCATCCATGAAGCCACCTGGCACATGTGGAGGCGTTGCCACGACCTTCTTGTGTGGATTGATCACAGTGGCGTGCTAGTGGTTCAAGAAGAATGTACTCATCCTCTCTCATGCACACTAGCAGTACGTGCACAAAGCAAAGATGTGCACGCACGCACTCATTCCCTCGCACGCACACGCGGGTACACGGTGGGACACATTTTTGTATGAAGATCCACCCCATGTGATAATTTTACGCATGTAAAGTCGTTCACTTAATCGATGGTCAATTAATACAGCGCATGCAAATTGAGTGGACATGGGGGAGGAAGTAGTTGAGAATGACATTACTACTCCACTGCGTGCATGCGAGTAGTTAGATCATGGGTTGCTACTTCCATTGACCTCCTTCGTATTTTGTGCCAATTTTTGACCATAATTTTAAGTAACATAATATTTATGCATGTCATAAAAAGTAATATCATCGAAAACTATGTTCAAATGCGATTCCAATGTTATAATTTTTGGTGACATGCATTAACATTTTCTTAGTTAAATTTTTGGTCAAAAATTGGCACAAAATAAAAAGGGAGCCAATAAACCAGGACGCAGGCAGCATGATCAATTTTTGCCTCGGCTACTGTTGGTGGCCTTTGTATTTAAATATGGACGGAGTGGAGTAGTACTATCTTTATCTTAGCCTCGTAGGGCTCTCCCAGCACCTACGCTCGCCTCCCCGCCTCGCCCACCGGATCCCGCCATGGAGGATCCCGCCATGGATAATCCCTTAGATCCCAGGATCCCGCGGGCTACCCTCTCGCTGCGGCCCGCAACACTACCGCCTTTGAGAGAAACCCACATGTGTTTCAGAGGGGATCCATTGCTCTGGAATCACAGATCGGTGGCACCGGAGGACATGCCAGGGCTGCGTTTTAGGTGGTGGGCAGCAAGAGCAAATTGGATCGAGGAAGCGTTGCGTCAATTGGAGACAAGTTCGAAGGAGCTACGCCTGGCGAACCACAAGGCGGAGGCGCAAGTCAATCTCAGGGGAGAGATGCTGAGGGATGTCAGCATCTGGCAGCGTCGCGTTGATTTCGAGCTGGGGCTAATGGCAGAGATCATATTCACGGAGTTGACTGCAGAGGAAAGAACACGCATGCCTGCGGGATGGGATGAGCAGCTGGTGGAACTGTTCAAATGGGCGGTAGGAGAAGCCAAACCGCGGAGCCAGCTGCGGCGGCGGCACTGGGCATGCATCGTAGGCGAGGTGAGCTGCCCTCCTTCCTCGCCAGCGATGCAGTGACCTACTCGGTTGCTGCTGCAGTGAACTTGCAGCGCCATGGCGGTTTGCAACCATGACAATCACTCCATCTATATGTATTGTATTCCTATGAAAATACTTGGTCGTTTTGAAAAATATGGTAATTGATTTATCACTAGTTTTTGAATGCTTGGTCGTGACAATCAACTGAAGCCACAACCACAAGTCTCCATCGCGTAATACTTACAGTCGGTCGCACCAACAGACGGTCAGTTGGACCCGCGTCTCACCGAAGGGACACGCATCGGCTAGGTCTAACATGTACGACCAGTTACATCACTGACTTGTGCGACCGCATTTGAGTAGTAGTACTTGAAATTTGTGTTCTAGGAAACTCATCGGGAGCCATTTCGGGTCTCGAAACCAAAACCATCAATTAATTTTTAGCTTGTTCCCATCACATTCCAAAGTAGTATCAAATCTGAACGTGTTCCCACTACGCAGGTTTTAGTACTAGTGCTAGTACTAGGTTATAAAAAGGGGAACTACCTAGCCGAAAATTACTCTACCTTCCTCCTCATATGTCTTTCTTGTTCGTCCTTCCCTGCCATGGCCGGTGTGCAGAGCTCTAGATCGAGAACTACTAGTAAGAAGGGACCAGCGACCAAGGCCGCAGAAAAAAAGAGAGGGCTCGCCGCCTCGCGGGGGGCTCGAAAGATCTCTCACGGGCAGGCGAGGGCTCCCAGGAGCGCCCGAGCCGCGGAGGCGAACATGCCGAGCTGGCGGTGCTGGAATCGTTATCCCTCAACGACATGCCCGATCAGCTCAATAAGCAGAAGGAGTTGATCGACGGCTTGGTGGAGCTGCTGAAGGAGAGCCTCGATAACATGCCCGCTGAGCTCAATAAGCAGGAGGAGTTGACCGCCAGCTTGGTGATGCTGCGGAAGGAGAGCATTGCCTCGGGTAAGAAGGCGACCGGCGAAATCCTGCAACTTTAGGAGGACAAGGCAAAGCTCCGCCACGAGCTCGACCTGCTGATGGAGGAGAACGTCGGCTGGAAGAAGCTGCATGAGAAGAGTAGTTCCTCGGTGAAGATGCTGCACGCCCTTGTCATGGAACAGAAGGAGGATTTGGCGACGCTCTGCATCGAGCACCCAACTGCTGTCAAGGTACGTAATGCGGCCGTGGAAGAGATGATGAACGCTCACGTCGAGAAATCCCGCGTCATGGATAGAATGAAGAAGATGGTGTAGGAGACGAGCTAGGAGATGAAGGTCGTGGAGGCGATGAAGAAGCAGTTAGGACTCTGTGGTTATCTTTTCATGAAGTAGAGAGCAGCGCACCAGACTTGCGTCTGCGTGTTCCTTCTTTTTTTGGGGGGTAATCTTCCTTCTTCTTTTGTTCTTGTGTTCCTTATTTTGCTTCGGGTATTTCGCCGCATGTGTCACGTTCTCTGCGAGGCACGAATAGAACAATGCTAAAGATGAGCGGCGCCGTGGGATCGATGACTAGCAAATTAGATCATTTTTATCGCCATATCGCACTGGGCTACCGTTTATTTTCGCGCTCCTCCATCGTACAAGTACTCCAGTGGAAAACTTGAGTATACCGCACGGTTCTTTGCTCCTCCTCAGGTCGAAGGCAACATTTATACGAGCAGTCAAATCACAAGGCCCCACCTTCCAGCAGTAATTAATGAGCCATCAAATCATAAATGCCCTCGCCTCTCATGAAACCGACCAAGCGAGACTGCCCCGTCCTCTAGCCTTTTAAATGTACTTTTGTACAGTAGTAGTATCGATGGATAGCGCCATGGAGCAAAACTAACAAGATGAAATTAAAGAAAAAAGGTGGTACATATAGAGAGCGCTCATCGCCAAATTATGCATATAGTACTATTAAAAAAGCTAGTACGTGCTTAGATGGGGTGCTAAAGTCTATTAAAGAAATTAGCATACCTATTTAATTGTTTGACAACTAAACTCCTTCATGCTTTGGGTAAACTTCTCACATTTAAGTTTTTTTAGAATTACATATCTCATTTAAGTGTTTTGCGTATGTGGCATGCTTAGAGCGTGTCGTGGTGGAACACGATCACCTATGGGGCCATTGGCCCCTTGTGGTTCGGCAAGGGGAAGGTCACATTGCACAAAGAGCAGAGGCCATGGAACAATACGACAATGGTGACGCTGGTGGTTTTTACCTAGGTCCGGGCCGCTGAGAAGCGTAAAACCCTAATCCTGCTTTGGTGGATTGGATGGAGGAACACGATGAGCACGCAGTGCTCAAGCCCGGCAAGGTCGCCTTGGGGAGAGCAGCTACGTGCGTACAAGTGTGCAAGGGTCAGAATCCTTTTCTAGATAGCCTTGGACCTCCTTTTATAACTTAAGGGGAGACCACAGTGGCAAAGTATTCTTTATTTGGTGATTAGATAGCTAACAATGCTATCATACCTAACTCTGGCAGGTAGGACAAAGTGCATTAAATGCACTGCTAGGTGTCATGCTGAGGGTGAAACCCGGCAAGCCTGCCGTGCCGCTTAACCCTCTTCTGCTTATCTGCTTGACACGCCTCTGGACGGGTGTCATATGAGGATAATCTGTCTTCCATGGCCTGCCATGTGCTTAGTGGAAGCCACTAAACCGCTTGGGGGCTCGACACCGCATTGATAGGTGATTTGCGTTGCGGCGCGGTGGAGCGGTGGTGCCTTGGCGGGGAGATTTGCCCTTGGCGGACTCGGCAAGCTTGCCGGGGAAATCTTGGACTTGTCCTTGGGGCGGTCTCGACCTAGCCAAGCTCTCCTGCCCGGCAGGGGAGGCCTTCCCAAGGAGATGCTCTGATGTCTTGCTTGTCTGGGTCTTCTTGATCCACTCCTTGATCTCACGAAGAGTGGTTCTTCTGGCTTGGTCTTGTTTCTGTATCTTGGTGTAGGATATGCAATGCCAGCACACCTGTGTATAAGTCCGGGCAACCAAACGCGAATGTTTGTTGCACCGACAGGAGCCCCCGGGCCTGGCCCATACGTGCCGCCTGGCATCGTTGGGGTAGGCCCCAACAGATACACATGTGTGCACTTTGGCTGAACCGTGACGGGGCTCATGTTATTCTTGATATCTTCCTTGCTTCTTCATTAACCTGTAATTGAACCCGTTTCCGGTTTTCCCGCGAGTCATGCGGAACGACGTGGGATTATCCATGTAGTTGCTCATGGGCTGCCCATGTTCATGGGGAGGCAACTGCCATTTTACTCACCCACTACGCCTACCGTTTCCGCAATGTACACTGCATGCATTGCGCAGGGTTGGTGGCGAACGCGTAGGGCGCATGAATGAGTGCCATGGCAGAAGCCAGGCGCCGTGGGTAGGTGCAGGTGGGCGGTCGTTGATTCTGGACACCGTCAGCGACGCAGGGAGGCAGGATTGGTGGAGCAGGGCGGTTTCCTCCCAGGTGGTGAGGAGCCAGCCCCCGGCCAAGTTTCCCTATAAAAGGGGACGTGGGCGAGGGGATCACCCACACACATCTCCTCCTCCCTCCCTGATATCTTTCTTCCACTATGGTGAGGGGAAGAGGATGTGGTCAACCTCCAGCGGTGGCAACGAGGGTCTCTTCTAGGCAGCGCCTCCCTCCCGCTGCTGGGGATGCAGGAGCAGAGTCCAGCGCGCAAGGTGGTGCCGCTGGACGCGGGCGCGGTCGTCATGGTGCTCGGGGCCGAGGAGGACGCGGAGGTGTCCTGGTCGCTCCTTCCCCGGTCGCCACAACCCCAATGGAAGGTCACGCCGGGGACCGGCCGTTGGAGTTCATTGTCAAGCTGCGTGGGCCACCGCATAGCCGTCTTCGGCTTCCCACCCCGTTTGCAAGGTTGATGGAGGAAGAACAGCTGCCCGAATTGAGGCTGCACATGAGGGACTGCTGTAACGGTAGCATGCGGGCGAACATAGAGTTCCCTACACCTCATGTCATGCTTCTCCGGCGTGGCTGGAAAACCTTCGCTCGTGCCCACAGCTTGGCGGTGGGGCACGCTCTCCATTTCAAGCTAATGGAGGCCAATCTGCTCTCCATCAAAGTCTTCGGGCGTTCAGGTGCTCGCTTAGGGTGCTGCATGGAGAGCTCGACCGATGATGAAAGCTCCTCCTTGAGCGACAACGACGAAGAGGACAGTAGCGATCGGGAGGATGATGGCTCAGACTCCAGCTGAACGCCGGACGCACCGTCAGCAAGGCGCCGACGGCACCATCATCTACACCTGGGTCTTCTTCCCCCGGCAGAGCGATTTGTCGGGGTGTTGGGTGTGGACGTCTTCACCTTCTCTAGCTGGACCCCGGCAGGCTTCTCCGTGGACTCCGGCTTCATCTTCCCTGCCAGGGGCCTTCCTGCCATGTTCCGCTGGTCCTGGCGGTGGTGACCAGGGCATTCCCTAGCCACTCTCTCCGTCCATCGTCTTCGCCACCAACCCTCTCGATCTTGTCAGACTGTGTCCCGCAGGCTCTAACGGGGTCAGGCTGGGCTTCTGCCCAGGCACTCCTTTTGCCCTCTTCACCTCCCATAGTTCCTAGGGGAGAGGGACAAGAAAGGCATTACGGGGCACTTATCTTTTTTCAGTCTAAAATATGTAGGCACTTGCCAAACTTTATCTTAAGTAATGTAATCTTTTCAGCCATATTTGTACTCGGTAAGGCTTGTACTTGTCTATCCGCGCATTAATGAAAAAAGACATGCTTGCAGGGTGCTTGTGCATGTATCATACTCACACAGAGGAGTGGCTCCTCTATACTTTCGAGTAAACAAAGTTTCTGGTGAGGTATCTTGCCGGTCCCTCTCCTTGTTGCCGCGAGGCTCGGATCGGCGAGCCTGGGAACGCGGAAGAGACCCGGCCCCTCACCAACCCTTTTCACAAATGCCACTACAACCAATCTGACTGAAGTAATCCTCAAATCAAAAGATGGGAGCACAAATGTTTGAGGGTGGCAAGGTTTTTCTACGCACAAGTTTTCCTCACAGACGTACAATATGGATCTCTTAAAGGAAACTTATCTTCTTTGGGTTGTTGGTGGCCAATATGAAAATTGTTCTTTCTTCTCTTCCCTAGGATTTTATCCACGGCAGGGGTCCTGTGGTTAGCACAGGGAAAGAAAAACAACAGCATATGACCCTCTCTAAATGACCATGGCAAGATCATGCTAAAATAAACATGCATGCAAGTTTTAGGAGCCATCACTTCATTTTATTATCATTGCACGGGGTCTGCGCCTGGCTTTGTACAAAGGGTTACATGCACATCGGCAAGGCTTGTACAAAAGATGGCTGCTAGGGCAGAGCCCGGTAGCCGCGCCTTACGGGTAGAACTTGCGAAGATGCTCAATATTCCATGAGTTTTGCACCTTAATGCCATCTTCGGTCTCCAGATGGACTGCGCCAAGTCTGGTGACTCGTACTACCCGGTAAGGGCCTTCCCACTTCGGCGTCCACTTGTTGGAACACTTGGCGGATTGAACATGCCTAAGGACAAGGTCGCCTTCCTCAAGGCTCCGGGCATGAATCCTGCGGCTATGATAGCGGTGCGAGGCTTGCTGGTAGCGTGCAGCATGCACAGCGGTCCGGAGACGATCTTCCTCGAGGAGCACGGCATCGTCATGCCGGAGCTGCTCTTGCTCTACTTCATCATAGGCAAGTACTCGAGGTGACCTATATATGAGTTCTGTGGGGAGCACTGCTTCCGCCCCATAGACTAGGGAGAAGGGAGTCTGCCCAGTGGCTCGATTCAGTGTCGTACGGAGGGACCAAAGAACCACCGGCAGCTCGTCGATCCAGCGTCTGCCGCACGTCCCGAGCTTTTCAAAAGTTCTTGTCTTGAGCCCGCGCAGCCCTTCAGGGTTCATCCTCTTAGCTTGTCCATTGCTCCAGGGATGAGCAACAGAGGCAAAGGAGACCTTGCTTCTGAGGGTTTGGACATATTGCATGAAGGCGCTGTCGGCGTTCTAGGAACCAGGGTACTCAGACTTGCCCGCCTGCGGCCCACGGCGTGGCTCCATCGATGGCCTAGTACGGCCCATTTTCAGCATCGACAAGACAAGACCCTCGCGAGGCGGACGACGCCAAGACCTCCGGAGGGAGTGGCCTCCCTAGGCTGGCTCCTGAGGAGCGAAGATTCCTATGCAAGCGCCCATCTCATGAGGTTCGGGTGACGCAAGCCATGATGACCAAGGCCAGGTGGGCACCAGCGGGCGCAGAGCAGCAGGTTTCCTCTTCGGTGCTAAGGAGGCAAGCGCAGGCACGGAGTCCCAAGGAATTAGCCAAAGGTTTCAATTCCCGTGCAACGAGACCAAGACCTCCAGGACGGCAGGATGGATATCATCGCCGAGCCCACCACGGCGTCACGACCAGAAGCTTTGCAGGCGAAGACCACCTTTCATCAGGATAAGATGTACTTCTTATCCCCTTTCAAATTGGCCGTTGTGGGATCCCTTCCCGCCTTCGTTTTGGAGGAAGAGGACCGAGGCCACTATAAATATAGGCTAGCCACCACCATAGTAGGGGACGGATCGAATCCTCAGCTCATACCCACACAAGAACAGACCTCGTGAGGTTGTTCTTCCTCTGTACTAGTTCATCCTCAGCCCCTCGCGAGGCTAATCCACCCCAAAGTAGGAGTAGGGTCTTACACCGCAAGGTGGCCCGAACCTGGGTAAACTGCCGTGTCCCTTTCCTTTCCTTTTCATCAAGCTAGGCCGTGAGAGCGGCGAATTGGTTGGCTGAAGAGGTTGAGTTCTTCGCACACGCCCTAGAGTTCGAACCTTTCTTGGGTCTGCGGAGCCCTGAATCCAGCATTTGGCGTGCCAGATAGGGGTGTGTCGAAGCCTCTCCCCCGTCGGTCGTTTTGCCACCGTTCCGCCGTTCTCATGGCCGACGCTAGTCGAGTTCATGCTGAGCACCGGGCGGCCCTCACCGCCCACGTCGCTCAGACAGCGCCTGTGGGTGACGGCGCTCCTCGCCGCTCCCCGTCACCTATGGCTAATGCCGCCACTGGTCCTGCGGCCCACGAGCAGCAAGACTCGTCACTGCCGCCTTCCATGCTGCGTGACGGTCGCACCACCACTCCGTCACTGACTCCGGCCACTGCTTCGTCTTCCCATGCTCGTCGCGGGCCGGCGAACGTGCAGGCTGCGTTGCTCATGGCGTGCGAGCTTCTGCGCTATCGCCCAGCCGATGACCTCTATGAGGACTAGCTGGACCGCATCGTCGAGCTCATCAGCGCCGCTAGAGGGGCTCCTGCGCCATCACGCTCGCTGCCTCCCCCGCCGCCTCAGGCGGGCGACGTGGCCCATGGCGCACCTTCTCCTCCTCTCCGGCGCGATGTTGTCCCCGAGTCCCAGCGTGAAGCACGCCAGCACGACCCGCCGCGCAGGGCGCCGGCGCGCGATGAAGAAAGCTGCCAGGTGGTGCAGCGGCCTCAAGGAGAGGCGCGTGCGCTCCCAGCACCGCCACGTCAAGACCGTGCGCCAAGACCAGGCTCCCCCTCCGCGGCGGGCTCCCGTGAGCATGGCAGGCTGCCAAGCGTTCTCTCCGGAGCTGCACCGCATCGTCTGGCCCGGCAAGTTCAAGCCGGATCTGCCTCTGCGCTACGATGGCACCCCCGACCCTGCTGAGTTCCTCCAGCTCTATGAGCTGATCATCGAGGTGGCGAACGGCGATGAGAAGGTCATGCGAACAGGTTTCCCATGGCCCTCAAGGATGGCACACGCTCGTGGCTCCTGAACCTCCCAGTGGGATTGATCTCCTCCTGGGATGAGCTGCGTGAGCGCTTCATCGCCAACTTCCAGGGCACTTGCGACCGTGCCCCTGCTGCAGGCGACCTGCGGCGCATCAAGCAGCAGCCAGAGGAAACCTTGCACAAATACATCCAGTGCTTCACCAACGTTCGCCTCAAGATCCCTAAGGTTTTGGACGAGGTCATTATTTCGGCGTTCACTGATGCCGTCCAGGACATCAAAATGAAGGAAGAACTTGCCATACACGAGGACCTATGCTCGGCTCTGGAGATGTTCAACATGGCAACCAGGTGCGCGAGGGCAGAGGAAGGTCGCCTCTCCCTCCTTGAGCTCCCGGAGGCCGATCCTGAAGACAAGAAGGCCAAGGCCAAGGATGTGAAGCGCAAGGGCCCGTCCGTGCTCGTGGCCGAGCCCGAGATGAAGCGCGGCTGTGACCACCCCGAGTCCTCCGAGGGTAGCCGCCCGTTTTGTGTCTTCCACAACGTCCATAGCCACAACACCAATGACTGCCAAGAGCTCAGGGCCATCTGAGATGGGCGCCTTGGCTGCCGCCCTGAGCGCAACGACCGTGGCTACGGCCGCGGAGGAGGCCGTGGTGGAGGATGCTGGGACAACCGCGACCCCCACCCGGACTGGTGTGATCAGCCTCGTGAGGACCGCTAGCAGGGCCAGCCTCACGACGGCCCCTGGAGGGATCAGCCTCATGAGGACCGCCCTCAGGGCAACGCTGACCTTCCTTCGTTGCCGCCGCCGCCAAAGAGGAACGACGACCACCTCCAAGATGATGGGGTCGGGGGCTTCCAAGAGCCTCGTGCCATTGCCTGCATCCTGGGTGGCGCTCAGGCCCCCGCCTCCCATCGCGTCTTCAAGCAGTTCACTTGCGAGGTGAACGCAGGCCTCCCCAAGCTCGAGGCGTCGCGTCCCCTCCGGTGGTCCAAGTACGCTATCACCTTTGACTCTACAGATCAGCTCAAGTGCGTAGCCACCGCTGCCGCAATCCCGATGGTCTGCTCACCTACCATCAGCAACGTCCTCGTCACCAAGACACTCATTGATGGTGGCGCAGGGCTCAATGTCCCCTCCGTCAAGACGTTTGACACGCTCCAGGTGCCATACGACTAGCTTCTGCCCACCAAGCCATTCTCAGGGGTGACGGATGGCTCCACCATCCCCATAGGGCAGATCCGTCTCCCTGTCACCTTTGGCAAGAGCGACAACTACTGCACCGAGCTCATTGACTTCGACGTCGCCCACATTCGTGTCCTGTACAATGCCATCCTTGGGTATCTAGCCCTTGCCAAGTTCATGGCGGTGACTCACCACGGCTACAAAGTCCTCAAGATGCCAGGGAGCTGCGGCATCATCACGATCGCCTGCAATGAGAAGGATGCGCTGTGCTCCCTCGAGCGCGCATACCAGGACGCATCGGTTGAGAACTCAGATGACGAGGGCACCATCCACCCCCCTGAGGTCATCCCCAAGAATAAGAAGCAGCTACTCCACAGAGGATCTCAGGAGGGTGGGGTATCTGATGATCGTGCCTCAGGACCTGCGCCCACTGCTGGGGCGCCTTCCTCTCTCGCATAGGAAGGCACGCCCGGCGCCCCTCTCAGGTTGGGCTCGAGGGCTCTCCTCTAGAGGGCCTCTGACCTGGCCAGCGTCACGAGGGATGCGTTCGGGCACCATGTGGAGTTGTGCTTCAATGCGCGCTTCTGCAAACAGGGCACAGGGCGCGAGGAGCCAGGCGCTCAAGAGTTCATCAGCAAGGCGATCGAGGAGCTTCAGGAGGCGCGAGCCATGCGTGGCGAGCGTCGCCCCGCACCACCCAGTGTAGCTGCCGCCCCTGACATGGGTAGCAAGCTGCGCATCTGCGTTAACATCCCAGGACTCAACAGGGCTGCTTCTCAGGAGCTCTTCTGGCCATCCCGCATCAGCCGGTGCAGAGGCCGCCCTCACAGCTACGTCTGCATGCCCTTTGGCCTGCCGAACGCAGCTGCCACGCTCCAGCGCTACATGCAGGGCTTCCTGGCGGCTCACGAGGCCAGGCGCCAGGCGATCCTGGCGGAGGAGGTGCCGGACCCTCGCGAGCCCCCCGGACCTCCAGAGCCTCACGAGGCTCAGGAGCCAGACGACTCGTGAGGAGCGACCTCTGCAGCGCGCATCTTCAGCTGCCCCAACACCTCTCCAACGACATTGCCAGGTGACTTTTTGGTTTGTTCAATTGAGGGCGCCCCTCGGGCTGCATTATCCTCAAGCTGTACGGGTTCGTCCCTGCAGCACGTATCGTCTTGCGCATATATCAGAACTGGTCCCACCCTTTAATGAATTGCTTCATATTATCACCTGCATGTCCGGTGCTTCGCCACCATGAATGTCGTGCGCCCTCGCAAACCCGCCCGCGACCACCTCATGATTAAGGACTGGCACGGCGTCTGTGCTCGGGTCCGTCCCTACAGCGTCGCTAAACCCAAGTGGCTGAGCTCTGCCTCATGGGCCAGCTCCCATGTACGTCACCTCCCATGGTCCTTGGTGCCTTGTTCTCGCATGAGCTAATCAAGAGTGGATGAGTTAGGGCACGCGACCCGGTGCCTCGCCACCGCGGGAGCCGTGCGCCGGTTGTCTTTCTTTAGGATTGTCGCATGAGAAGACTGGGCACGGCGTCTGTGCTCGGGTCCGTCCCTGCAGCATCGATAAACCCAGCGGCTGAGCTCTGTCTTGCGGGCCGGACCCGTTCATGTCACCTCCTGGGGTCGTTGGTGTTTGGCCTTCTCATGCAATATCCTATGGAGATTCACTCGGCGCAGGCCACCTGACCATCCGCAGGACCCTTGCAAATGTCCCGAACCAAAAATTCAGGCGCAACCTGCCTTGAGGTAGGGCCTTGTGAGTCCCGCGCTGGCTCACGGGTGCCCATATACACCTCCTCCAGTCCTACCATGTAAGCCACGTGCCAGGACGGGACTGTACATGCCCCGGAGTCTCCCCTCAGAGGGAGCTCCCACCCACACACAAGTGGAAGCCCCATGCTCCGCGCTGGCGGATGACACGGTCGAGGAGCGGCTATGCCCATGCAAGAGTGGAAGCACCATGCTCCGCGCTGGTGAATAAACAACTGAGGGCACCCTAGTGGCTGCAGTAACCTCAGGAGGGCTCTTGAACCCGCCGTCTGGCCTCACTGCGCCGCTTTCCCCACGGGAGGGTCGCGCGAGGGGGCTGGGCACGGGGGCTGCGCCCAGGCCACACCTAGCGCACGCCACCTCACCAGGTCTCTTACACCTAGTCTTATCGCGACCCTCCCAAGCAAAAGCTGGCAAGGACAGGTATGAGGGCTCCGGATTAACCCAGACGCTGCCTACATTTCCTTCATGAGGGTTGTTCGTACGTCAAGGGGGACCCCTGAGCATCGCGACTCAGGGGCCTCACTGGTCACATAGCCCCTCACCCCTTGGTCTCGTCCTGGAGATCCAGACGCCCCAATGGCGGTTGATGTATGCGCGGGGCCGGGCCCTGCCGACGCAGAACACTAAAGCAAACAGAAAGGAAATCGAGCACGAAAAGGAAATCACAGAGTCCTCAGCAAATTATTACAAAACATAATGTCTCTCAAGTTCAAGCAGAAGTTCTCACGTCTCCACGAGGCACGGTAAATGTCGCAGGGCCAAACTAGGAAGAAGCACCGCCAACGCCTCGGTTGCCAATGTCGCCCGCCGTGGGAAGCTCATCATCGACAACGCCGCCGCCATCTTCACCGCCGGCTCCAGTCGCCATGGCCGCGGGGTCGACGCAGAGGAACTTCTCCAGCAGAGCTTTCACCTGCTTCTCCATGTCCTCAGCAGCAGCGTCGCGGGACTCAGGAGCCACCAGCTCGATCAGAGCGCCAAGGTCGAAGCTTGGATCCTAGAGATGGAGGTGGCTGAAAACATGCGTCGTGGCCGAGGTAAAAAGCGCGCGACACTCCCCCTCCACCATGGTGCCCACTCCGGCGACAATTCCCTCAAGTGATTCGACGAGCTTGGGGAGCAGCCCGGTTAGGCCCTCCTCCGGAGTCGCCAGCGGCTTCTCGTACCCATCTCCGTAAAGGGACTGCAGTGCCGTGCGGGATCTCAGCATGAGGGAGACAAAGGTGTCGCACCTCGCGGCGGCCGCCTTCTCCGTCGCGGCGAGGGTCTTCTCTCTGGCCTCCAGCCGGGCTGTCTCCTCGGAGACAAGCTTGGTGTGGGACGCCTGAGCCCTGTCCGCCTCCTCCTTCAGCTTACCTAGGCGGCTCCGCTCCATGGCCTGTTCCTGGGCTGCCTGCTCCAGCTCGGCGTCGCGATCGGCGAGCGCGGTCTCCCGGGCCTTGAGCTCCTCCTCCTGTTCCTGGAGCCGACGGGTGCGGGCGGCTTGCTCCTCGCGGAGGGCATTCAGCTCGGCTTCCATCGCGCTGCAACGTTCCTTGGCGGATGTTGCATCAACCAGCACCACGTCGCGAGCCGCCGTGGCCTCGTCGGCCTCCTTCCTGCCCTCCACGGTGACAGCCTCGGCCTGGCCCGAGGCCGTCCTGATGGACGCGTCGGCCTAGAGCCACCCCGAGATCAGCCCCAGATGCCCCGTCACCACACACCCGTCGGTGCCCAGAAGATCGGTCCGGAGCTGGTCCAGCGAGGCGTAGGCCTCCTCCAAAGCGCCGGGCCTGGCAGACGAGCCATGGTCCGTCAACGCGAGGGCTTGGGGAGGAGGCGGCACCGGTGCCTAGACTGGCGCCGCCGCAGTAGCAAGAGCAGCAGGGGGCTCCAGAGCCCCCAAACCGCCTGCGGGTACAACGGGGATGGGCGGCCTCGGAGGCTGCTGGGCCACGGAGGCGATCTCCTCCAGAGGCTCCGCCACCAAGCTCTGAAGGGCCCGGGAATGCGAGGCGGCCTCCTCCGCCCACGTCGAGGTCACCACAACCGTGGCAGATGGCGTGGCCTCGGGAGCCCCGACCTCCTCCTTCCTCCTCTTCACCACGGGCTTCAGCCTGGTCACCAAGAGGGGAGTGTCATGGGCACGACATGAAGGATGGAAAATCAAAGCAAGGTAAGATACTTACTCATCTGCGGCGACGTACTCCCTTTTCCTGGCCAGGACCGCGGCGCCCCCGATCTTCCTGAGCGGGCGCTTCATCGCACCCTGAGGGTCAACCGGGCGCATGGTAGCTGGCTCCGGGGCGGCTGCGACGGGCGACAAGGCGGGGGCGTTGCCCCAAGGAAGCAACGCTGCCTCGCCCTTCTTCGGAGTCGCTCGGCTCAACCTCTGCAAGGGGGTGCCCCCGGACCTTGTAACGACCCCGGTGGAACGCGGGGATTCCCCGACCAAGTGCTCGGCGGTGTCGTCGTCATCAGAAAGGTCGCGGAGAAGTTCGGTCTGCGACGGGGGAGAGGTCTCTTCCTCTTCGTCCATGGTCGCCTCCGAGTCCTCCTCTTCCTTCTCCTCGGAGCCCTCGCCAGAGGACACCGGCACCGGGGAGTTGGGGAGCTTCGGTGGTACGAGCCCCAGCTCGTTGAAGATGGGCATGGCGGCGGCCAGCGCCGCCCCGTCGCCGCGGCGGTACAATGGGAGGTAGGCCGCCGGGAGGCTTCCCGGGTCCTTCTCGAGCAAGGTATGCACAACCTTGCTCAGCTCCTCACCTGTCAAGCTCCCTGGGCGCAGCCGGAGGTCATCCTTCGCGCCCTTGAAATCCCACATGGGGCGCGAGTGTGCTTGAAGTGGGGCCAGGCGCTGCGTCAAGAACTCCCTGACGAGCATGGCCCCCGTCAACGCCCCGCACTCCAGGTTCGCCTGCATCAGCCTCAGGACCGGCGACGCCCAGGGGTCGGTGAGCTTCTCGTGGGCCCACTGGTCCAGCTTCTCCGGCATCTCGGTCGGCAGCTCCAGCCGAGCGTGGAGGCCCTTGGCGTCCATGTAAATCCATTTACATCGGAAGTCCTCCACCTTCTTCCCGACCCTCATGAGCGCGTTGCCGCTGTGGACCGTGACAAAGGAGACGCACCCGGAGCGCAGGGTCGGGTCGTGTATCCGAAGGTAGAAGAAGGGGCGGAGCAGCGTAACGGAGGGTGCCACGCCCACAAACGCCTCGCAGTAGAAGGCGAAGATCGACAGGAGAAGGATGGAGTTGGGCTGGAGGTGCAGAGCGTGAACTTGGTAATGGTCGAGGACGGCGAGGAAGAACTTGAAGAAAGGTGGGACGAGCCCCGCGAAGACGCTGTGGAGTAAGAAGGGATAGAACGTCCCCGCCAAGGTCCCCCGCTCGATGGAGCCAACCCGAAGCGCCGTCTCCCTCCCCTCGTTGTCGTTGCTCGCCGTCAGCAGGAGCACGGTGGCAAGGTGCCCCACCTCGGTGATGGAGGATGTGCTGAGGGTCGGTGCGGGCGAGGAGGCAGAGTGCGCGGCTGGAGCGGCGGGCTTCACCTTCTTGGTCGCCATAAGCTCGGCGGAAAGATTCGGCAGATTTGGAGATGCTCTCAGCAAGGAGAAAAGGGGATCTGAAGCAAGACGAAGAGCAGGCGCTGAAGGCTCGGCGGCAGGGGCCAGTCTTTTTGTCAACCCGGACGGTTACCGAGGCAGCATGGGGAAGTGGAGACGCCCACGTCCCATCAAGCGCCACGCGTCGACTTGGCCCGCAGACGATTGCGGCCCGTGGCGCTTCGCCCTTGCCCTTTGGCTTCGCTCCGAAGCCAAGTTCGAGTGCGCCTTGGGCCCGGGGGCTACTGTCAGTGTTCTAGGAACCAGGGTACCCAGACTTGCCTGCCTGCGGCCCACGGCGTGGCGCCATCGGATGATCAACTTTTTTATTCCCAACTCTACTGCGATTCTGAGTCCGGCAAGGAGCCCCTCATACTCAGCAGTGTTGTTGGTGGCCTTCTCTCGGGGAAAGTGCATTTGAACCACATACCTGAGGTGTTCTCTTGTGGGTGCAACAAGAAGCACGCTAGCTCCGGCACCTTGTAACAAGAAAGCACCATCAAAATACATGATACATTCATGAGACGCCTCCTTGTCAGGAATAACTATTTCTAGTATTTCCTCATCTGGAGTTGGCGTCCATTCTGCAATGAACTCTGCCAATGCCCTGCTTTGAATGGTTGAGGTACTTTTATACTTCAGGCCAAAACTTGACAGCTCTAATACCCATTCAACTATTCTGCCAGTGGCTTTGGGGTTCCTCAGTATGCGCTGCAGTGGGAAACGAGCGACAACCGTAATCTCATGGGCTTGGAAGTAGTGGCGTAGCTTCCTCAAGGCCATGATTAGGCCGAAGATCAACTTTTACACTCCGGAATACCTTGACCTAGCCCCCTACAATAGGGAGCTGACAAAGTACACTGGCCGTTGCACCACCTTTTTCCTTGCCATGGTCTTGGAATTGCATTTGCTAACTTGCTCTGCTTCTCCTTGATCGGTATCTGACCTTTCCGTGACTGGCTCAGTTTCATCTCCAGAGGGGACAATTGCTGCAGCTGCTTCTTCATCCACTTCTCGCTGCGCCACCAACGCTGCACTAACCACTTGGTTTGTTGCTGCCAGGTATAGCAGCAACGGCTCTTGTGGCTTAGGAGCGACTAAGGTGGAGGCAGAGGAAAGGTATGCTTTCAGGTCCCGCAACGCTGCTTCTGCCTCCGGGGTCCACTTCATTGGCCCTGCCTTCTTCAAAATTTTAAAGAACAGCAAGGCGCGCTCGGCAGCCTTGGAAATGAACCTACTCAACGCGGCAGCGCATCCAGTTAAGCACCTCACATCCTTGACGGTCCTGGGTGCTTGTATCTGCTTGATCACTCTGATCTTGTCAGGGTTGGCCTCTATCCCTCAGTGAGATACAAACAAACCAAGTAGCTTGCCGGAGGAAATGCCAAACACACACTTCTCAGGGTTTAACTTCAAATTGATCTTGCGCAAGTTGGCAAAGGTCTCTTCCAAATCTTGAATAAGTGTCGATTTGTCCTTGGTCTTGACCACTATATCATCCATATAGGCTTCCACGAATCTGTGTAATTGTGGTTCGAAACCAATCTGTACTGCTCTTGCAAAAGTGGATCCAACGCTCTTCAACCGAAAGGCATGCGTACAAAAGAGTACGTGCCACATGGGGTTATGAACGCGGTCTTCTCTTCATCTTCTTTGGACATGAATATCTGGTGATATCCAGAGTATGCATCCAAAAAGGAAAGTAGATCACACCCGGAGGTGGAGTCTATGATTTGATCGATGCGCAGGAAGGGGAAAGGGTCCTTTGGGCATGCCTTGTTCAAGTCCATGAAGTCGATGCAGAGCGCCCATTTCCCATTTGCCTTGCGCACTACTACTGGGTTTGCTAACCATGTTGGATGCAGCACTCCCTTGACCAAACCAGCTGCTTCAAGTTTCCTGATTTCCTCGGCAATGAACTGCTGCCGCTCTAAAGCTTGCTTCCTAACCTTTTGCTTGACGGGCCGGGTGTGAGGGTAGACAACAAGGTGGTGCTCGATTACCTCCCTGGGAACACCGGGGATGTTAGATGGTTTCCAAGCAAACACATCGACATTCGCCCGCAGGAAGGCAATGAGCGCGCTTTCCTATTTGTCATCAAGGGTGGCACTGATGGCGAACGTATCGTCAGCGCCATCCTGCCTTGCCGGGACCCTTTTCATAGCAGGTGGAGTAGCCTTGGGCCACTTGCTAGTGGAACTCTCCGGCAGATCCTCAACAGGTGCGGCGCACTCCGTAGAGGCGCACTTCACGGAGTCTTTGTTGGCGTCACTGCTAGCTTTCTTTCCCTTCTTTGCCTCCTTGGCGGGAGCTATGGCTTCGGCAGCCTCAGCTGCTACCGCGTCTCGATACATCTGATCCACACATATGATTGCATCCTTCTTATCTAATGGAATGGAAATGACGCCCAACGGCCCTGGCATCTTCAAGGTGTTGTAAGCATAGTGGGATGCTGCCATGAATTTTGCAAGAGCTGGACGACCAAGGATCCCATTGTACGGCAAGCAAAGCTCAACAATGTCAAACGCAACTCTCTCGGTCCGGTAATTCAGCTCCCCGCCAAACGTCACCGGCAGCGTAATCTTTCCCTTAGGACGGCTCCTGCCGGTGTTGATTCCTTGGAACGTACCAGTAACTTTGAGCTCCTCATCAGGGCTCTGCAGCTTGCTGACAACTTTAGGGGAGATCAGATTCAGGCCAGCCCCATCGTCAACTAGCTTCTTTGTGACTTTGAGGTTGCAGATCATTGGGGAGACTAACAACGGCAAACACCCTACTGCGGTAGTGCGGTCGGGGTGATCCTCTTCATCAAAGATGATAGGCGTGCGGGACCAATTGAGCGATTTCCGGGAGTCCGCAGCTGGCTCCATGGCATTGACCTCTCGTGCCCACTGCTTGAGCTAGCAGTGAGAAGAGTGCAAAGATGCACCTCCGTCAATACACATGGCCTCAGTTGCTTTCTGGAATTTTTGCTTGCTGGTTTCTTTCTCGTCCCCTTCATCACTTTCACCATCTTCTTCTTTCTTTTCACGGCCTCTAGCAGGTTTCTCTTTTGGCTGTGGGGCCTTGCCGCGACGCCCCCCTCTACTTCCATGGCCTTTTCCTCCAGCACCCTCTTGGTCCTTCTCCCTATCCCTCTTCTCATATTCTGTCTTCTGCCTCTTGACAAGCTGCTCGACTTGGTGGCATTCCTGGAGATCATGACATTTGGTGCGGTGAATCTTGCAGTATGGCCCATTGGACTTCCCAGCTTTCCCTGCCACCACAGCCTCCCGGCAATCAGCGCATGCAGTAGCTTCCTTGTCGGGGGCTCCGGTTTTGGCCTTCTTGCCAGTGCTGAGGTTGCCAGGGCTCTCGACAGCCAATATTGATTTATCCTTGCGCTTCTTATTGCATTTTCGGCTCCTACTCTTCGGGTTGACGGCCTCGTTGTCTTCCTCTGAATCGACTTCGACGCCATCCTATTCTTCAGGGAGTCACCTTCCTTCTTCAGCCCGAGCACATTTATTCGCCAACGTGTACAACTCATTGATAGTCTTGGGCAGCCGGACGTTCATCTTGGACCGTATCCTTCTGTTGTGCATGTTCGAATGGAATGCGGCAATCACAGCTGCTGGATGTATCTCTGGAATGTTGCGGTGCACTCGACTGAACCTTTGCATGTACTTCCACAAGCTTTCCCCTTCCTTCTGCGGAAGGACTTGCAGATCGCTGGGCCGGCCTAGCTCTTGGTGGCCACCCGTGAAGGTGCCAACAAATTCGTTGCACAGGTCAGCCCACGATGAAATGGAATTTTCTGGCAGGTGCATCAGCCACGGTCTCATGTTTGGCTTGAGCGCCGAAGGGAAGTATTTGGCGAACACCTTTTCATCCCTCCCCCGGCAGCTTGAACAGCAATAGTGTAAGTGCTCAAGAACTCTGTTGGGTTCAATTTTCCATCGTACTTTTCTGGTAATTCAGGCTTGAAGACATGGGCAGACGGCCAGTGGACTTGCCGCAGCTCACGAGTGAAGGCGGGGCAACCAACCTCGTAAGGCAGGTACCCGCCATCACTGGGCACGGGTTTGTCAATGTCTAGATCATTTCGCCTGTCAGATTGATGGCGAGTCTCCCGGCGTCGCTCTATGGTGACGCGCGCATCTTCCCTCCACCGATCCTCCAGGACCTGCCGCTGGTCCTGATGGGCTCACAGATCAGAAGAGGCCATCGATGCTTCATCAGGCTCGCGAACACGCTGTTCTTTCTGCTGCCGCCTCTAGGCCTGCTTCCACGAAGGAGGCTGCACTGTCAGTGCGGTCTCCTCGACACGGCCATCAGCTCGGGCGGCTGTTGCTGTTCCCGGGTGCCGCGAAGGCTCTGCCTGCTGCGACTTCACAGCATTAGCGAAACTGATCAAACTCTGGATGGTGGCCCTCCATTCATCCATCTGATCAGCCACCAGCGGGAATCTTAGTAAGAGTTGGGCTCATGCCATGGCTTCCGTAGCTGTGCTAGGCGCAACCGACGAGGTAGATCGCGACATCGCTCAACTCCTGGTGGTACCAGCAAGGGCGTTGCTGCGTTCATGCTGTCGCAGACCGGTTGCCAAGGTAGTCTGGTGTTGAGCGGGCCGCGCTTGGGGGTCGGCACCCCTGTTTGGCGCTCCACCTTGCCCGCCATGCTCCGGGCAAGGTGCGCGCCCAGTGGCCGCTCCAGTGGAGGGCACGGCTAGAGGGTCACGACTTGCAGTAGAGCGGGCGTAGTTGCTATGGCTGCGCCTGCTAGTTCGGCGGGGTTGTGGAGGCTAAACATCCCCTCCATCCGCAGCTTGAGGGCCATGCCCGTTGGGGTGTTGTTGACGCTACCCTCCCCCGGTGCCTCCCGCTCCTGCTTCATTCACGGGGGACACAATGACGGCGCCGCCTGCGCCAGTCGTATCTCCCGCGTTACCCACCTCATCCAACGCCATCGTGGCGCCTATGGCGTCCACGACCGCGTGAGATGGGGTCTTCGAAGTGGAAGGATGCGCGGTAGTACCGGGTTTCTTCTTGGGCACCATGGATGAAGACGACGATGATGATGATGGACACGCTGTTCAGAACCTCAGGTTCGCGCAAACGCTTTTCCCCTACCCGGTGCGCCAAAGATGTCGTGGTGGAACACGATCACCTATGGGTCCATTGGCCACTGGTGGTTCGGCAAGGGGAAGGTCACGTTGCACAAAGAACAGAGGCCATGGAACAACACCACGGTGGTGACGCTGGTGGTTTTTACCCAGGTTTGGGCCACTGAGAAGCGTAAAACCCTACTCCTGCTTTGGTGGATTGGACGGAGGAACACGACGAGGATGCAACGCTCAAGCCCAGCAAGGTCGCCTTGGGGAGAGCAGCTATGCGCGTACAAGTGTGCAAGGGTCCGAATCCTTTTTTAGATAGCCTTGGACCTCCTTTTATAGCTTAAGGGGTGACCATAGTGGCAAAGTAGTCTTTATCTGGTGATTAGATAGCTAACAGTGCTATCATACCTAACTCTGGCAGTTAGGACAAAGTGCATTAAATGCACTGCTAGGTGTCATGGTGAGGGTGAAACCTGGCAAGCCTGCCGTGCCGCTTAACCCTTTTCTACTTTTCTGTTTGACACGCCTCTGGACGGGTGTCATATGAGGATAATCTGTCTTCCATGGGCTGCCACGTGCTTAGTGGAAGCCACTTAATCGCCAGGGGGCTCGACACCGCATTGATAGGTGATTTGCGTTGCGGCGCGTTGGAGCGGTGGTGCCTTGGCGGGGAGATTCGCCCTTGGCGGACCCGGCAAGCTTGCTGGGGAAATCTTGGACTTGTCCTTGGGGCGGTCTCGACCCGGCCAAGCCCTCCTGCCCGGCAGGGGAGGCCTTCCCAAGGTGATGCTCTGCTGTCTTGCTTGTTTGGGTCTTCTTGATCCGCTCCTTGAGCTCACAAAGAGCGGTTCTTCTGGCTTGGTCTTGTTTCTGTATCTTGGTGTAGGATTTGTAATGCTAGTAGACGTGTGTATAAGTCCGGGCATCCAAACGTGAATGTTTCTTGCATCGACAGAGCGTGGTTCATAGTATAGCCAACTGTTGGCTATATGATGTTAGCCATATCATATATTATACGTATATAATGTGAAGAAACGAGTGGTAGTACTACCAAGTACAAGATGAACTATAAGAAATACAAGTATGTACGTACTGAAGAGTTAAATAACAAGAAAGAACATAACATAGTTTTGCTGGGGGCTTAGCACAACACACCCCTGAAATAAAACTATGCACCCTAAAATTAAACTAAGCAACTAATCTGGTAGACACTGAGCAACGACACTGCCACCTTACTCGGACTCCTCGTCCACGTCCTCGACTTCTTCCTTGTCCTTCTTCCTCTTGGCCGATACTTATTTGCTTGAACCGCACACTAGGCTCTCGCTCTTCATCCAACCCTTGTAGATATTGAAACAAAGGTACGCATCCATTGCAGCGTATTGGATGTGGTCTTTATCTATTAAATTCCACACCCATGCAAGATGAAACTTGTGGTGAGGTTTTGTCAGTTTGTCATACAAAGGATCAACCATGGCTCCTGCCAGGGTCAGCATTGAAGGCTGACGGGAGGACACCAGCCTATTCTTCTGGAGGTCGAAGGGCTGGCCTACAACGAGGCCTATATGACCCAGGACTTCCTCGTCATTATGAAAGTCTACAGTAACGAATTTGACTCTGTCGTCCGCGAGGAAGTTCTTAAAATCCTCACACTTAACGTTGGCATGGCATATGTGGTAGACGAAGCACAAGTTATGCACGCAAACCTGGATCATGGCGGGCTTCTTCTTCTTTTCCTCCTTTAGATTCTTCTCTTTTCCCAGGACTGTGGTGTACTCAACATCAAGCCCAGCGACCCACTCATCACCATCTGACTTTTCAAACATGCGTTTGAAGTGAGCAAGGCATCCTTTCACTGTCGCGGAAGAACTGGTGTAGATGACGTCGAACTCATCATCGATGATGGTTCTAACCTTGTACTCACCGCCGATCATGGAGATTTGGGACGCCATGGATTTTGGAGGAGGGTTAGGATTTGTGGAATTGCTGTAATGTGAAAGTACGGACGACTAGTAGGAAACTGCCATAATGTTAAAGGACGACCGGGACAAGTAGGAGCGAACTGCTAGTGGTTTTTTGATTGTAAAAATGCTGAGTGGGGCGTCCGAACGGGAAGGTAGTGGCTTACCCAGTGGATAAATGGATTCATACACAGTACTATGGGGCCCAACTAGATGCCATGTCTACTAGACCCACTTCGTAGGCCTGGCAGTATAGCATCTGCGTGTTCGCACGTCAAGCGTCGGGAAAATTATAGGTGATATGCAGCTTTCCATGCTCCCATGATACGGGCTTCCGAGAGCCCTTGGATCTGAGATTGAAGGGTTGTATGGCATGTGATAAGTCTTCGTCGTATCTACTTTTCCTAACGCTTTTCCTCTTGTTTTGGACTCTAATTTGCATGATTTGAATGAAACTAACCCGGACTGGCGCTGTTTTCAGCAGAACTACCATGGTGTTGTTTTTGTGCAGAAATAAAAGTTCTCGGATTGGAACGAAACTTTGCGAGGATTTTTTATAATATATGAAAAATACTGGAGCCAAGAACCACCGGAGGGGGGCACCTGGGTGGGCACAACCCACCAGGGCGCGCCCCCCCTCCAGGCATGCCCAAGTGGGTTGTCCCCACTTGGTGGCCCCGCAGACCTCAAGCCTGACACTATAAAATCACATTTTCGGAGAAAAAAAATCAAGGGAAAAGAATTACCATGTTTCACGAGACGGAGCCACCGCCACCTCCTGTTCTTCACCGGGAGGCCAGATCTGGAGTCCGTTTGGGGCTCTGGAGAGGGGGATCTTCGATCTTCGTCATCACCAACCCTTCTCCATTGCCAATTCCATGATGCTCCCCACCGGGAGTGAGTAATTCCTTTGTACGCTCGCTGGTCGGTGAGGAGTTGGATGAGATTCATCATGTAATCGAGTTAGTTTTGTTAGGGCTTGATCCCTAGTATCCATTATGTTGTGAGATTGATGTTGCTATGACTTTGCCATGCTTAATGCTTGTCACTTTGAGCCCGGATGCCATGATTTCAGATCTGAACAGTTTATGTTATCACCATTATATCTATGTTCTAGATCTGATCTTGCAAGTTATAGTCACCTACTACGTGTTATGATCCGGCAACCCCGGAGTGACAGAAGTCGGGACACTTCCCGGTGATGACCATAGTTTGAGGAGTTCACGTATTCACTATGTGTTAATGCTTTGTTCTGGTTCTCTATTAAAAGGAGGCCTTAATATCCCATAGTTTCCAATAGGACCCCGCTGCCACGGGAGGGTAGGACAAAATATATCATGCAAGTTCTTTCGATAAGCACGTATGATTATTTACGGAATACATGCCTACATTATATTTATGAACTGGAGCTAGTGATGTATCGCCGTAGGTTATGACTGTTATATGATGAATATCATCCAACGAATTCACCGATCCGATGCCTACGAATTTCTCTCATATTGTTCTTGCTAAGTTACTACTGCTATTGTTACTATTGAACTTGCTACAAAATCATTGCTATCGCTGTTACCGTTACTATTGCTATTGCTACTACTATCAAAACTATCATACTACTTTGCTACTGATCACTTTGTTGTAGATAATTAATCTCTAGGTGTGGTTGAATTGACAACTCAGCTACTAATACTTGCAAATATTCTTTTGCCCCCCTTGGGTTGAATCAATAAATTTGGGTTGAATACTCTACCCTCGAAAACTGTTACGATCCCCTATACTTGTGGGTTATCAAGACCTTTTTCTGGCGCCGTTGCCAGGGAGCATAGCTATATTTGTCGAGTCACTTGGGATTATTATCAAATTATCATTATGAAGAACCTGAAGGATGCTAAGACTAAGATATTTCCTCTAAAATGAGGGGAGGTAAGGAACTGCCATCTAGCTTTGCACTTGATTCACCTTCTGTTATAAGTAGACTTGCAACACCACCACATGCTATTAATCCTAATATGTCGCAAGTTATTGATGATGCTACTTCTGCTATGAATGATATTCATGATGATGCTAGTACCTTGCTTGATGATAATGTGCCATTAGGTGAATTTCTTGATGAACAAGTTGCTAGAACTTAGGCTTTTGAGAATGCTGAAACTGATGAAATTGTTGAAACTGATGAAGAGCTTGAAAATGAAAATCTTGAAACACCTGTTAGATCTAGTTCTCCTAGATATGAATTGCCTAAGATACCGGAAGGTTATGTTATGGATGAGGAGACAACTAGAGACTTTCTTGCTTGCAATGATAGGGATGATCTTAAGAAATTATTATGCAAACTGAAAGAAAAATCTTTGAATGCTAGAATGAAATGTGATCCTAAGTTTGCTACTTCACCTATCTTTGTTGATGATAAGGATTATGAATTCTCTGTCGACCCAGAGTTAATTACTTTGGTTGAATCTGATCCTTTCCATGGTTATGAAACTGAAACTGTTGTGGCACATCTTACCAAGTTGAATGACATAGCCACCCTTTTTGCTCATGATGAGAAGATTCGCTATTATTATATTCTCAAATTATTTCCGTTCTCATTAAAGGGTGATGCTAAGACTTGGTATAATACTCTTGCTCCTGGTTGTGTGCGTAGTCCCCAGGATATGATTTATTACTTCTCTGAAAAATATTTTCCTGCTCAAAAGAAACAAGCTGCCTTACAGGAAATATTTAACATTGCACAAATTGAAGAAGAGAGTCTCCCACAAGCTTGGGGGGGGCTTCTCCAATTGCTTAATGCTTTGTCTGATCATCCTCTTAAGAAAAATGAAATACTTGATATCTTCTACAATGGACTAACCGATGCTTCTAGGGATTTCCTAGATAGTTGTGCTGGTTGTGATTTCAGGGAGCGAACTGTTGAACACGCTGAAGAACTATTGAATAACATATTGAAAAATTATGATGATTGGATTCTTCCTGAACCACCGCTTAAACCTACTCCAAAGAGGAGGGGTATCTTATATCTCAGTCCTAAAGATATGCAAGAGGCAAAGAAATCTATGAAGGAAAATGGTATTAAAGCAGAGGATGTTAAAAATTTACCACCTATCGAAGAAATTCATGGCCTCAACACAGCACCACCATCAAGGGTGGTAGAGGTAAATTCTTTACTAAAGTTTGATGAAGGTGATATCCCTTATAACAAACATCCTAGTCAATGCTTATATGAGTTTGATAATGACATTAGGAAGCAAGATCACTTCAATGCAAATGTTATGAAACAATTGAAATACAATTATGATATGATTGCTCTCTTGAGTGACTTGTTATTTAGAATTACCAATTATGTTAGAGGTGTAGGAAAGCATGCCTCTATGGTCCAAACTCAATTAGAACAAGTTGCTAAATCTCAAAGAGAGTTGTTAGATGAAATGAATAATAATATCAATGATCATGCTGTTAGAGTAATGACTAGAGGAGGTAGAATGACTCATGAACCACTTTATCCTGAGGGACACCCTAAAAGAATTGAACACGACTCTCAAAGAGTTAACACCGATCACCTAGTCCTTTTACAAAGAAGAAGAAGAAGAAGAAGAAGAAGAAGAAGAAGAAGAAGAAGAAGAAGAAGAAGAAGAAGAAGAAGAAGAAGAAGAAGAAGAAGAAAAATGATAGGACTTTGCATGCCTCTAGTGAACCTGAAATAGAAAAACCTCCTGATAATGATAATGATGTATCTATTTCTGATGCGAAAACTCAATCTGGTAATGAACACTCACCTTCTGATAATGAAAAAGATAATGATGAGGTTCATGAAGGCACTCAAACAAATAATAAAGAACCAGACAATGATGTTGAAATAGAACCAGCTGTTGATCTTGATAACCCACAACCAAAGAATAAGAGATATGATAAAAGAGACTTTGTTGCTAGAAAACATGGTAAGGAAAGAGAACCATGGGTTCAAAAACCTATGCCCTTTCCACCCAAATCAACTAAGAAGAAAGATGATGAAGAATTTGAACGCTTTGCTGAAATGCTTAGGCCAGTCTTTTTGCGTACCCGCTTGACTAATATCTTAAAAATGCCTCCTGATGCAAAATACGTGAAAGACATCATCACCAACAAGAGAAAAATACCGGAAACCGAAATCTCCAACATGCTTGCTAATTATACTTTTAAGGATGGAGTACCTAAAAAACTTGGAGATCCGGGAATACCAACTATACCTTGCTCCATTAAAAGAAATTATGCCAAAACTGCTTTATGTGATTTAGGAGCTGGTGTTAGTGTTATGCCTTTATCTTTATATAAAACACTTGATTTGAATAAACTCACACCTACTGAAATATCTTTGTAAATGGCTAACAAATCAACTGCCATACCTATCGGTATTTGTGAGGATGTGCCCATTGTTGTTGCAAATGTTACTATTTTAACTGACTTTGTTATACTTGAGATGCCCGAGGACGACAACATGTCGATTATCCTTTGTAGACCCTTCTTGAATACTGCAGGGGTTGTTATTGATTGCAATAAAAGCAAGGTCACTTTTCATATCAGTGGTAATGAGCATACGGTGCACTTTCCGAAGAAACAATTCCAAGTGAATGGTATTAATGTTATTGAAAAATCTCCGACAATCACTATTGGAAGTTTTCAACTACCTCTACCTAGTGCCAAAAAGAAATATGAAGTGCTTATTGTTGGGGATATACATATCCCTGTTGAGGTAAATTAGTGTTTTACGAAAGTTCTTCGGTTTCATGCTAATCGAAAGTGGTTGTTAATAAGACTTGATCAACCTTATTAATGAATCATTTTTGAAAGGTATGAGGTTGATGAATTTAGTAAGCACTACCTTCTGTCCCTACCTTTTGTTTTCTGTTTTTATTAGTTAAATAAAGTAAAATGCCATGTTTTGTCTGTTTTCTGAATTTCCCGTGCAATAAAAAAATGACCCAAAAATAAAAGTTCTTAGAATGCTCTGAAAATTTAATACGATTTGTTTCTGAATTTTTGATGCAAATAACATCAGAGGGGGTGCACCAGGTGGGCACAACCCACCTGGGCGCGCCAGCACCCCCAGGCATGCCCTGGTGGGTTGTGGTCCTGACGTGGGCCCCCTCACTTATCTCTTTAGCCCATGTCATCACCTACCTCCAGAAAAAATTCACCATTGCTCTCTCTCTCTCGTGTTCTTGTTTTCAAACCCACGGATTTCGATCTCTTTGCTCGAAGCTCCGTTTTCGAAACTATTTTGGGGATTGCTACTTGGTATGTGACTCCTCCATTGGTCCAATTAGTTTTTGCTTTAGTGGTCTATATTTTGAATAATTAGTAACTCTTGGTGCTGCTGTAGATGAGCTTGCATGTTGAATTCTTAGAGTTCTAAGTAGTTTGAATGCTTGATATGACCTCTATGCATCCCTATGAGTAGTTGCTATCAATCTTGTGAAGTTTTGTTGACAAGATTTTGTGACCCAATTTTTTTTAGAAAATTGTACGCAAATATGATGAACCTCTTTGGGAGGAGTTCTTCGAGGAGGAGGTCCTCAGAGGCATCTTCTAGTAGCAGCTCCATTCGCTGGTCTTATGTTGAACCAAGTGAAAATTCCATTCGAGATGCCGCCACCAAATCATGTTTATGGCCATGCAATGATTTTATGGTGCGTGTAGGTATTAAAGAAGAATTTGAGCAATATGTTCACAATGCCGAGCTCGGTCCCTACATTGCAGATAAGTGCAACCAACACCTCAGTCTCACTGAATCATTTACTAAAGAATTTAAATTCCATCCTCGTGAGTCTGGAGTGTTGTTTAAACTGTACGACTATCCTTTCACTCTACCCTTAGAGACTTTTTCTAACTACTGCAAAATTCCATTTTGGGGTTCGTTGGACGAACCACCAAGATCTGAATTTGAGATATTCTTGACTAGCCTTTGCTATGGTGAGACTAGAGGAGTGATGCAAGGTAGAATAAAGAGCATTCATTTTCCCTCAATTCAATACTTTGCACTATTTAATGGAAAATGCATTGTAGGCAAACAAGATTGTAACACACTTTGTGCTCCTGACTTGAGCCTCATACGCACCGCTCTCACCGGTGACAAAAGTTATAACCTCGGAGCGATTGTTGCACGTAGGTTGCAACACAACGCTGGTAGTGGATATTTTTATGGTGGAATTTATGCCACACGTTTAGCAAGGGAGCTAGGTGTTTCACGTTGGCCTTATGATCCCATCTTGCCCACGCAGTATTTAGACTTTGATGCCATGAAACGTCATAAGATCCTTAGTGGTGAAGCCCATAATTTTACATATAATCTGGTATTTAATAAAAGGTCCATGGTGGACACCTATTTGCCTGGGCCTGCTCTTTTTGATGTTCGCAGTAAGGGAAGATATTATGTTCTTGAGAGCGAGGCCCGAGCGCACAACGCGGAGGTTGTGGCTGCACAGCGGGCTGAGGCGGCTGCACCTAGAGCCTCCGTGAGCTATCACTCCGACCACTATGCAGGCTACTGACGGTGATTACCAATTTAGGCCAAAAGCCTAAGCTTGGGGAGTACGTGTTTCCACCGACATTACATTCATGTTTACACATTTCATTCTAGTTGTCGGTGTCCATATTTTTCATTGTATTATCCATGATTTCTTTTCTCGCATTCTTCTTGTGTGTTCGAAAAACTTCGAGAAAAAAAAATTCCTGCTTCTTTTCGGTTTCTCTTCCTAGTTTAATTAGTTGTAGTATTAAAAAGAAAACCCAAAAAGATTTCCTTCTTCTTCTTTTGCTTCTTGGGAGCTCTCCCATGTAAATAGTTTTTCTTTAATTTGCTTTCTTCCAGAAAACCCAAAAACTCCAAAAATATTTCAGTGTGTTTCTCTGAATTTCTTTTCATTGAGTCATACCGAGGAGAAGACCACGATAAAAATGTCGAGTGGCTCTCATATATATTATTGTTGATCTAACAAAGATCCATATTACCTTGTCTTCTCCTTTGAATAAAATGTTTGCAGATTCCAGCTTAGCCCAAGGCACTCTTGCACTATTATCATTTTTCATATCATCCGGTCATGCAAGTGAAAGGCAATAATGACGATATTTGATGAACTGGTTGTGGCAGAGAGAAACGGGTATGAACTCAACTTGTTCTGTTTTTGTAAATATGTTTAACCTAGTATCCATGATTCAGCCTATTATGATCAAACATGTTTGCAATGACAATTAGAGATTATAGTTTCTCATGCCATGCTTAAGTAGCTAGGAGTGGATAATGATTTATCTTGGATGTCAACATTGCGTTAAAATGATTGTGATGTGGTATGATGATATGGTATCCTCCTCTGAACGTTCGAGTGGCTTGACTTGGCACATGTTCATGCATGTAGTTGAATCAAAACCAACATAGCCTCTATGATATTTATGTTCATAGTGTTCATATCCTACTCATGCTAGTATCCAATGTTACTTATGCATAATGCATGTTCATGACCGTTTTCGCTCTCTAGCTGGCCGCTTCTCAACCTAATTGCTAGCCTTCACCTGTACTAAGCAGGAACACTTCTTGTGCATCAAAATCCTGAAACCCAAGTTATTCCAGATGAGTCCACCATACCTACCTATATGCGGTATTACCCTGCCGCCTAAGTAAATTTGCATGTGTCACCTCTAAAAACTTCAAATAAATATCCTTTTTTGTGTGCCTGGATTGTTCATAGAGTGACAGGAGGTAGTCAGGATCCTCCATGCTAAGCGGGTTACTCTCATGATGAGTGTTTATTCACTCGTCCTTGCACGAGAGGGGCGGTAATAGGGATTCCCAGTCCCAAACTCAAATTGCAAATAATTAAACAAAACTCCCCCAGGACTGTTGTTGGTATGGACGGTACCCGTTGTTTCAGACCAGCCGTGGAGTGTGATTGTTGGTGGAGGGGAGTAAACCTTTACTTTTATCACTTGGGAACCGCCACTAATGTGCTTAGCATGGAAGATACCGATAACTAATGGTGGCGAAATAAACAAGAAGGGTGCATTTCTCAAAATTTCATTTACCTTTGTTTTAAAAACTTCAGCTCTGGCACCTCTGCAAATCACTACATCCCTCTGCGAAGGGACTATCTATTTACTTTTATGTTGTGTCATCACCTTCTCAAATAAGCAGCAGAACCTGAGAGCACTATTGTCATCCTCATGCATTGTGTGTAGCTAATGTTGTGTGCATCATGACTGGATCTTTTCTACCATGAATTACAATGTTTAGTCTCTGCTTGAACTTTGGAGGTGCTCTGTATTTATGTTTTGCGGTCTCAGAAAGGGCTAGCGAGATACCACTATTGTCATATTATATCATGGTTGTTTTGACAAAGTGTTGTTGTTTGAGATATCTTATTATTGCTTGCTAGTTGATTATGCCATTGATATGAGTTAATATAATTTTTAAGAGTTATTGTCGACATGGTTAGTTATAATCTTTGCTGAAAACCTAGGTGCTACTTAAGCTTATTTATGTAAACAAGAGCAAAAGAGTTCGTAAAAGTTTTTCTTTTTCACTTTCAGTTTATCAACTGAATTGCTTGAGGACAAGCAAAGGTTTAAGATTGGGGGAGTTGATACGTCTCCGTCGTATCTACTTTTCCTAACGCTTTTCCTCTTGTTTTGGACTCTAATTTGCATGATTTGAATGAAACTAACCCCGACTAACACTGTTTTCAGCAGAACTACCATGGTGTTGTTTTTGTGCAGAAATAAAAGTACTCGGATTGGAACGAAACTTTGCGAGGATTTTTTATATAATATATGAAAAATACTGGAGCCAAGAAATACCGGAGGGGGGCACCTGGGTGGGCACAACCCACCAGGGAGCGCCCTCCCTCCAGGCACGCATAGGTGGGTTGTCCCCACCTGGTGGGCCCGCAGACCTCAACCCTGACAATATAAAATCACATTTTTCGGAGAAAAATCAAGGAAAAAGAATTATCACGTTTCACGAGATGGAGCCGCCGCCACCTCCTGTTCTTCACCGGGAGGCCAAATCTGGAGTCCGTTTGGCGCTCCGGATAGGGGGATCTTCGATCTTCGTCATCACCAACCCTTCTCCATCGCCAATTCCATGATGCTCCCTGCCGGGAGTGAGTAATTCCTTCGTAGGCTCGCTGGTCGGTGAGGAGTTGGATGAGATTCATCATGTAATCGAGTTAGTTTTGTTAGGGCTTGATCCCTAGTATCCATTATGTTCTGAGATTGATGTTGCTATGACTTTGCCATGCTTAATGCTTGTCACTTTGGGCCCGGGTGCCATGATTTCAGATATGAACCGTTTATGTTATCACCATTATATATATGTTCTAGATCCGATCTTGCAAGTTAGTCACCTACTACGTGTTATGATCAGGCAACCTCGGAGTGATAGAAGTCGGGACACTTCCCGGTGATGACCGTAGTTTGAGGAGTTCATGTATTCACTATGTGTTAATGCTTTGTTCCGGTTCTCTATTAAATGGAGGCCTTAATATCCCATAGTTTCCAATAGGACCCCACTGCCACGGGAGGGTAGGACAAAAGATGTCATGCAAGTTCTTTCCATAAGCATGTATGACTATTTATGGAATACATGCCTACATTATATTTATGAATTGGAGCTAGTGCCGTATCACCCTAGGTTATTACTGTTATATGATGAATATCATCCAACGAATTCACCGATCCAATGCCTACGAATTTCTCTCATATTGTTCTTGCTAAGTTACTACTGCTATTGTTACTATTGAACTTGCTACAAAATCATTGCTATCGCTGTTACCGTTACTATTGCTGTTGCTACTACTATCAAAATTGCCATACTACTTTGCTACTGATCACTTTGCTGCAGATAATTAATCTCCAGGTGTGGTTGAATTGACAACTCAGCTGCTAATACTTGCAAATATTCTTTGGCTCCCCTTGGGTCGAATCAATAAATTTGGGTTGAATACTCTACCCTCGAAAACTGTTGTGATCCCCTATACTTGTGGGATATCAGCGTGATTCTAGACCTATGGGTGAATATCCTATCCTGGAGGGTTATTCTACAAATTTTCAGCAACTTAGCATGTGATCGTTCGATCTCAGATCCAAGGGCTGTCAGCAGCTCGTATCATGGTCGCGCCTACCACGACCGTCGCCTCGCTCGCACGGTCGCGCCCTTGAAGATTTCAGACGGCTATAAATGAGCATTTTTTTGCCTACTTCGCATGCATGAAACTACTGGCTCCGTCCAGGTGCGTTAGGTTATCTGATGTTGGCATGTCATACATAGTCATCACTTATAGTCACTCATACAACAAGGTTAGCTATAAGGTTGGCTAAAAGAGTATTATTTACTTCTCTCTATCTCTTTCTTCGTAGTATTTATTGCATTTGCCAAGGAGTAAGTAGCTAGGGTGTTGCACAAGAGCCCACTCCCACCATTTTGCCCATGCCTCTCTCCTCGACATAATAAGCAAAAGTGCCATGTAAGCGGGCTATAAGCCCATTATTGTAGAGTACTTGGTCTTAGCACCTGTATACCATGGAGGGGGTCGGGGAAGACTCACCCCGATCGTAGCGCTGCAGTAATAATGATAATGGCAAGTCAAATCACAGGGCCCCACCTGTCCAGCAGTAGCGAGCCGTCAAATCACACAGTCCTACGTTTGCAGCAATCTACTCCCTCATCTTCTCGCCTCTCTGTCGAACCGACTAGGCGAAACTGCCCCGCCTACCGCACGGGAAAAGCCCTGCCCTCGACTTTTAAATATAATTTTGTATCCATGGATTGCGCCATGGAGCAAAGCCTGAAGAAAATGGCGGTACACATGTATACAGCATGCCCGTCGCGTTCATGTCGCACCCCAGATGGTCAGTCGGTCTGGCCCGCCGCTCATTGAATGGAACGCGCGTTGCATTTGCACTCACATGTGGGACCGCAATTGAGAACCGACCATAGGCACACCCCCCTTCCCCGCAAGTCGGCTGAGTTAATAGAAGAGAGAGACGAGCGATATTACTGGAGCAGTGCGGTACACACGTCGGTGCCTAGACGATCCCTGCACGACATGGGAGATCAGTTCGTGCAGGCTATGTTGTACATGGCTGTAGTTCTGATGAGAAATCTAAAAAAATGTTTCTTGTCAACTCGCAATAATAGTTGTCATGTGCTTCAGATCACTGCGAGGGTTAAACAGCGACAACTGCGTTCCTCCAAGGCACTGGTCATTGGGGGCATTTGCACTCGGCTGCCATCTAGGTCAAGCCGGTTATGTTAATTAGGACATCTATCGATTGACCCCTTTTCTACGAGTTTGTCTTTAATTTGAGCTTTGATCCTCGTCTAGTTTGTCCGTCGGGATTCATGTTGTCTCCTTGGGGCAGTGAGGTTATGGTTCCTTGTCACGTGGCATTTTTTCGTGTTATATGTTAATCCGGTGCTTCAGCTCAAAATGACGACAACTGCGCCTCCGGGGCACGTGCATGAAGACTCTCGACAGTCATTGACGAGGTCAAGCCGGCTCCGTTAGAAAAAAGAAAACTAGTACACTATATAGGCAGGAGCCTCCGCGCTTGCGTGCTAGTGTTGCTCTCTTCACACTCTCTCGTCCTCTCCAGATCCAAACACGACAATAGTGGCCACACTCTCTCTGCTCACCGCTAGCCACAGATCCGGGTGGATCCCCTTCGTCGGGGAAGGTGAGAAGGTGCAATGTTCACGCGGTCGTCCTTGGCGACAGCTCTTACCCACTGCCGGCGCGTCCTAATCAGCGTGCCTTGCCGTTCTCTCCCACGCAACGCCGGCTAGGGAGGGCCTCTGACCCCTTCTTCCTCGCTGCCATAGTGTGGGCAGATCCGGCCTCCCGCCGCCCACCTAGTGACATCCCGGCGACCCTCAGGTATAACTTCCTTCGAAACCGGCCTTGCTCTACTGCCCCAGCTCCTCACGTCGCTACATTTGTATCTTTTACTATTTCTCACGCCCCCTCGTAGATAGGATCGATCGACTGTTCGAAAGCCACCTAAATTTTTACTGTTAAGAGGTAAAACTACTTCATGCAGTTGAATCTAGTAGTACTACTTCATGCAGTCGAATCTAGTACTACTTGGTTCAAACAGGGAAGAAAGGGAGTGGGGGTGGGGGAAGATTTGTTACCTGAATCTAGGACTTGGTCGAAAGAGAAAATAATGGCGGCGAAAAGTAGCAGAGACTGGCTATCCAACTGGCCTCTTGGTCTAATAGGGAAATAAAGGAAAACACGGTACAAACTTGATATAAACCAATCTATTGGTTGAAAAAGGAAAGAAAGTGGGGACTGGGGGACAAGTCAACTGAGTATGTCCAGCACTAGATTTGCTAGTCTCACACAGTATAAGGTGGCTATACCGAACAAAAATGGGACCAACCCAGATATCCTGTTTGGATTTTTGTTGCCCCTAGCCCCTCTTATGTAATGCCACTGGGAAAATGTAGCAGTCCCACTGTTAAAGTAAGGACACGTTAAACCAATGTTGTTTTCAGTGTAATGCCTACAGTAATGTGAATCAATGGCACTGCTTTTCATGTCCTGCTAAATTTCCCATTAAGATAAGTTGTTTCTTTTCGTTAGAAATGCAACTCCTGGTCCGCCTACTCTCCCGTGCCCAAATACCAACTCTTTAGCAGCTGTCAATGTAATGTTGCTGGTAAAATAAAGCAATGGCACCATTAAAGTAATGTCGTATTTAACGGTTGTCATAGTTAATCCTAATGCCCACACTAATATCTAGCAATGCTGCTGCTTTAGAAAATGCTACTGTCCTTGTTGGATCGCCATTCAGATAAGGAATATGCTTGTTTTCATTTGATGTATGTTTCATCACTTGTTAGTCACCCTCCTTTCCACCTTTTTGTGCAAACAGAGATATACATTTCATGCTTGATCTTAGTTGAACTGCACAAAATGATATCCAAATTATAGTTGAACATTCCACGAGCTTCACGACCAACCTTGATGTTGTTCAATTTTATTGCAACTAATGAAGCAGAAGCTACTAGCTCATGGGACCAAGTACTTGCTAACTGCATGATGCAAACATTGCTTCATTTTAGGTGAACTGCACAAAAAGGTCCCATGAATTGAATCATCCATGTTGGTGACTAGTGTCATCCCTTCTACGATGGCGTTGACTGCAGATATGGTTCCCATCACGAGGTTTGTTCCTTTTTGGTCCGACCATTTGCCAAAGATCCTGCATGTTGACTCTGCTCTTGTGCTACTATTTTGGCACTGTCATGATAAAGCAGTAATGTTATTATTTTGCACCTTAATCTAGTGGCACTATTAATTTGAGGCAATGTTTTGGCACCGCTAGTGCCACTGATTTTTTTTATATCAAAAGAGGGGGTTTCCTCCGATTTCATTAAAGAAACCCAACCATAGAGAACCATTATCCGACAACATCTCAGTGTAAACGGGCAGTTATGCAACTAGTACTAGAATGGACTGAGTACTAGCAAGGGACAAGTTCGCCACATAAGCTAGGCAGGTAGGAGGACGCAGCCCCAGCTCGACCAAGTTTGGATTACAACCCAAAAGCTACCACAGAAACATCAGGGGGGAATATAGGGACTGAAAGAGCCAGCTTCAGCATCCCAGTCTAAGCACCCCCGGCCTCCATCCTTGCAACGCATGATACACCTTGCTTGCCACCTGCTTGGCCCTAGTGCCACTTATAAAATGAAGTAATAATACAGTTAAAATAGAGCTAGTGTCCTCTCTATCATTTCATTTCCAATATAGATAAAGAAAGTGATTCTCTTTGTTAGTATATGTTTCATCAACTAGTCCCATTGTTAATGTTTAAGTGTTTCTGCAAACTAGGGTGCTTAATTTTAGTTGATCTGCACAAAAATAGAGATTGGAATGTCTAGAGGCCCCTCCTTGTACTACCGATGTACACTGATGTTCATCACTGGCAGAAGGTGTATCAAGGAGAATTGGGTCGATTTCCAGTATGAGGCATACCGTATGAGGCGTCGCAGGGCCGATCTCGCCCTCGCAGCATGGCATACTGTGATACTATTGCAATATTTTACCATTAAGAAAATGAAGTTTCTTCTATTTATTAGTGTAAGTTTCATCAACTAGTGCCACTATAATGTAATCACGATTTTTCATTGTCTGTGCAAACAGGGTTATTCAGCTGCATTTTGGTGGAACTGCACAAATGTACGGATGGAACCGACATATATGCAGAGTGCGAGGTGCCAAGTAAAAATTACTGACACCAACCATGCTCCATCTAAGCATTAGCATCCACCACCAGTGGGATGGGTGGCGCTCTCGGTGGATGGATCTTTCTCGGCAGCAAATCCTCTAATCAAATACTAGTAGCTTATATTGGCACTTTTCTAGGGAGTACTCTTTACTGAAAGAAGCACCAATCGATTTTTCTTTATTTGTACACATTGTCACAACTTTGTTTTTCGTCCAGAGCTATTTTAGGGTGATTGGCGTAGTACTCAGAGACTCGGAGTACTACGCAGTACTTACCCGTATGATTTTCATTAGCCGACACACTGATTGTAAGCATGAGCAGATGGAAGATTAGGCTAGTGCGAAGCTTACCTTAAACCCTACCGCCGCTGTTGAAACGAGGCGAGTGTCGGCGTTCTGGGAACCAGGGTACCCAGACTTGCCTGCCTGCGGCCCAGGGCGTGGCTCCATCGGCGGCTTGGTACGGCCCATCTACGACACCGTCAAGACGAGACCCTCGCGAGGGGCCAAGCCCCGCGAGGCGGATGACGCCAAGACCTCCTGAGGGAGCGGCCTCCCCCAGGCTGCTCCCGAGGAGTGGAGATTTCTATGCAGGTGCCCAACCACATGAGGTTGGGGTGACGCAAGCCATGACGAACAAGGCCAGGTGGGCACCAGCGGGCGCAGAGGAGCCAGTTTCCTCTTTGGTGCTAAGGAGGCAAGCGCAGACGCGGGGTCCCGAGGAATCAGGCAAAGGTTTCCATTCCCGTGCAACGAGACCAAGACCACCAGGACGGTAGGAAGGATGTAATCACCGAGCCCACCGCAGCGTTACGACCAGAAGCTTTGCAGCCGAAGACCACCTTTCATCCGGATAAGATGTACTACTTGTCCCCTTTCAAATTGGCCACTATGGGATCCCTTCCCGCCTTCGTTTTCGGGGAAGAGGACCAAGGCCACTATAAATATAGGTTAGCCACCACCAAGAGAGAGGATCCGATCCGTCGACACCTCATCACCTCACACCCACACAAGAGCAGACCTCGTGAGGTGGTTCTTCCCATGTACTAGTTTATCCTCAGCCCCTCATGAGGCAAATCCACCACAAAGCAGGAGTAGGGTCTTACACCGCAAGGTGGCCTGAACCTGGGTAAAACTGTCATGTCCATCTTCTTCCTTGTTCCTCGAGCTAGGCTGTAGGATGACGCGTTGGTTGGCCGGAGAGGTTGAGTTCTTTGCGCACGCCACAGAGTTCGAACCTTCTCTTGGGTCTGCGGAGCCCTGAATCCGACATTGGGCGCGCCAGGTAGGGGGGTGTCGAAGCCTCTCTTTCACTGCTTGCTCTGCCACCGTTCCACCGTTCCTATGGCCGACGCTGGCCATGTCTGTGCCGAGCGCCGGGCCGCTCGGGTCACCCAGACGGCACCCGCGGGCAAAGGCGTCCCTCGCCGCTCTGCCTCCCCGGTGGCTAACGCCGTCACCGACACTGCTGCCCGCGAGCAGCAGTATTCGTCTCTTCCACCATCCGTGCGTCGCGACACCCGCACCAAGACTCCATCACCCACTCCAGCCATGGCGTCATCTTCTCACGCTCGTCGCGGGCCGGCGAACGCGCAGGCTGCACTGCTCATGGCGCGTGATCTTCTGCGCTATCGTCTGGCCAATGACCTCTACGACAACTGGCTCAGCCGCATCGCCGAGCTCGTCAACACCGTCGGAGAAACTCTTGCACCATCCCATTCGCTCCGTCGTCCGCCGTCCCTGGCGGGCGACGTGGCTCACGGCGCACCTCCTCCTCCCCCTCTGCATGGCATGGACCCCGAGCCCAGGCGCGAGGCACCCCAGCGCGACCCTCCGCGCAGGGTGCCGACACGCGATGAAGAAAGCTGCCAGGTGGTGCAGCAACCCTAAGGGGAGGCGCGTGTGCTTCCAGCACTGCCACGTCAAGACCGTGTGCTGCCGGAGGCGGCGGTGCGTGGGCGCCAAGATGAGGCTCCTCCTCTGCGGCTAGCACCTATAAGCGCGGCAGGCTGCCGTGCTTTCACCCCGGAGCTGTCTCGTGTCGTCTGGCCCGGCAAGTTCAAGCCGGATCTGCCTCCTCGCTACGACGGCACTCCTGACCCCGCTGAGTTCCTCCAGCTCTACGAGCTGAGCATTGAGGCGGCAAATGGGGATGAGAAGGTCATGGCAAACTAGTTCCCCATGGCCCTCAAGGATGGCACGCGTTCTTGGCTCCTGAACCTCCCGGTGGGATCGATCTCTTCCTGGCACGAGCTGCGCGAGCGCTTCATCACCAACTTCCAAGGCACTCGTGACCGCGCCCCCTGCGGGCGATTTGCGGTGCATCAAGCAGCAGCCTGGAGAAACCTTGCGCAAGTACATACGATGCTTCACCAACGTTCGCCTCAAGATCCCAAAGGTGTCGGATGAGGCCATCATCTCGGCATTCACTGATGGCGTCCGGGACGTCAAGATGAAGGAAGATCTCGCCATACATGAGGACCTGTGCTCGGCCCTGGAGATGTTCAACGTGGCAACCAGGTGCGCGAGGGCAGAGGAAGGTCGCCTCTCCCTCCTAGAGCTTCCGGAGGCCGATCCGGAAGACAAGAAGGCCAGGGCTAAGGAGGTAAAGCGCAAGGGCCCCGCTGTGCTCGCGGCAAAACCTGAGGTGAAACGCGGCTGCAACCACGCAGAATCCTCCAAGGGCAGCCGCCAGTTCTGCGTCTTCCACAATGACTGCCACAACACCAACGACTGCCAGGAGCTCAGGGCAATCCGCGATGGGCGCCTTGGCCGCCGTCCCGAGCGCAACGACCGTGGCTACGGCTGCGGACAAGGCCGCGGTGGTGGCCGCTGGGACAATCGCGGCCCCCACCAAGATTGGCGCAACCAGCCTCGTGAGGACCGCTGGCAGGGCCAGCCTCGCGATGGCCCCTGGCGTGATCAGCCCCGCGAGGACCGTCCTCAGGGAAACACCGGCCTTCCTTCGCTGCCACTACCACCAAGGAGAAATGATGACAACCGCCAAGATGATGGGGCTGGGGGCTTCCAAGAGCCTTGTGCCATTGCCTGCATCCTGGGTGGTGCTCAGGCTCCCGCCTCTTATCGCATCTTCAAGCAGTTCGCTCGTGAGGTGAACGTGGCCCTCCCCAAGCTCGAGGTGTCGCGTCCCCTTAGGTGGTCCAAGTACGCCATCATCTTCGACTCTACAGACCAATTCAAGTGCTCAGCCGCCGCCGGTGCGCTTCCGATGCTCTGCTCGCCGACCATCAGCAATGTCCTTGTCACCAAGACAGTCATCGATGGTAGCGTGGGGCTCAACGTTCTCTCCATCAAGACATTCGAGACACTCCAGGTGCCCTACGACCAGCTAGTCCCCACCAAGCCCTTCTCTGGAGTGACCGATGGCTCCATCGTCCCATAGGGCAGATTCGTCTCCCTGACACCTTTGGCAAGCGCGACAACTACCACACCGAGCTCATCGACTTTGACGTCGCCCACATTCGCCTCCCGTACAATGCCATCCTCGGGTATCCAGCCCTCGCCAAGTTCATGGCAGTGACTCACCATGGCTACAATGTCCTCAAGATGCCAGGGAGTGGCGGCGTCATCACGGTCGCCTGCGACGGGAAGGCTGTGGTGTGCTCCCTTGAGCGCGCTTACCTGGCTGCGACGGTCGAGAAATCTAACGACGAGGGTGCCGTCCGGCCTCCTGAGGCCATCCCCAAGAAGAAGCAGCTCCTCCCCAAGGGACGTCAGGGGGCTGGGGTGCCCGATGATCGTGCCTCAGGCCCCGCACCCACAGCTGGGGCGCCCTTCCCTCTCGGATAGGAAGGCGCGCCCGGCGCCCCTCTCAGGACAGGCTCGGGGGCTCTCAGCTGGAGGGCCTCTGACCTGGCCAGTGTCATGAGGGAGGCGTTCGGGCACCATGTGGAGGCGTGCTTTAATGCGCGTCTTCATGAGCAAGGCGCAAGGCGTGAGGCGCCAGGCGCTCAGGAGTTCACCACCAAGGCGATCAAGGAGCTTCATGAGGCGCGAGCCATGCGTGGCGAGCGTCGCCCCGCATCATCCAGTGAAGCTGCCGCCCATGACATGGGTAGCGAGCTGCGCGTCTGCGTCAACATCCCAGGCCTCAACAGGGTTGCTCCTCAGGAGCTCTTCTGGCCATCCTGTGTCGGCCGGAGTGAGGGCTACCCCTGCCGCTACGTTCGCATGTCGTTCGGCCTCCTAAATGTGGCTGCCTCGCACCAGCGCTAAATGCAGGGCTTCCTGGCGGCTCATGAGGCCCGGCGCCAGGCGGTCTTGACGGAGGAGGTGCAGGAACCTCGCGAGCCCCCCAGACCTCCGGAGCCCCCCGGGACTCAGGAGCCGGCCGGCTCATGAGGAGTGACTTCTACAGCACGCGTCTCCAGCTACTCCAACACTTCTGCAACGATGGTGCCAGGTGACTTTTTGGTTTGTTCAGTTGAGGGTGCCCCTCAGGCTGCATTATCCTCAAGCTGTCAGGGCCCGCCCCTGCAGCATGTATCGTTTTGCACATGTATCAAAACTGGCTTCGCACCTTTATGACTTGCTTAATATTGCAACTTGCATGTCCAGTGCTTCGCCACCATGAATGTCGTGCTCCCTCATAAACCCGCCCACGACTGCCTCATGATTAAGGATTGGCACGGCATCTGTGCTTGGGTCCATCCCTGTAGCGTCGCTAAACCCAAGTTGCCGAGCTCTGTCTCGCGGGCCAGTTCCCGTGTACGTCACCTCCCGTGGCCCTTGGTGCCTTGTTCTCGCATGAGCTAATCGAGAGCGGATCAGTCAGGGTGCATGATCCGGTTCCTCGCCACCGCGGGATCCACGCCGGTTGTCTTTCTTTAGGATATTTGCATGAGAAGACGGGCACGGCGTCTGTGCCCGGGTCCGTCCCTGCAGCGTCAGTAAACCCAACGGCCGAGCTCTGTCTGGCGGGCCGGCCCCGTCACTTCACCTCCTGGGGTCGTTGTTGTTTGGCCTTCTCATGCGATGTCCTCCGCACCAAAAATTCAGGCGCAGGCAACCTCAACATCTTGCAGGGTTCTTACAAATGCTCCGCACCAAAAATTCAGGCGCAACCCACCTTGAGCTAGGGCCCCGTGAGTCCCACGCTGGCTCACAGGTGCCCATATACACCTCCTCCAGTCCTGCCGTGCTAGCCACGTGTACGGACGGGGCTGTACACGCCCCGGAGTCTTCCCCCGAGGGAACTCCCACCCACGCACCAGTGGAAGCCCCATGCTCCGCGCTGGCGGACGACACGGTCAAGGAGCGGCTATGCCCACGCTAAAGTGGAAGCGCCATGCTCCGTGCTAGTGAATAAACAACTGAGGGCGCCCTCGGGTGCAATAACCTTAGGAGGGCCAATAGGCTCGCTGTCTGGCCTCACCGCACCGCTTTCCCTACGGGAGGGTCGCGCGAGGGGGCTGGGCACGGGGGCTACGCTTAGGCCACGCCTGACGCACACCACCTCATCAGGTCTCTCGCACCTGGTCTTCTCGCGTCCCTCCCAAGCAAAAGCTGGCGAGGAAAGGTATGGAGGGCTCTGGATTAACTCAGATGCTGCTCATGTTTCCTTCATGAGGGCCGTTCGTATGTCAAGGGGCACCCCTGAGCACCGCGACTCAGGGGCCTCACTGGTCACGTAGCCCCTCACCCCTTGGCCTCGTCCTGGTAATCCGGACGCCCCAACGGCGGTTGAGGTATGCGCGGGGCCGGGCCCTGCCGATGCAAAACGCTAAGGCAAACAGAAAGGAAATAGAGCACGAAAAGGAAATCGCTGAGTCCTAGCAAGTTATTGCAAAACATAATGTTCCACAAGTTCAAACATAAGTTCTCACGTCTCTGCGAGGCATGATGAATGTTGCAGGGTCAAACTAGGAGGAAACGTCACCATCGCCTTGGTCGCCGCTGCCGCCCGCCTTGGGAAGCCCGTCGTTGATGACGCTGCCGCCATCTTCGCCGCCGGCTTCTGCCGTCACAGTCGCGGGATCGGGGACGCAGAGGAACTTCCCCAGTAGGACCTCCACCTGCTTCTTCACGGCCTCGGCAACAGTGGTGCGGCCCTCAAGGGCCACCAGCTCGATCAGTGCGCTGAGGTCGAAGATTGGGTCCCGGAGGTGGAGGTGGCTGAAGATGCGCGTTGTGGCTGAGGTGAAGAGCGCGCGGCACTCCTCCTCCACCGCGGAGTCCACCCCAGCGGTGACGCCCTCAAGCGCCTCGGCAAGCTTGGGGAGAAGCCCGGCAGGGCCATCCTCAGGAGTTACCAGCGGCTTCTCGTACCCTCCTCCGTAAAAGGAGCGCAGCGCCTTGCGAGACCTGAGCTCGAGAGAGACCAAGGCTTCACGCTCCACGGCCGCCGTTTTCTCGGCGGTGGCGAGGGTCTTCTCCCTGGCATCCAGCTGGCCTGTCGCCTCAGAGATGAGTTGGGCATGGGCCGCCTGCACCTTGTCCACCTCCTCCTTTAGTTTGCCCAGGTGGTCCCGCTCCGCGGCTTGGTCCTTGGTTGCCTGGGCCAGCTTGGCGTCGCAATCGGCGAGCGTCGCTTCGCGGGCCTTGAGCTCCTCGTCCTGCTGATGGAGCCGTTGGGCATCGGTAGCCTGCGCTTCGGAGGGAGCTTTCAGCTCAGTCTCCGCCTTGCTGCAGCGCTCCTTGGCGGATGCCGCATCGGCCCGCGCCGCGTCACGAGCCCTTGCGGCTTCATTAGCCTCCCTCCTGTTCTCCGCGACGGCGGCCTCAGCTCGACCCCAGGCTGTCCTGGCGGACATGTCGGCCTGGAGCCACCCCGACATCAGCCCCATGCGCTCCCTCACCATGCACCTGTTGGCATCGTGGAGATCGGTCCGGAGCTGGTTCAGCGCGGTGAAGGCCTCTTCCAGAGCCCCGGGCCTGACAAGGGGACCTCCTGAGCATTGCGCCTCAGGGGCTCTTAATAGACCTCGGGCCGCTCACCTCCTGGCCTTGACCACGGCATCGCGACCTGGCATACCAGTGACGGCCGAAGCTTGCCTGGGGACTGGGTCCTGCCGGCGTAGAGCACAAAGCTACCGCAAGAATGAAAGAGGGAACGATGCCAGGGGATGAAGCAAAAGGAAAAACCTCCTAAGAGCCACAACCTCGGCAGCATCGCCAGCGACGTCGGGATGGCGTTACTCCTCCCCTAGGCCCGGGCGCGGTGACGCGGCGGCTCGTAGCTATCGTCGTCACTCGTGCCTGGTCCGGATGAAGCACTGCTGCTGTCGGAGGAGTCGCGGACAAGGCCAAGGGCAAGTTCACCGCCGGTGGCCTCGCCGCCTTGATCGCCCCCCTGGGCCAGCATTCCAGGGGCGGCCGTCCTCCCCGAAGACCTTGAAGAAGAGCGTTGAAGCCCCGTCGTACTCGAAGTGGATGGCGTGCCTCCCCTCCGAGTTACTGGCACGGGCGACCGCACCCCATCCCTGCGTCATGAAGACTTCGCCGGATTCGACGGCCTCGACCTCTGCCTCTGATGCTTGGCTGCAGCAGCCGTCGTGCTGCAGCCACAGCTTGACGGGCCCCCGCGGCGGTATCTCCCTCGCCAGGGACCACGGGAGCCGGATCCAGGTGCACGGCATCATTGCCGATCACACCACAAACTCGCAGGCCGTGCCTTTGGCATGGGCCTGCGGGCGGGGTGGCCGTGCGGCCACCGCTTGCTCCCCTCCACAACTCCGCTCCTCGCGGTGCCCGTGGCCGCTCCCACGGACAGGGCTATGCGCGCGGGCGTATGCGCGGACCAGGAAGCCAGGCGGAGCGCGTTCGTACCAAGGTCGCATTGCCATGGGCGCCGCGGTGGCATCGCGAGAGCAATCACGCCTCTTCTTTGGCGGGAGCAGCTCAGGTTCCACCTCAGGAGCTTTTCCCTTCTCCGCGGCGGAAAACCTCCTCACTGGCGCCATGGACTCTCTGGCAAGATGGCGGAAAGAAGAAGAAGGAGAAGCAAGAGGCGAGAGGATGAAGATGAGCTGGGGGCTCCGCCCCCTCTCCCATTTATAGCCGGAGGAAGGCTAACCGCCGGCCTCTCACGTTCCAAGCAATGATGGCTTTTTGCATGCGCCAGGCAATTGTCAAGTCGGGCAGTTGCCGAGGCGGCATCGAGAAGTGGAGACATCCACGTCCCGTCAAGCGCCACGCGTCGACTCAGTCCGCAGGCGATTGGGGCCTGTCGCGCTTTGACCTTCCCTTTGGCTTCGCCCCGAAGCCAAGTTCGAGCGCACCTTGGGCCCGGGGGCTACTGTCGGCGTTCTGGGAACCAGGGTACCCAAACTTGCCTGTCTGTGGCCCAGGGCGTGGCTCCATCGGCGGCCTGGTATGGCCCATCTACGACACCGTCAAGACGAGACCCTTGCGAGGGGCCAAGCCTCGCGAGGCGGACGACGCCAATACCTCCTGAGGGAGCGGCCTCCCCCAGGCTGCTCCCGAGGAGCGGAGATTTCTATGGAGGTGCCCAACCTCATGAGGTTGGGATGATGCAAGACATGACGACCAAGGCAAGGCGGGCGCTAGCGGGCACAGAGGAGCCAGTTTCCTCTTTGGTTTTAAGGAGGCAAGCGCAGGCGCGGGGTCCCGAGGAATCAGGCAAAGGTTTCCATTCCCGTGCAATGAGACCAAGACCGCCAGGATGGCAGGAAGGATGTCATCGCCGAGCCCACAACAGCGTCACGACCAGAAGCTTTGCAGGCGAAGACCACCTTTCATCAAGATAAGATGTACTACTTGTCCCCTTTCAAATAGGCCACTGCGAGATCCCTTCCCGCCATCGTTTTTGGGGAAGAGGACCAAGGCCACTATAAATATAGGTTAGCCACCACCAAGAGAGAGGATTCGATCCATCGACACCTCATCACCTCACACCCACACAAGAGCAGACCTTGTGAGGTTGTTCTTCCCATGTACTAGTTCATCCTTAGCCCCTCATGAGGCAAATCCACGACAAAGCAGGAATAGGGTCTTACACCGCAAGGTGGCCCGAACCTAGGTAAAACTGCCGTGTCCATCTTCTTCCTTGTTCCTCGATCTAGGCTGTAGGGCGACACGTTGGTTGGCCGGAGAGGTTGAGTTCTTCGCACACACCCCAGAGTTCGAACCTTCTCTTGGGTCTGCAGAGCCCTGAATCCGATAGCGAGCGGCGAGGGAACCATGGAGAACGGCGGGGAAGCGACGTCGCGCCATCCGGCCTCCTCTTGCGGTGGGAGAACGAATACTCCTGTGGCTCCAGCTGGCACTGCACTCTCATGAACGGCACACCGTACTCAATTGATTCGTTATCCTTTGGATGCAACCTGACAAACGAATACAGTACGTGGTCAAACTTTGACCCAAAATACGCGAAACAAAAAAATACTTCCAAGACCAACGCCGCTCCTCTCCTCTTAAACCACCGCCGCTCCTCTCCTGTTCCAATCCAAAACGAGCGTCGCTCCTCTCCTTTTCCATTTCAAAACCACCACCGCTCCTCTCCTATTCCAATCCAAAACCAGCGCCGCTCCTCTCCTCTTCCATTTCAAAACCACCGCCACTCCTCTCCTGTTCCAATCCAAAACCAACGCCGCTCCTCTCCTCTTCCATTTCAAAACCACTATCGCTCCTCTCCCGTTCTAATCCAAAACCAGCACCGCTCCTCTCCTCTTCCATTCAAAAACCACCACCGGCGAGTGAAGGTGCTGTAGAGAAGTAGATCAATGGAGGAGTACAACCGATACGTGTGGATCGCAGGCGGCAACCCTCTGAAGCTAGCTAGGATGTTGGAGATGCAGTCTTGGTTTGACAACCCGGAGCAATTAGTGGCGACGGCGACAGCGATGGCCAAATATCTAGAAAAGAGCGAAAAGGCGGCGATACTCCCAAAGGGAGTCACGCGGGAGTACATAGAGCTGCTCCTCTGGGCCATGGAGCAAACAGATTCACCGGATCCGATCGTGAGGCTACGATGGTGAGAGTATCGATCCATGATGGATCATCCACCCGAGATTGAAGGATCAAGCATCTACACGGTGCCGTTTGTGAGGGTGCCGTGGCAGAGCGAGCCAGTGGAGTCTTCGTCGACCGAACCCGACTACAGGAGGAGAAAAACAGTTGGCGTGACGACGCTTCCCCGCCATCCTATCCCTCGCCGTTCACCTCGTCCCACGGGGTGGCTATCTGCCGCCAAGGAATAGGAGGGGACCCCCCCCCCCAAATAGTCGAGGAGGAGCTTAGGGTTGTCAGTATTTGCAGGTTGTGAATTGTGTTTTGTGTTGTGTATTTTCATATATGAATGTCTTTTGAATTTCAGATTTGCAGTATTGAGCATATGAAGTATTTTATGAATTCTAGATATCTATTTTTAGCACTTTAAAAAATGTAGTTTCATATAAAAGTGCAGACAATGTGATTCTCAGAGAAGAAACTGCAAGTTTCAGATAAGAAACTGCAAGTTTCAGAGGTAGAGCATTTATATCAACATGCCCTTTTCAAACAGGGACAACATCATGTTGGAAGTTTTACTCATGGTCGAAAATGGAACTACCAGCCAGTTAACATCATGCTGATCAACATTCATGCATAACACATCTTCATATGATGCACAGTCAAAAAGATATGCTATTTTCAAAATGCCCACACAATGTTGAGTGTGCGAAAGACAGAGAAACTGAGCGACGAAGTTTTGGCAAGTGTTGGAGGTGGTGTGCGTAGATGACAATGGGCACCCACATGTCAGAGGCATAGGCAAAAATTTGTGGATATTTTCACTGCATCAGATGGAATCGAACCCGGGCGGAGCAGCGGTTGGGGAGTGGAACATGGCCACTGGGCTACTCCAGTACTTTCACTAGAAATTAGGCACAACATCTACCACTACAGTAGCACGTCTTCCTCGGCTCTGGTGCGTTCTCGTCCGGGGCCTAGACGTCATCCTCCGCCTTTGTGCGTTAGCTGCGGCGCCGCTGTCTGCCGTTGTGGACATGCTCAACAACCAAGAGGAATCTGGAGAGGACTGTACGTGGAGAGGCAGACAGTTGGGACCCACCAGGTCCATGGCCGTACGCAAGCAAGTGCCTCATTGAAAAAATATACTTCCTCCTAATGCTATACTAATGTTGGGGGCCATGGGTTTGTCAACGTAGTTACTAAAGGAGATTAATTTACAATGAAGCTAGTCATCGGGGAGCTGGCAGGTATCATTTATTATCAGTGGGCCAACAAGTATCAGCTGGGTTGTGGGCTGATCAGTCTAGGCTTTCTTTTTTAACATGTCCAGCCCACTACATGCCGGTTTGTATTTTTTTGAGAGCCGTCATGTATCGACCGGCCGCCTATGGCCCTTCCATCCTAGGTTTTATTTTTTCTTAAACATCCGCAGCCCAACTGATGTATTTTTTTGAAGAAAACGCAGAGGTCTGTTCTATTTTTCTATGTAAGAATAGGAACGCCAGGTCCAACTTATGTTTCCCTTCTAACTATTTTATATATATTTATATTATTTTATATGTTATTATATATTATTGTTATTATCATCATATATTTAACAGATACTTACATATATAACAAAAAAATATCCCACGTATTACGAACTTATAAAAATAAATATTTAACAATAAAATCATGGGTTTTTTACATTTAGGTCAACGAAAATCCAGGTGATTGTATACAAAAGCTTGGTAAGATTTAAGGACCAATGTAAATAAAGCACTTATTATTTAAATATATTTATAACAAAATGCTCAGACCCTGTTTATTTTTTGATAACATTGTTGTGCGCAACCCAACATTATAATTAGATCCAGCCCAGCAAAATCATGTATTTCGATAAAGTGCAAATGGGCTGTAATTTTTTAGGAAAAAAGAAATGGGCCGCATGGATGCTACATTATTTGTTCACACAACCCAGCAAATTCGTGTTTTTCGAGAAAGTGCAAATGGGCTGTAGTTTTTTAGAAAAAAATAAATGGGCCGCATGGATGCTACATTATTTGTTCACCCAGCCCAGCAAATGGACTGTAAATTCTAAAAAAATGGGTTGAATATGGGCGACATTTTTGGAGGTTGAAATGTGGGCCAATAGGTCGAAGCCAACGCAAGGTGTTGTCAACTTAGTCAACAAATGATTCTGACATCGATAGCCGTTGGATTTACATCCAACGGCCACCGGGACCACCTGCTCCTGCCTCCGACTGCTAGCAGCTCTGCTTAGCACGCTTCACTGCGAAGCGCAACCCTACCGCCGGCGAAGCCATCCTTCCACACCTCCTGTTATTCTCCAGCGACTGCAGAACCACGCCGCACCAGAACCAGTTAACCCTCGTACACCTCTCCGTCTACGACTCCACTGCTGTGTCTTCCCATCACCGGCTCGTTGCCGTCCGGGGCCTCGCCGTCGTCGATCGCCTTGGTGCGCTCGACGTGGCGTGGTCAACGTGGTCAACAAACGAGAGTCATCGGAAGATGACTGTACGTGGAGAGGCTGACAGTGGGGACGCACCAGGTCCATGGACGCATGCATGCAACCACCTCCTTATTACGCGAAAATAAAATTATTCCTCCCCCTGAAAGCTCGGACCCACCACATATATCTTTGCAAGGAAGGAAGTGCCTCCTTATTCCTGCCCCTGACAGCTGGGACCAACAAACAACATCTTTGCACGCAAGGAAGTGCCTCCTTATTACGGGCAAAAAATATATGATTCCACCCCTGACCGCTGGAACCCGCCAGCTATATATTCGCATGCAAGGAAGTGCCTCCTTGTCCTCCCTGATAGCTAGGACCCACCCGGTCGAAGCGTGCGTAGCGTTGTCTGTGTACATACCGGTCGATTGGTCTGTCTGCCATGATGAACCATGGCAGATTAAGGAGCGGTAGTAGTTCAGGTAGTCCCGTCTAAATCCTGTACACATACGACAGCTACGCTGCAAAAAATACGGCGACATACATACATACGGGCATGGTCTCAAACATGTACAGTGATGACGTCCTATTCATCGGCAGCCAACCGGCTGGGTCGGAACGGAGGAAATAGCATCGTGTTCATCGGGAGGTAACCGACTGGGTCGGAATACGTCCTGTTCATCGGGAGCCAACCGGCTTGGACGGAACAGCCGAAACGAGGTCTGGCGTACCACAAAACGGAGGAAACGGCCTTCTGTTCGTCCGCCTACGGTCGAAACGGGGTCCTGTTCATCGGGAAGGGTCTGGAGTACCGCGGAACGGAGGAAACAGCCTTCTCTTCGAGTGCATGCAGTCGAAATGGGTTGTTGTTGATCGGGAGGGGTGTGGCGTACCGCAAAATGGAGGAAACAGACTTGTGTTGTAGTGCCTACGGTTGAAACGGGGTCCTGTTCATCGGGAGGGGTGTGGCATACCAGAAAATGGGACTCCACGGGCTACTGTTTAACCACCGTCTACTGCCTCGCTCTACCCTCCACGGGCTACTGTTCATCTAACGGCGACTTTCTCCAGCCTCCACCTGCTACTGTTCATCCAAGGACTACTGTTCATCCATCCTCCACCAGCTACTGTCAAACCTGCCCTCCACGGGGTCCTGTTCATCCACCCCCACCTCCTCGATCGGGGTCCTGTTCATCCAGCGGCAACGGCCTCTACTAGCACGGGTCCTATACATCGAACCCCCATCGGGAACTATTCATCCAACCCCAAACAACGGTCACTGTTCATCAAGAGGCAGCAGGTTCAATCGGCTTCAGTTAGCAGCAGTAGCGAAGGAATCGCTCGGGTTCAGTTAACATCCAAGGGATCGATCGCTCGGGTTCAGTAACGTAGCTAGTGCAATCGCTCGGGTTCAGTAAGCGAACGCCTCATTCGGGTTCAGTTAGAGCAAAATGCCTCACACACACGCGCGTACGTACGCGCAATCCTTCGTGCATCGCTCGGCCCCGACCACCCACCGTAATCGGGAACTCCCTGAATTTTTCCTCGCCCTCGCTTCTACCATGATTTTTTCCGTCATGGACGACCCAAAGAATGTCATGCAGGTACGTCCCTGGCCTGCCCAGGACGAAAAGCCCATTTTTTGTCATGATTTTTTGTCATAGAAGTAGGAGCCCACCACATCTATGATGATACGTGCTTTTGTCACAATTATCGTCATAGAAGTGTCATAAGCATGACAGAAAAAATTCATTCGGCCCAAAATGTCACGGATGTGTCTTTCTTTTGTAGTGTCCACTTATGCCCAAAACAAGTTTTCTTTCAAAACAAAAGAAACAAAAATAAAAAAATAATTTTTCTACTGCTAAAATAACAGAAACTAAGTAGAACTTGTCAAAAAGATGAAAGAATAGTAATTTAAAACAATTAAAACTAAAGGAAATAACACTAATCCTGCAAAATACCAAAACAATACTGTTTTTGCCATAAACCTAATTTAAAATAAACTAAAAATAAATCACTATATGCTACTGGATAAACTAAACAATAACAAAACAATAGCAAAAAATCAATCAAAAATATATTTTAAAACTCAAGATATGGCCAAAATAGTGATTTAAACAAATTTCATGAAATTCAAATTTGAAAACCATTGGCAAAAACAGAAACTAGACAAAATTATAAAACTAATGCAAAAAGAATCACTAATTTTTGACTTAAAACCTATAAGATATAAATAATCTAAAATAGAAATATTCTTAAAATTTAAACAGAAACTAGAAATAAGAAAAACTACGGGTCGGCCAGTGGACTATGTGGCGACCTGTGGTTGGCCGAGGGGGCGTGTGTGTTTGTGGCTACGGGCAGACGGCCGGCAATTAAAAGAAAATGTTTCGGCTAAAAATAAATAGAAAAACATGGCCTATTCCTACGCGTCCGATGCGGATCTAGCGGTGGAGGACATGGTCATTGAGAGAGAAAGAGGAGCAGGTGGCCGGTGGCTTACAGAGGGGGTCATCATGGTGACTGGGGCGGCGCGATGGTCGACATGGAGCTCGCTCCGGTGGTCTTCAGGGACGGGGAAGCGGTCGAGGCGACGCAGGCGAGCACTGGGCGTCCAATGGTGGTCTTGGCGTCGGTGGAGGTGGTCGGAGACGGACGACGGCGAGCGCGAGGCATAGAAGGTGTCAGGTGGTCGGCGGCAGCGGTGGGGTCCAGCGAGAAATCAAGGCTAGGTGCGAGGTTATCCGAGGGGCTTTCGGGCAGGATTTGGTCGAGGGGCTCCTCCTTATATAGAGAGCTCGTCTTGGAGCAGGGGGCAGCTCCAAACGGAAGGCAAGCACGAGGGCAGATTCGGCTGCCGGCGAGGAACGATGGAGTGTGCGGGGAAGGAAGGCGACCGGCAGTGGCGATCAGGCGGTCGTGTGGGTCCCACGCGTCAGTGGGCGAAAGGGGATCGGGAACGGATCGGATACCCGATAGGGTACCGATCAGTGTCGGCCGCGCGAGTTGGGCCGAATCCTGTATTGGGCCTGCGGGCAATTTCCTATTAAAGTAAATTTCTTTCCTAATTAAACAATCTTTTCCAAATTTAATAAAATAGAGAAAAGAAAAGGCAAGGAACAAATAAAATAATAAATTGTATATAGGCGTATAGTATATCAAAATTTTGAGAAAAATAAATCCTAAAACATGAACTAATTTTCACGTTCAAATAAAATCAAAAAATTCAAATAATGAAAATAGTGCTATTGTTGCATTTAAAATTCAAATAAAATTATTGTAAAATACCAAACTGATTTCAAATTGGTTTTTCTCCATTTTACTGTTGAAGGAATCCTTTTACCCTAATTTCCATATATTTTATTTTTGGAGAAAAATAATTCGAAAAAAAACCAAATAACTCCTAAGTAGTTTGGAATTTGAATTTCAAACCACTTTCAAATGTTTTCTGTTTTCATTTGGCCAAAATATTTCAAATGCCTCTGAATATTTGAAATGTCCTATTACTTCTCTTTTTTTTGAATATATCCAGAGGTTTTGAAATTTGAAAATTCAAATAACTCCAAATTGAAAATGGTTTTCAAAATACCTTCAAAGGGATTTTCCATTTGATTCCATTAAACTTCCAACTCATATTTCATATAATTTGAGCAAGTCATTTTATCTTATTTCATTAAAATCATTGAGTTACATAACGTTTCTGAATTTAAAATAATTTTAGATGGAAATCAAATCTTAAAAAAAAAATTCATTTCAAATGGAAGAAGTCATGTCGTATTCACTCTAGGGTTTTGCATTGGAAATGAATTTGAATTCATGGAGATAAAAATGGAAAGTGAAAGGTTTGGGATAGTCATTTCATTCCCTCTCATTCAACTTTCAAAAAGTTTGAAATTTCCCTCAATTTCACAAAATCAATCACACCACATTCAAACAGACAACCAAAGTTATTTATTAAATATAACATTCCAAAATTTTGAATTTTGGGATGTTACAGGAGGACTTTCGGGATGAAGCATCGCCGTCTCAAGGCGAAACCTTGGCAGGAGCACTTTTGCTCTCTGGCGAAGCGATTCCGCCGTGGATACTTCCCTCCGGGAGGGGGAAATCGAAGCCATCAACATCACCAACAACCCTCTCATCATGGGAGGACCAATCATCAACATCTTAACTAGGACCATCTCATCTCAAACCCTAGTTCATCTCTTGTATTCAATCTTTGTCTCAAAACCTCAGATTGGTACCTGTTGGTTGCTAGTAGTGTTGATTACATCTTATAGTTGATGCTAGTTAGTTTATCTAGTGGAAGATTAAATTTTTAGATCCTTGATGCTATTCAATACCCCTCTAATCTTGAACATGAATATGATTTGTGAGTAGTTACTTTTGTTCTTGAGGACACGGGAGACGTCTTGTCATAAGTATTCATGTGAATTTGGTATTCGTTCGATATTTTGATGATATGTATATTGTTGCTTCCTTTAGTGGTGTCATGTGAACATCTACTACATGACACTTCACCATCTTTGGGCCTAATGGAAGGCATTGTGTAGTAGTAATTAGGATTGGTTGCTAGAGTGACAGAAGCTTAAACCCTAGTTTATGCGCTATTCCGTAAGGGGATGATTTCTATCCATATGTTTCATGATATGGTTAGATTTATCTTAATTCTTATTTCGTAGTTGTGGATGCTTGTGATAGGGGTTAATCATAAGTGGGAGGCTTGTTCAAGTAAGAACAACACCTAAGCATTGGTCCACCCACATATCAAATTATCAAAGTAGCGAACGCGAATCAAACGAACATGAGGAAAGTGACTAGACGTAATTCCTGTGTGTCCTCAAGAACACTTTGCTTATTATAAGAGACCGTTCCGGCCTGTCCTTTGCTACGAAAAGGATTGGGCTACCTTGCTGCACTTTTGATACTGTTACTACTTATTGCTCATTACAAATTACCTTGCTATAAAACTGCTTGTTACCGATAATTTTAGTGCTTGCAGAAAATACCTTGCTAAAAACTGCTTGTCATTTCCTTCTGCTCCTTGTTAGGTTCGACACTCTTACTTATTGAAAGGACAATGATTGATCCCCTATACTTGCGAGACATCAGTAAACACAGGAGCCGGGCAACCCAACTATTGACCAAAGTCAAGGTTTGAAACTGATTCATATAATGTAATATCCGAGATGCCGAATAGATATTTTGGGCTTTTAACTTGGGCGCGAGGTTTAAGTCCAAGCCCTTGGTTGAGAGCCGAGTACATTGAAATGAGTTTGGATCGAGAGAGGTGTCTTTTGGCTCAAAGGCAAGAAAAAAAGGAGAGGTATAGATATATGCGTACTGACCGCGAGAGGTCTATTTTTCCTTTAATTTATATTGTTGAGCCGTACATGCCGAGCTTATCAAATAAGCTTTGAAAGATAAATTTTAAAGGAAAAGGGGAGGAATTTAAACAGGGCAGCTATTTTTGGGTTTACAGCCCTAGTCTTTCCCTTCCGCACGTCTGTGTCCGTGTTGTTTACCAGCTTGTCCTCGTCTACGGCGAGGTTGTTGTGCGCGGCCTGGTTGTCGACATATCCTATGCTTTATGCATTCGAGAAGTGGATCCTTTCAAGAGGTTGTAGCTGGCACATGATGGTTTAAGCTGAATTGTCATGCTGCTTCTATTGGGCCTTTGACAGTGCCCTGTTGGTGCGCAGGTCTTCAGGTGGCGTTGCCTGGTTGAGCCAAACGGCGCGCCCTGTGCTTTATGCTCCTTGGCCTCCCATGAAATTTTGAGTGCAAAGTTGTGCACCTTAGGGACATAATCCTCAACCAGAGGGAGAGAAACGAGGAGCGCGTATCCCTATTTAGGGTGAGTGGTCAGCTGTCCGAGGTTAGTAGGTGCCCCCTGGTTTCGCTTTGAAGAGCCAGGTCGTCCCTTCCTGAGCAGAGTACGAGCTGCCTCCTCAGACGCCCAAACCTCAGCTGCGAAAGCGACGGTCTGCTCCTCCGTTTGGAGGTAGCAATTGGTGTTACCATTGACTATAATAACACCATTTGGCCCCAGCATCTTTAGCTTTAAATATGCATGGTGCGGGACCGCGTTGAAGAGAGCAAATGCGGTTCGCCCGAGGAGTGCGTGGTAGCCACTGTGAAATGGGATAATCTTGAACATTAAGTCTTTGCTTCGGAAGTTTTCGGGTGATCCGAAGACTACCTCCAATGTGATCGTTCCTGATACGTCTCCAACGTATCTAGAATTTTTGATTGTTCCATGCTATTATAGTATCAATCTTAGATGTTTTATATGCAATTATATATCATTTTTTGGGACTAACCTATTAACCTAGTGCCAAGTGCCAGTTGCTATTTTTTGCTTGTTTTTGGCTATTCAAAAAATAAAAATCAAAGAGTCCAAATAGGAAAAAAAAACTTTGGATTAATTTTTCCTGGCCCAGAAGGGACCCACGAAGGTTCAGGAGAAGACCTAAGGAGTCACGAGGAAACGACAAGCTCAGAGGCGCCTTGTGGCACCTCCTGACCTAATTCCACTTTTTAAATTCCCAAATATTCCCAATACATCAGAGAGCCACACAAAATACTTTTTCCGCTGCTGCAAGTTTCTATTCTTCTGTGATCCCATCTGAAGGCCTTTTCCGGCACCCTGCCGGAGGGGGAATCGATCACGGAGGGCTTCTACATCATCCTTGCTACCCTTCCGATGATGCGTGAGTAGTTTACCACAGACTTACAGGTCCATAGCTAGTAGCTAGATGGCTTCTTCTCTCACTTTGATCTTCAATACAATGTTCTCCTCGATGTTCTTTGAGTTCTATTCGATGTAATCTTCTTTTGCGGTGTGTTTGTTGGAATCCAAAGAATTGTTGGTTTATGATCAGATTATTCATGAATATTAATTGAGTCTTCTCTGAATTCTTTTATGCATGATTATTATAGCATTGTATTTCTCTCCGATCTATCCGTTTAGTTTGGCCAACTAGATTGATTTGTCTTGCAATGGGAGAGGTGCTTTGTGATGGCTTCAATCTTGCGGTGCTCAATCCCAGTGACAGAAAGGGACATGACACGTATTTTTATTGTTTCCATTAAGGATAAAAAGATGGGGTTTATTCATAGTGATTGTGTTTACTTTGTCTACATCATGTCATCTTGCTTAAGGTGTTACTCTGTTTTCAATAACTTAATACCCTAGATGCATGCTGGATAGCGGTCGATGGGTGGAGTAATAGTAGTAGATGCAGGCAGGAGTCGGTCTACTTGTCTCGGACGTGATGCCTATATACATGATCATTGCCATGAATATCATCATAACTATACACTTTTCTATCAATTGCCCAACAGTAATTTGTTCACCCACCGTGCTTTATGTGTATTGAGAGAGAAGCCTCTAGTGAAAACTATGGCCCCCGGGTCTACTTTTATCATATATAAAAACTAAAAATACCTTACTGCACTTCTATTTATTTTTCTTTTATTTTTCAATTTAGTTTATCCATCTACCACTATGATATTTGATCCTTGCAAATAACCGCCGAGGGGATTGACAACCCCCTTGTTTGCATTGGGTGCAAGTATTTGCTTTTGTGTGTGCAGGTGCTGCTAATGAGGTTCTGTGTGGTTCTCCTTCTGGAATGATAACCTTGGTTCTTAACTGAGGGAAATACTTATCTCTAATGTACAACTTCATCCTCTCCTCTTCGAGGAAATCCCAACACACCTCACAAGTAGCAGGAAGAATTTCTGGCACCGTTGCCGGGGAGACATCACCAAAACCTATCAAGTACCTTCGCATAAACTATCATCTATTTTATCTTATTTTTATTCACCTTTACCTCTCGTTTTCATCTCCCCCACTTCTAAAACAATTTTACAAAAACACAAAAATATTTTTATTTGCTTGTTTGCCTTCTTGAGATTGCTATCATGTCTAAATTTGAGAAAAGTAGTAATGTTTTCGCCACTAGTGCGAAATCTTTGGACAATCCATCTGTACTTCTAAAGCTCATGAATAATGAAAATATTAAAAGAAATCTCTATGAAGTTTCTAAGGAAAAGCTAGATAATCTTGCCGATGATGATCCAAATAAAGAAGAACCCATGCATACTAAAAAACTCCGTATAGGTAGTGGTAATATTATTGGAAAAGGTGTTATTCATGGTTTCTTTACTTGTGCCGGCATACTACCTATGTTAGGAGGGTCAATTCTTAATAAAACTTCTAGTCTTGCGGATGCCATATCTTTATTTATAGTTGACCTTGAAAGACAATTTGTTCATACACATCCAACTATACAAAGGATCCTCTTAGAATTTTCAAACATTATTGATCCTTCTGTTAAACGTGTAACCACTATATTCCTTGCTTATGAATTTGGACACATCATGAAGGAGGCACGAGAAATATTTGCTCATTATAATATAAATTGTGGTTGCCCTCCTATAGAGGAAATCCTTTACAATCAAGAAGAAGTAAGGAGATTGCAGTCTCCAGACTATGCTGCTTACAATGATAATCTTAGGAAAAAGGTTCCCACATCCATTTTACTAGATAAAATTTCTGAAGAAAATGATAATTTTACTATTCAAAATAATGGATTGGGGCTTGTGCTTTAAAAAAAGCTTAGGGAACATAATCAAAGAAACATATACAACGAGGAAATAGTCATCACTTATAAGGGGCCAAAGGAGGAGCCCCCTCCTCCTAAACTTGATCTTACGGATCCTTATCCTATTAAATTTAGCCCTTTTGATCATTCTTTCTTAACCTAGGGAAGCTTGCTGCTGAAAGGAGGGAGTGTGAGTTGATCATAGATGATCTACCTCATTTTTATTACAACACTTGAAACTATGCATTACGCCTAGCTAGGGGCGTAAAACAATAGCGCTTGTTGGGAGGCAACCCAATAGTTATCTTTAGTTTCCCTTTTTCTTTGGCCCAAATATGGTGAAGTGCCATGTAGTCGACATTCACATGACACCACTAAGGGAATCACAACATACATACCATCAAAATATCAAACACATATCAAGTTCACATGATTAATTGCAACAAGATTTCTCCCGTGACCTCAAGAACAAAAGTAACTACTCACAAATGATAATCATGCTCAAGATCAGAGGGGTATTAAATAGCATAATGGATCTGAACATATAATCTTCCACCGAATAAACCATATAGTAATCAACTACAAGATGTAATCAACATTACTAGTCACCCACAAGCACCAATCTAAGGTTCTGGTACAAAGATTGAACACAAGAGATGAACTAGGGTTTGAGAGGAGATGGTGCTGTTGAAGATGTTGATGGAGATTGCCCTCCCCAAGATGGGAGAGTTGTTGGTGATGATGATGATTTCCCCCTCCGGGAGGGAAGTTCCGTCGGCGGAATCGCTCCGCCGGAGGGCAAAAGTGCTCCTGCCCAAGTTCCGCCTCGAGACGGCGGCGCTTCATCCCGAAAGTCCTCCCCTCATTTTTTCTAGGTCAAAATGACTTATATACCAGAAGAGGGGCACCGGAGGTGGGCCGAGGAGGGCACAACCCACCAGGGCGCGCCTGGGCTCCCTAGCGCACCCAGGTGGGTTGTGCCCACCAGGTGGGCCCCCTCTGGTACTTATTTGCTCCAATAATTCTTATATATTCCATAAAAGTTCTCTGTGAAGTTCCAGCTCATTTGGAGTTGTGCAGAATAGGTGGCCTGACGTAGCTTTTTCAGGGCCAAAATTCCAGCTGTCGGTATTCTCCCTCTTTGTGTGAACCTTGCATATTATGAGAGAAAAGGCATTAGGATTACTCCAAAAAGCATTATTATGCATAAAAACATCATAAATAACAGTAGGAAAACAGGATGCAAAATGGACGTATCAACTCCCCCAAGCTTAGATCTCGCTTGTCCTCAAGCGAAAACCGAAATCGAAAAACATGTCCTCATGCTTAGAGAGAGGTGTCGATAAAAAGAAAATACGGACATAGAAGCATCATGTATATTATTATAACAACAACAATCGTTAACATAAAACTTTATCATAGAACTTTTATCATATTACTTCTATCATAGACTTTTCATGAACAAGTAACAATTCATCACAACATCGAAGTATAAAGCATAAACTCTATTGAAAACCAACAAACTATGTTCTCTGTCAACTTTGCAACTACAATTCATCATCTTTTCAGGAAGGGTCACGTATCGGAGCCTTTTTGGCAAGTCCACATACTCAACCATCATATAGTCTTCTATGATCGCTAACACTCACCTCATACACATGAGCAAAAAGTTTCAGCCAGACACATAGAAAGGTAGGGGTTTATAATTTTCGCCACCCAACATATTCACCTCAAGGGTGATGTCAACAATAATAACTCATGCTACCCATATCCAACTAGATATATGTGCCTAGATCTTTCCTCACCACATGATGCTTGCCAAAAGAGAAAATAAAAAGGAATAGAGAGAAAAACTTTGACTCTTGCATAGAAGTAAATACATAAAAGCAAAAGATATGCCCTTCGCAGAGGGAAGCAGAGGTTGCCATGCGCTTTTTGTTTGTATGCTCAATCTCTTAGTGCAAAAGAACATCACGTTATATTGCCCCTTATGATAGCAACCTTTATTATGCAGTCTGTCGCTTTTATTCTTTGCCATCACAAGTTCGTACAACGCTCAATTTTCTCTTACACTAAATGATCCAACAATTTTAGAAGCAATTTTTATTGCCTTATTGCACCGATGACAACTTACTTGAAGGATCTTACTCAATCCATAGGTAGGTATGATGGAATCTCAAAACAAGATGTGGGTTTGAGGGTTTTTGGATGCACAAGTAGTATCTCTACTTAGTGCGGAATTTTTGGCTAGCAAAGATGGGGGACAAGCACCATATGTTGAAGGATCTATGACAATATAACTTCTATGTGAATATGAACAAACATAAATCATTACGTTGTCTTCCTTGTCCAACGTCAACAATTTTGGCATATAATATTTTGATGGGGGCTCACAATCACAAAAGATGTCCAAGATAGTGTATTTGCATGTGAATCTTCTCTTCCTTTATTACTTCTTTCATGAATTGCATCATTGACCAATGCTATGTTTGTAAATCTCCAATAAAATTTTCTACTTATACTCTTCCTTATGTGATGTCATTACATACCATAAGATTAGCATATGAGCTTTTTCATTTATTTTGTTTCTTTTTATTGAACATGAGAGTAAAGAAGACAAAACTCAAACTAAACTTTATTATATATCTTGCACACGATTACAAGGATAGATCACTAAGCAAACACTCGAAAAGAAAGGATCGAACTAAACTTTTATTCGTCTAAAGCAAAAGATAACTATGGATCGAACTAAGATAAGTAAAGGCAAAAGATAGTGGAGGTGATATGATACCGGGGCACCTCCCCCAAGCTTGGCACAAGCCAAGGGGAGTGCCCATACCCGATACTCAATTTTCCTTTGGTGATGAAGGAGGTGGTGGTGTTGATGAAGTAGTAGCAATCTTATCCTCAGGTTTCCATGGCAAGGGCTCACCATCATAAGAGGAGGAGTGAGTCTCGCGGGTCCTGCAACTCACAGCCAAACTCATACCTTTAAACCTTGCCTCATATTCAAAGACTTGGTTTTGGAGATCGTAGATCTGGCTTTGGAGAAAGTTGATTTGCTCGTTGAAGGTGAAGATGATGTCCTTCATGGACTAGCCATCCACCTTGAGATCACGGGTGTAGTCCACAATCATGAGGTGATTGGCATTGAGTCCACGTTCCACCATCCCCTTGCACCGGAAGACCTCTTGCTCCATAGCTTCAAGCCTGGCCTCCACGGATCCCGTCCCTTCGGGACCTTGCACATCGCAGATGTGGAGCACCCCCTCACGCATCTCGACAGCTTGAGGGTGCTGCATCACCTCCCGCAAATATGGGTTGATGACGTTCTCGAAGAACTTGTCCTTGGAGGAGCTCGAAGCGGCCATCGTGAATTAGATCTGTCAAAAAACAGCAAGGAAAAGAAAATAGAAGATTTCTCTGTGATACGATGGTCAATAGGTTCGGGGGGTATATAAAGATTTTTTATCTTGGGAAACAAGCAAACAAAAGAAAAACGGAGTCCGGAAGGTACCCGAGGTGGGCACAACCCACTTGGGCGTGCCTGGCAAGCCAGGCCCGCCCTGGTGTCTATTGCCCACCAGGGGTGCCTTCCTGGTTGTTTCTTATTTTCCTAATTTTTTATATATTCCAAAACTGACAGAAAATATTTTTGTAGATTTTTCAGAGTCCGTTTACTTACCGTATCACGTACATCCTCTTTTTCACGATTCTGGAGTGTTCCGGATGGTTTCTTTTATGTGTTCTTCTGGTGTCATAGTTTGGATAATATTGCTTTCAACATTAATGGGCGTACCTGAGATATAATGTTTTATTCTTTGGCCATTGACAACCTTCGGGTAAGTACCCTCGGCATTATTTATTTTGATGGCTCTAGATCGATAAACCTCCTCGATAACATAGGGTCCTTCCCATTTGGAGAGGAGTTTTTCTGCAAAGAATCTGAAATGAGAGTTGTACAAAAGAACATATTCTCCAACTTTAAACTCACGCTTTTGGATTCTCTTATCATGCCATCTTTTAACTTTTTCTTTAAATAACTTGGCATTTTCATAAGCTTGGGTTCTCCATTCATCTAGTGAGCTAATATCAAATAACCTCTTCTCACCGGCAAGTTTGAAATCATAGTTGAGTTCTTTAATTGCCCAATAAGCTTTATGTTCTAACTCAAGAGGCAAATGACAAGCTTTTCCATAAACCATTTTATAAGGAGACATACCCATAGGATTTTTATATGTTGTTCTGTAAACCCAAAGTGCATCATCTAATTTCTTAGACCAATTCTTTCGGGACCTATTGACAGTTTTTTTGTAAAATTAACTTTATTTCTCTATTGCAAAGTTCAACTTGACCACTAGACTGAGGGTGGTATGGTGATGCAATTCTGTGGTTAACATCATACTTGGCAAGCATTTTACGGAAAGCACCATGAATAAAATGTGAACCATCATCAGTCATTAAATATCTAGGGACTCCAAACCTTGGAAAAATAACTTCCTTAAGCATTTTAATAGAGGTGTTGTGATCAGCACTACTAGTTGGAATAGCTTCTACACACTTAGTAACATAATCAACAGCAACCAAAATATGTGTATACCCATTAGAGGAAGGAAAAGGTCCCATATAATCAAAACCCCAAACATCAAATGGTTCAACAACAACTGAATAATTCATAGGCATTTCTTGACGCTTACCAATATTTCCAATTCTTTGACATTCATCACAAGATAAAACAAACTTACGGGCATCCTTGAAGAGAGTAGGCCAATAAAAACCAGATTGCAATACCTTGTGAGCAGTTCTATCTCCTGCATGATGCCCTCCATAAGCTTCGGAGTGACATTTCCGTAGGATTTGTCCCTGTTCATGCTCAGGTACATAACGTCTAATAATACCATCTACTCCTTCTTTATAAAGATGTGGGTTATCCCAAAAGTAATGTCTTACATCATAGAAGAATTTTTTCTTTTGTTGGTATGTGAAACTAGGTGGTATGTATTTAGCAACAATGTAATTAGCATAGTCAGCATACCAATTAGTGCTATGAGAAACATTTATTGCAGCTAATTGTTCATCGGGAAAACTATGATTAATAGGTTGTGGGTCATCAAGAATGTTTCTAACCTAGACAAGTTATCAGCCACGGGGTTCTCAGCTCCCTTTCTATCAGTGATATGTAAGTCAAATTCTTGTAGCAAAATAACCCACCTAATGAGTCTAGGTTTAGCATCTTTCTTTTTCGTAAGATATTTTATAGCAGCATGATCGGTGTGAACAATCACTTTAGAATCAACAATGTAAGATCTAAATTTATCACAAGCAAACACCACTGCTAAAAATTCTTTCTCAGTAGTAGCATAATCGCATTGGGCACTGTCTAGAGTTTTACTAGCATAATGAATAACATTTAATTTCTTATCAACTCTTTGTCCTAGAATAGCACCAACAACATAATCACTAGCATCACACATAATTTCAAAAGGCAAGTTCCAATCAGGTGGTTGAACAATAGGTGCAGAAATTAAGGCTTTCTTAAGTGTTTCAAAGGCTTCTACACAATCATCATAAAAAACAAATGGAACATCCTTTTGTAAAAGATTTGTAAGAGGCCTAGAAATTTTAGAGAAGTCTTTAATAAACCTCCTATAGAAATCAGCATGACCGAGGAAACTACGGATACCTTTGATATCTTTAGGACATGGCATTTTCTCAATTGCGTCAACTTTAGCTTTATCCACCTCAATACCTCATTCAGAAATTTTATGTCCCAAGACAATACCTTCATTAACCATAAAGCGGCACTTCTCCCAATTCAAGACAAGATTAGTTTGCTCGCATCTCTGCAAAACTCGATCAAGGTTGCTTAAGCAATCATCAAAAGAATTTCATAAACGGAAAAATCATCCAGGAAAACCTCAACAATCTATTAACAAAAATCAGAGAATATAGCAGTCATACATCTTTGAAAAGTAGTAGGTGCATTACATAAACCAAAAGGCATACGTCTATAAGCTTAAGTTCCAAAAGGACAAGTAAAGGTGGTTTTCTCTTGATCAGGTTGTGAGACAGGTATTTGAGAAAAACCAGAATATCCATCGAGAAAACAAAAGTGTGTGTGCTTAGATAATCTTTCTAGCATTTGATCAATAAAAGGTAGAGGGTAATGATCTTTTCTAGTAGCTTTATTTAATTTTCTAAAATCAATTATCATTCTGTAGCTAGTAACAATTCTTTGTGGGATAAGTTCATTTTTATCATTAGGAACAACAGTAATACCTCCCTTCTTAGGGACACAATGAACAGGACTTACCCATCTACTATCTGCTATGGGATAGATTATACCTGCTTCTAGAAGCTTTAGTATTTCAGTTCTTACCACTTCTTTCATTTTAGGATTTAAACATCGTTTGTGATCAACAACGGGTTTAGCATCAGGTTCCATATTAATTTTGTGCTGACAGAGAGTGGGACTAATGCCCTTTGAATCATCAAGAGTATATCCAATAGCAGCTCGGTGCTTCTTCAGAACCTTCAATAATCTTTCCTCTTCATGTTCTGAAAGGTTAGCACTAATAATAACAGGATATATCTTTTTCTCATCAACATAAGAATATTTCAAAGTGTCTAGCAATTGTTTTAATTCAAACACAGGATCACCTTTAGGTGGAGGAGTACCTCCTAGACTTTCAATAGGCAAATTGTGTTTAAGCAGAGGTCGTTGTTCAAAGAAATTTTTATCTATTTCATTTCTTTCATGCATATGCATATCATTTTCATGGTCTAGCAAATATTGTTCTAGTGGATCAGTAGGAGGCACCGCAATAGAGGCAAGACCAATTATTTCATCCTTACTAGACAGTTCTTTCTTATGATGTTTTCTACTAAACTTAGAAAAATTAAACTCATGAGACTCATCACCAAAAGTAACACCGATAGTTTGTTTCTCACAATCTATTTTAGCATTAACGGTGTTCAAGAAAGGTCTACCAAAGATAATGGGACAAAAGTCATCTTGTGGGGAACCAAGGACGAGAAAATCAGTAGGGTATTTTATTTTCTGACACAAGACTTCAACATCTCTAACAATCCCAAGTGGTGTGATGGTGTCTCTATTAGCAAGTTTAATAGTAACATCTATGTCTTCTATTTCAGCGGGTGTTATATCATTCATAATTCCTTGATATAAGGTAAAAGGAATAGCACTCATGCTAGCACCTATGTCACATAAACCATGATAACAGTGATCTCCTATTTTAACTGGGACAACAGGCATGCCAACAACGGGTCTATGTTTATCTTCTTCATCGTGTTTGGCAATTCTAGCAGCTTCATCACAGATGTAAATAACATGCCCATCTATATTTTCTACCAGGAGATCTTTAACCATAGCAATACTAGGTTCTACCTTGATTTGTTCAGCAGGTTCGGGTGCTTTAATATAGCTTTTATTGACCATAGTTGAAACTTTAGCATGTTCCATTATCATAACAGGGGAAGGTGGTTTTTTAATATAAGGAGTAGGAACAACTGGATCAACATTATAAATAATAGTTTCATCTTTAGCTATTACTGATTCTTTAATTTCTTATTTAATAGGTGGGTGATATTTAAACCACTTCTCCTTAGGGAGATCAACATGAGTAGCAAATGATTCACAAAAGGAGGCTACTATCTCAGAGTCAAGTCCATATTTAGTGCTAAACTTTTGAAAAGCATCGGTATTCATAAAAGATTTAACGCAATCTTACTTAAGCTTAATACCTGACTCTTTACCTTCACCGAGTTCCCAATCTTCAGAATTGCGTTTAATTCTTTCTAAAAGATCCCACCTGAATTCAATAGTCTTCTTCATAAAGGAACCAGTACAAGAAGTATCAAGCATGGATTGATCATCACGAGAAAGCCGAGCATAAAAATTCTGAATAACAATTTCTCTTGAGAGCTCATGATTAGGGCATGAATATAACATTGACTTAAGCCTCCCCCAAGCTAGAGCGATAATTTCTCCTTCACGAGGCCAAAAATTATATATATAATTCCGATCACGATGAACTAGATGCATAGGATAAAAAAATTGGTGAAATTCCAATTTCAATCGATTCCAATTCCAAGATCCAATATCATCGCATAGCCTATACCATGCCAATGCTTTTCCCTTCAAAGATAAAGGGAAAACCTTCTTCTTAGCTTCATCTCCGGGTAAACCTGCAAGCTTAAATAATCCACAAATTTCATCCACATATATCAAGTGCATATCAGGATGTTCGGTTCCATCTCCTTCGTAAGGATTAGCTAGCAGTTGTTCTATCATACCCGAAGGAATTTCATAGCCAATATTTTCAGTAGGTGCAGTAGGTTGAGGGGTAACTAATTGTGGTTCTGGTCAAGGTGAAGATACCCCGAACAAACCCCTCAAAGGATTGTTCTCCATAGTGACAAGTGACAATAAATTTCAGCACGTAGTAATAATTTTTCCTTACCGATTTCCACTTACCAAGAGTGCTTCACTCCCCGGCAACGGCGCCAGAAAAGAGCCTTGATGACCCACAAGTATAGGGGATCAATCGTAGTCCTTTCGATAAGTAAGAGTGTCGAACCCAACGAGGAGCAGAAGGAAATGCCAAGTAGTTTTCAGCAAGGTATTCTCTGCAAGCACTAAAATTATAAGTAACGAGTAGTTTGATAGCAAGATAATTTGTAACGAGCAAGTAACAGTAATGGTAACAAAAGTGCAGCAAGGTAGCCCAATCCTTTTGAGGCAAAGGACAGGCCAAAACGGTCTCTTATGATAAGCAAAGTGTTCTTGAGGGTGCATGGGAATTTCATCTAGTCACTTTCATCATGTTGGTTTGATTTGTGTTCGCTACTTTGATAATTTGATATGTGGGTGGACCGGTGCTTAGGTTATGTTCTTACTTGAACAAGCCTCCTACTTATGATTAACCCCCTCGCAAGCATCCGCAACTATGAGAAAAGTAATAAGAATAAATCTAACCATAGCATTAAACTTTTGGATCCAAATCGGTCCCTTACGGAATAGCGCATAAACTAAGGTTTAAGCTTCTGTCACTCTCGCAACCCATCATCTAATAACTACTCCACAATGCATTCCCTTAGGCCCAAATATGGTGAAGTGCCATGTAGTCGACGTTAACATGACACCACTAAGGGAATCACAACATACATACCATCAAAATATCGAACACATATCAAGTTCACATGATTTCTTGCAACAAGATTTCTCCCATGACCTCAAGAACAAAAGTAACTACTCACAAATGATAATCATGCTCAAGATCAGAGGGGTATTAAATAGCATAATGGATCTGAACATATAATATGCCACCAAATAAACCATATAGTAATCAACTACAAGATGTAATCAACACTACAAGTCACCCACAAGCACCAATCTAAGGTTCCGGTACAAAGATTGAACACAAGAGATGAACTAGGGTTTGAGAGGAGATGGTGCTATTGAAGATGTTGATGGAGATTGCCCTCACCAAGATGGGAGAGTTGTTGGTGATGATGATGACGATGATTTCCCCCTCCGGGAGGGAAGTTCCCCCGGCGGAATCGCTTCGCTGGAGGGCAAAAGTGCTCCTGCCCAAGTTCCGCCTCGAGATGGTGGCGCTTCATCCCGAAAGTCCTCCCCTCATTTTTTCTAGGTCAAAATGACTTATATACCAGAAGAGGGGCACCGGAGGTGGGCCAAGGAGGGCACAACCCACCAGGGTGCGCCTGGGCTCCCTGGCGCGCCCAGGTGGGTTGTGCCCACCTGGTGGGCCCCCTTTGGTACTTATTTACTCCAATAATTCTTATATATTCCATAAAAATTCTCCATGAAGTTTCAGCTCATTTGGAGTTGTGCAGAATAGGTGGCCTGACGTAGCTTTTTCAGGTCCAGAATTCCAGCTGCCGGTATTCTCCCTCTTTGTGTGAACCTTGTATATTATGAGAGAAAAGGCATTAGGATTACTCCAAAAAGCATTATTATGCATAAAAACATCATAAATAACAGTAGGAAAACATGATGCAAAATGGACGTATGAAATACTCTTTGTGCTTCACTTATATCTTTTGAGCCATGTAGTTGCTCTATTGCTTCACTTATATCTTTTATTGCATGACAGTGGTTATATTTTAAAGAAATATTTGCACTCTCATGCTTCACTTATATCATTTTTAGAGTCTAATAAATAGTAATGGCAATATGCACGGGTTATGAAATTGGTCGTAATATGATAGGTATTCAAGAGGGATATAATAAAAACTTTCATGTAGATCACTGAATATGATAAGTTTGATTCCTTGAAATAGTTTTGATATATAGAGATGGTGATACATGGGTTGTACTAGTGAGAAATTGTGGTTTAGTAAGAGTATTTGTGTTAAGGTTTGTGATTCCAGAAGCATGCACGTATAGTCTCCAGTTATGCTAAGAAGATGGAGCATGATTTATTATTGAGTGTCTTCCTTTGCGTGAAGGTAGGGGGCGCATGATGGTTAACTCCTACCAACCCCCCCTAGGGGCATGCGTAGTAGTACTTTGCTTTGAGGACTAATAGACTTTCACAATAAATATGTGAGTTCGTTATGACTAATGTGAGTCCATGGATTATACGCAGTCTTACCTTTTCGCTATTTGCTAGTCTCTTCGGTACCGTGCATTGCCCTTTATCATCTCGAGAGGTGGTGCAAACTTCGCCGGTGCATCCAAACCCCATGATATGATACGCTCTGTCACACATAAGCCTCCTTATATCTTCCTCAAAATAGCCACCATACCTACCTATTATGGCATTTCCATAGCCATTCCGAGATATATTGCCATGCAACTTCCATTGTTCCTTTTATTATGACACACACTATCATTGTCATATTGCTTTGGATGATCATATAGTTGACATAGTATTTGTGGCTCAGCCTCTGTTCATCATTTTTTACGCATGTTATGCTAGATCATTGCACATCCTGGTACACTACTAGAGGCATTCATATAGTCATATTTTGTTCTAGTATCGAGTTGTAAGTAAATAGAAGTGTGATGACCATCATTATTCATTATTAGAGCATTGTCCCAATGAGGAAATAAAAAAAGAAGCCAAAAAGATCCCATAAACAAAGAGGCCAAAAAGAGCCCACCAAAAAAATATATATGATAGAAAAGGAGAGAAGGGGCAATGTTACTATCTTTTTCCACACTTGTGCTTCAAAGTAGCACCATGTATTTCATATAGAGAGTCTCCTATGTAGTCACTTTCATATACTAGTGGGAATTTTTCATTATAGAAATTGGCATGTATATTCCAATGATGGGCTTCCTCAAATTCCTGAGGTCTTCTAGAGCAAGCAAGTTGGATGCACACCCACTTAGTTTTTCAGTTTGAGCTTTCATGCACTTATAGCTATTAGTGCATCCATTGCATGGCAATCCCTACTCCTTGCATTGACATCAATTGATATACATCTCCATAGCCCGTTGATTAGCCTCATTGATGTGAGACTTTATCCTTTTTTGTCTTCTCCATATTAATCTCTACCGCCGCATTCTATTCCACCCATAGTGGTATATCCATGGCTTGCACTCATGTATTGCATGAGGGTTGAAAATCGGAAGCGCGTTAAAAAGTTTGAATCAATTGCTTGGCTGACACCGGGGTAGTGCACGATTAATACTTTGTGTTAAGAAGATGGAGCATGACAAGGCTATATGATTTTGTAGGGATAGCGTTCTTTAGCATTTATATCTTGAAAGACATGATTGTTTTTTGGTATGCCTTAGTATTAATGTATTTATGTCAAATTATAGACTATTGCTTTGAATCATTCGGATCTAAATATTCATACCACAAAAGAAAGATTATATGATAGACATGTTAGGTAGCATTCCACAACAAAAATTCTATTTTTATCATTTACCTACTTGAGGACGAGCCTGAATTAAGCTTGCGGATGCTTGATATGTCTCCAACGTATCTATAATTTTTGATTGTTCCATGCTATTATAGTATCAATCTTAGATGTTTTGTATGCAATTATATATATATCATTTTTTTGGGACTAATCTACTAACCTAGTGCCTAGTGCCAGTTGCTATTTTTGCTTGTCTTTGGCTTTTCGGAAAATCAATATCAAACGGAGTCCAAATAGAGAAAAAACTTTGGATTGATTTTTTCTGGACCAGAAGGGTCCCACGAAGGTTCGGGAGAAGACCCGAGGGTTAACTAGGAAGTGACAAGCGCAGGGGCGCACCCCCAGGCTTGTGGGCCCCTTGTGGCACCTCCTGACCTAATTCCACTTATACAAGTTCCCAAATATTCCCAATACATCAGAGAGCCACCGGAAATACTTTTTCCGCCACCGCAAGTTTTGGTTCTTCCGTGATCCCATCTGGAGGCCTTTTCCGGCACCCTGCCGGAGGGTTAAGCGATCATGGAGGGCTTCTATATCATCCTTGTTGCCCTTCCGATGATGCGTGAATAGTTTAACACAGACCTACGGGTCCATAGCTAGTAGCTAGATGGCTTCTTCTCTCTCTTTGGCCTTCAATACAATGTTCTCCTCGATGTTCTTGGAGTTCTATTCAATGTAATCTTGTTTTGTGGTATGTTTGTTGGGATCCGATGAATTGTGGGTTTATGATCAGATTATTCATGAATATTAATTGAGTCTTCTCTGATTCTATTATGCATGATTATTATAGCATTGTATTTCTCTCCAATCTATCTGTTTAGATTGGCCAACTAGATTGATTTTTCTTGCAATGGGAGAGGTGCTTTGTGATGGGTTCAATCTTGTGGTGCTCAATCCCAGTGACAGAAAGGGACATGACACATATTTATATTTTTTCCATTAAGGATAAAAAGATGGGGTTTATTCATATTGATTGGGTTTACTTTGTCTACATCACGTCATCATGCTTAAGGTGTTACTTTGTTTTCATTAACTTAATAACCTAGATGCATGCTGGATAGTGATACGTCTCCATCGTATCTACTTTTCCTAACACTTTTGCTCTTGTTTTGGACTCTAATTTGCATGATTTGAATGAAACTAACCCGGATTGATGCTATTTTCAGCAGAACAACCATGGTGTTGTTTTTGTGCAGAAATAAAAGTTCTCGGAATAGAACGAAACTTTTTGGAGATTTATTTTACAATAAAAGAAAAATACTGGAGCCAAGAACCACCAGAGGGGGGGCCCTTGGGTGAGCACAACCCACCAGGGCGAGCCCCCCTCCAGGCACGCCCAGGTTGTTTGTGCCCACCTGGTGGCCCCGCAGACCCTGACTCCGACTCCTTAAATACCTTTATTTGGAGGAAAAAATCAAGGAGAAAGAATTACCGCGTTTCACGATACGGAGCCGCCGCCACCTCCTATTCTTCGTCGGGAGGCCAGATCTGGAGCCTGTTTGGGGCTCCGGAGAGGGGGATCTTTGGTCTCCGTCATCACCAACCCTTCTCCATCGCCAATTCCATGATGCTCCCCACCGAGAGTGAGTAATTCCTTCGTAGGCTCGCTGGTCGGTGAGGAGTTGGATGAGATTCATCATGAAATCGAGTTAGTTTTTTTAGGGCTTGATCCCTAGTATCCATTATGTTCTGAGATTTATGTTGTTATGACTTTGCCATGCTTAATGCTTGTCACTTTGGGCCCGAGTGCCATGATTTCAGATCTGAACCGTTTATGTTTTCACCATTATATCTATGTTCTAGATCCAATCTTGCAAGTCATATTCACCTATTACGTGTTATGATCCCTAAACCCCGGAGTGACAATAGTCGGGATAATTTCTGGTGATGACCGTAGTTTGAGGAGTTCATGTATTCACTATGTGTTAACGATTTTTTCTAGTTCTCTATTAAAAGGAGGCCTTAATGTCCCTTTGTTTCTGTATGGACCCCGCTGCCACGTGAGGGTAGGACAAAAGATGTCATGCAAGTTCTTTCCATAATTACGTATGACTATTTACAGAATACATGCCTACATTATATTTATGAACTGGAGCTAGTTTTGTATCGCCCTAGGTTATGACTGTTATATGATGAATATCATCCAACGAATTCACCGATCCAATGCCTACGAATTTTCCACTTATTGTTCTTGCTAAGTTACTACTGTTGCTGCTACTGTTACACTTGCTACAAAATTATTGCTATCACTCTTACCGTTACTGTTACTATTATCACTGCTATCAAAACTATCATATTACTGTGCTACTGATTACCTTGCTGAAGATTATTAATCTCCAGGTGTGGTTGAATCTATAAATTTGGGTTGAATACTCTACCCTCGAAAACTGTTGCGATCCCCTATACACGTGGCTTATCAAGACCTTTTTCTAGCGCCGTTGCCGGGGAGCATAGCTATATTTGTTGCGTCACTTGGGATTATTATCTATTTATCACTATGAAGAATCTGAAGGATACAAAGACTAAGATTCTTCCCTCTAAGACGAGGGGAGGTAAGGAACTGCCATCACACTCTGCACTTGATTCACCTTCTATTTTGAGTAGACTTGCAACACCACCACATGTTATTAATCCTGATATGTCGCAAGTTATTGATGATGCTACTTCTGCTATGCATGCTACTCATGATGATTCTAGTACCTTTCTTGATGATAATATGCCACTAGGTGAATTTCTTGATAAACAAATTGTTAGAGCTAAAGATATTGAGAATGCTGAAACTGATGAGATTATTGAAACTGATGAAGTACTTGAAACTGAAAATCTTGAAACACCTATTAGGCCTAACTCTCCTAGATATGAATTGCCTAAGATACCTGAAGGTTATGTTATGGATGAGGAGACCGCTAGAGATTTTCTTGCTTGCAATGATATAGTTGATCTTAAGAAATTATTATGCAAACTGAAAGAAAAATCTTTGAATGCTAGAATGAAATGTGATCCTAAGTTTGCTACTTCACCTATCTTTGTTGATGATAAGGATTATGAATTCTCAGTCGACCCAGAGTTAATTACTTTGGTTAATCTGATGTGACGCCCCCGTCTTAATCGTGCAGTAATCATACACGTAAATGCACACGATCAAGCCTAAGGAATCGCTTGAAGGAATCACAACAAAACTCTAAAACATAAATAAAGGCATACAAGCATTATATTACAAGCCAGGGCCTCGAGGGCTCGAATACATAAGCTTGATGTCAACAAGCATCAGCGGAAGCGTTAGATATCTAAGTACAGATATAAAAGAGAAACAGATAAGCCTTTAAGAAAGCGGGGCAAAAGAAAACACTATGATCGAAAAGGCGCAGGCCTCCTGCCTGGGACCCTCCGAACCTACTCCTGGTCGTCAACCAACTTGTAGTAGTAACCACCCTCGGGGTAGTAGTAGCAGTCATCGACGGGGACAGCTGTCTCAGGGGCTCCGTCATCTGGTTGCATCAAACGGATATGGGGAAAAAGAGGAAGCAAAGCAACTGTGAGTACTCATCCGAAGTACTCAGCAAGCAAGGATTTACACTACATATGCAACATTATCAAAGAAAGGCTGTATATGTGGACTGGGCTGCAGAAATACCAGAATAGAGAGAAGGCCTAGTCCTATTAAAGACTAGCATCTTCAGCGGTCTTGCAGCATTAGAGAGTGTAGCTTAGCACAGTATAAAGTAGTAGTAGCATTAGGTATCAACCTCGCCCAGAGATCCTTTCTCGACTCCCTGCGAGAAAGCAATCCCAGAGCCCTAATATCCACATCTCATCACAAGTATCCAGTTCTAGTTGTATCGATTGGGATACAACTCCGAGCGTCCGTTACTGAGGATCCGGCTATGCATAGATATTTTCTTCCCTGCAGGGGTGCACCAACTTACCCACCACACTTGATTAACTTCGGCCGGACACACTTTTATGGGTCATGCCCGGCCTCGGCCAAACGATATGCCACAACCCGACCTAGGCTTAACAGAGAGGCCAGCATGCCGGACTAACCTATGCGCCCAGGGGTCATGGGTCATCACCCCGGGAACTCCTGCACGTTGCGAACGAGGCCGGTGAGCAGACCTAGCCCCCCTTATACAAGTGCAGGGCATTACCAGTCCAACCCAGTGCGCGCCGCTCAGTCGCTAACGTCTATTAAGCTTCGGTTGATGCATACAATGCAGAGTGCCCATAACTGTTCCCACGTGATGGTTAGTGCTATCGGGCCATAGGCCCACTTGGATCAAATATCCAAATCGTTAGTGTGTTGGTAGCATGCGGTAACGAGCAGAGACTCATGATCGATGTGACCCCATCGCCCCGTCTCGAGGACTTGCTGCAAGGGCTAAGAATGCCCAGCCGCGCCTCATAATTGTCTCTCGGGTACCCTCCAGGTCAACCTGACTTCACAACACTCGCGGGTACCCCTCAGGGCCGACCCGATGTCATCATGGTTCTGTGTTAAGTCAAAGTAACCGTGTGTCCAAACACCAGGGGGAAACCCAAGGAATCACCCTCGATGGATTCCACCCGATGTAGTCCTCAAGGTGAACTTAGGAGGAATCACCGTCGAGGTTCACACTTGAGGTGTTGCACGACGGCGTCGTTATCGGGAGTGGTGAAGGAGGAATCACCCTCGACGACCACAACCGAATAGCTACTCTACAGAGTTAACATCAGAAGTGCTAAATAAGGTATCACTATCGGCACTCGATAGTAACGCTGCAGTGTCGTACAACTAAGGGGTGATGTGCGTTGCCAGGGCCTGGTTGTCGATCACATTGATCGAGTCATCTGATAATCCAGCGGGGCAAATGGGACAAAGTGGGGTCTCCGGTGGGTCTCTATCCAGCCTATACTAAGCAGTTTAGGATAAGCAGGTAGGTATCAATAGCAGTTACAAAAACAGGCTATGCATCAGAAATAGGTTAAACAGTAGCAACAACAATTTCTAATGCAAGCATAAGAGAGGAAGAATAGGCAGTATAGGTATGCTCAAGGGGGGGTGCTTGCCTGGAAGCTCTGCAGCAAGAGAAGGGTCGTCAACAGTGTAGTTGGACTCCGGAGCTGCGTCAGCCTCGGGGACTACGTCGGTGTCGGGGTCTACCGAGAGAGAAGAAGAGGGGGAGGAAATAGATAAATACACAGCAAACATAAGCAACACAAAGCATATCATGCTATGGTGCAGTGCAGGGTTGCCTAAAGACATGTCTAAACCTTTTTAGTTATTTTAGGATTAAAGTTGGATTTATTAACCGGTATGTATACACTATTCATCTACCAGAAACGGGCAAAAAGTTGCGGGTTCACCTATTTAGAGAGTCCTGACACGGAAACAGATGGCATGGTTGGATTCGTCTCATCGTTCTGAGCAATTTTCATGTAGAAAGTTTTTCGATCCGAGCTACGGTTTAAATTCTACGAATTTTCAAAGATTAAATCATTTTCTGGAATTATTTTAAATTAACAGAAAAGGTTTATTGCGTCAGCATACAGCACAGTGACATCAGCCGTCAACAGGGCGGCTGACCAGGTCAAACCTGACCAGTGGGTCCCATCTGTCAGCCTCTGTGACTTAAAAGAGTTTAATTAAAACTAAACAGAGTTTAATTAAGGGGTGGGCCCCAGATGTCAGTGTCTAAGCTAACTAACAGATTAACTTTAAAAGCTAATTAGTTTAATTATTGAAGGGGTCCACATGTCATACACAGGGGTGAATAGTAACCCTCGTTGACCATGGTCAACAAGGTCAACTGAGGCACTGGGCCCACGGGCAGTCTCATAGGAGTGGGTCCCACGCGTCCACGTTGGCGGACGGCGCCGGAGCGTCGCCGGCGACCAAATACGTGGCGGCGCAGCCACGGACCCCGTCAGAAATCGCCGTCCGGTGGCCAAAACGACGGCGGTTGGTCGCGTTCGAACGGGAGCAACGTTCCGCGTCGATCTACGGCATGAGCGCAAGCTGAAACGGCCGGAGCCGAGCGCTAGGTCGTCGTCGGCGAACGACGGAGTCGGGCGTCGGTGGAACCGGAGCTACACAGCACGGAGAGGTGCGCTAGTGGTGGCATTGGACTCGCACGAGCTCCAGGAGCTCGATGCCAGGCTCAGCTGCGCGTGCCAATGATGATGGCCACGGCGGCGAGCTCGTCGGCGGCGATGCTTACGGGTGCTAGCGGAGCGGTGGCTACGACCGGCGAACACCACCATAGAGAGAGAGGAAAGAAGCGGGTGCTCACCGGGAGGGCACACGATGGCCCGGTGAACGCTTAGGAGCAGCAGATCGGCGTCATTCGCAGGAGAAGCGCCTACGGCCGCAGGTAGAAGATGAGCTCGTGAGGGTCACAGCAGCATCTCAGAGCTTCGACGAGTCGACATGGTCGATGTAGAAGGGGGCGGGGAAGCTCTACCACATCGCAGCGAGGCTCGAGGACGACGGAGGGCACGGGATCGACGGCGTGCAGTGGCGGATCCGCTCGGTGGTGGACGGAGCGAGCGAGGGAGAGCGAGGAGGAGGGGGGCGAATGGACGAGGAGATCCTGGGGGGAGAGATGAGGCCGGTCCTTATCACCTCGGCGTCGGTGGGCGTCGCGGTGTCGTCGTTCGGGCGATGCGCGCGCTCGCGCCCACGGCGGCGTCGACACGCGGGGAGAGAGAGAGAGAGAAGCGAGGCGGCGCTGTGGGTTGGGCCGCACTGTGGACTTAGGCCCAGTCCACAGTAGCGTTTTTCTTTTTCCCGTTTTTTTTTATTTCCTTTTCCAATAGCATTTTGCATTTAAATTAGCCATCAGATGACCTTGCAAAAATAAGCAACTGGCAGAAACAAATACTAGGGAAAATGATGCACTGCCACAAGAAGTTTGGGGAGTTTTGGAACCCATTTGAATTTTTCAAAAATGGAAATGGCATTTAAAGTGCTGTTTTGGCATAGTTCCAAATGCTTAGGCCCATTTTGAGATGATGGTGATGTTGTTTTCCTTAACAACAAATTGTTTTGGAATATTTGCTAGAAGGTGAACATTTTTCTAGCAACTCTTGAGCAACTTGAAATTTCACTTTGAATTTGAATTGGATTCAGAGAAGGAATTTGAAATGAGATATTAACCCAATATGATTAAGCTTTGTAAATCAAGATGACTTGGCACTGATCATAAGGAATTACTGTAGTGTGATGCTGGGGATGTTACAAATCTCCTCCACTACAAGAAATCTCGTCCCGAGATTTAAGTGGGGAAGTAAAGGGTAACTTCGGGAGGACTGACCCTTATAGGGTTAATTAACTGGTGAACAATTCATGAAATGTGGCAGAAGTATCTCTCAAGTTGAAACTTAGGAAAACATCAAGAGCAAAGTATGAAGGTACAATAGGAAGTTTCAAGCGAATGGGCAAATGATCGATAGCTAAACAGAGTGTGAGAAGGGGGTTCAGAGCATCGTGAATAGATCATCTCTCGGAGGGTGGCTCGAGATAACACACAAAGCCAAGAGCATAGGATACTTTGAAATTAAGGATGTACAAGAGAGTCAGGTTCTGATCCTGTGGAACTGTGAGGATTGTCAATCGAAAGTAGGGAGGACGGTGACATCTTACCTATCACGACAACAAGGTAAGTCAAAGGATAGTCTGTCAGTTATGTCGGTGACAACATCGGTACCAAGGGTGAGGGATGAAGAGAACCATTTTCCTGCTCATTAAAATGAGGCGGACCAATAGGCAAAGTTCTCATCCATCGGGGGTTACCGGAATGTCATCAACAATAGTAACAGGGTCTCACTGACAAGGTTGTACATCGGGGTGTTTTATAAGCAGGGAATTATTACTGCTTAGAGCATATAGATCGCAAGAAAGATCAAACAAACCAATGGAAAGGAAAATGTGATTATGCACAAGAATTAGGAGTGTATCAGAGCACGATATACATGTCAGATCAACAAGTACACCACCATTTAAATAAAGGGGCAAGGGAATTCATGATGTTATCCATACAACAGTGTCTAGATAATAGAGCAAGAAACATTTGGCAATGTGCCTCCAATGTTCTTGTTGATATTCGGAATACCACAGCCATGCTTCGAGGTAGCATTGGTATGGTGTTTCAAGTAAAAGGTTGGATCTGAAGAGCACAAGAGTTGCAAAGGAACAATTCACAGATACAAGATGAACTTATACCAAGGGAACAATTGATTTTAAGAGAAGCTTCCATGATAAGATCTACATCGTGTCTATGGGCATGAACACAAACGTTCAAGGTCGACTCCCACTTCTTCAATGCATAACCTTTCATTCACTGCTCTGTTAAAAATTATATGAACGTGAAGAACTACCTGGTGAAATACCAGAGGAGTATGACCCGCGAAAATTATCGGGTTCACACAGATTAAGAAGGCATAGGTTCAACCCATCAGGGCATCTTAGGAACATATACCACGAACTTCAGGAGTACATAACTCAAGCTCGATGGTAGAGCATGGCTGACTAAAGGAGAGGATATATTTTACCAAAGGCATTATGTATCAGGGGAGAACTTACAAGATTTCAGATGTTAAGGACACTGTCGGATAACAACCCAACAATGGATCTGGCGATTCACGATGGAGTTGATGTGAGTATCGGTAATCAATCAGAGGGAGAAGGGATGCAAAGGCATTGACAAGGAATGTCAACGAAATTTGCTAAACATATGGAATTAGCCGTAATGCAAGCAGGCAAGAATTTCAAGAGCAATAGTCTGCAGAGGATTTTCGGAAGATCGACTAACAATGGAAAGTATTTTGCAAAACACCTGAACAACTGCGGATGAACGGATCCCCGATAAGTGTGAGGAATTATTCGTAGGGGTATTCAGGCGAAAAAGAGCTGCAAGGCAGTCGAAAAAAGGATTCTTGAAAGTCGGAGAATACTTTTGGGTATCTTGTAATAACAAGAACAACTAGGGATGGAAGTATGAACGGCGAGGGTACGCAGTTATCCATAAGGATTCAACGGTGTTAAGGGATTGCAAAAGGAATGAACACAAGTTCTCGGGAGAAGATCGGAGAGTATCGTCGAAGTCTTCTGGTGAAGCAAGCGATCATCTGTGGTGAAGGAGCTCTCCGGCATGAAGTGGTTACGAGAACCTAATGTCAGAGTTAGTAAAATGTTTAACCCGAGTAGACGAGAGATCAGAATCCCAGAGTATAGACGAGGAATAAAAGATCCTAATACCACCCAATGGTGACGTGGGCCCGTAAGCCACACAGCCATGTTAGTAAAACGGTTTTCACGACTAGACTCAACTTCGGCCAAGGAGTTGGAAAGGGGGATTCCTAAAGGCAGTCGGCTCTGATACCAACCTGTGACGCCCCCGGCTTAATCGTGCACTAATCATACACGCAAATGCACACAATCAAGCCTAAGGACTCACTTGAAGGAATCACAACACAACTCTAAAACATAAATAAAGGCATACAAGCATTATATTACAAGCCAGCGCCTCGAGGGCTTGAATACATAAGCTTGATGTCAACAAGCATCAGCGGAAGCGTTAGATATCTAAGTACAGATAGAAAAGAGAAACAGATAAGCCTTTAAGAAGGCGGGGCAAAAGAAAACACTATGATCGAAAAGGCGCATGCCTCCTGCCTGGGACCCTCCGAACCTACTCGTGGTCATCAGCCAACTCGTAGTAGTAACCACCCTCGGGGTAGTTGTAGCAGTCGTCGACGGGGATAGCTATCTCAGGGGCTCCGTCATCTGGTTGCATCAAACGGATATGGGAAAAAATAGGAAGCAAAGCAACCGTGAGTACTCATCCGAAGTACTCAGCAAGCAAGGATCTACACTACATATGCAACATTATCAAAGAAAGGCTATATATGTGGACTGGGCTGCAGAAATGACAAAATAGAGAGAAGGCCTAGTCCTATTGAAGACTAGCATCTTCAGCGGTCTGGCAGCATTAGAAGAGTGTAGCTTAGCACAGTATAAATTAGTAGTAGCATTAGGTATCAACCTCAGCCAGAGATCCTTTCTCGACTCCCTGCGAGAAAGCAATCCCAGAGCCCTAATATCCATATCTCATCATAAGTATCCAGTTCTAGTTGTATCGATCGGGATACAATTCCGAGCGTCCGTTACTGAGGATCCGGCTATGCATAGATATTTTCTTCCCTGCAGGGGTGCACCAACTTACCCACCACACTTGATTAACTTCGGCCGGACACACTTTTCTGGGTCATGCCCGGTCTCGGCCAAATGATACGCCGCAACCCGACCTAGGCTTAACAGAGAGGTCAGCAAGCCGGACTAACCTATGCGCCCAGGGGTCTTGGGCCATCGCCCCGGGAACTCCTGCACATTGCGAACGCGGCCGATGAGCAGACCTAGCCCCCTTATACAAGTGCAGGGCGTTACAAGTCCAACCCAGCGCACGCCGCTTTGTCGCTGACGTCTATTAAGCTTTGGCTGATGCATACGACGCAGAGTGCCCATAACAGTTCCCACGTGATGGTTAGTGCTATCGGGCCAAAGGCCCACTTGGATGAAATATCCAAATCGTTAGTGTGTTGGTAGCGTGCGGTAACGAGCAGAGACTCACGATCGATGTGACCCCGTCGCCCTGTCTCGAGGACTTGCTGCAAGGGCTAAGAATGCCCGGCCGCGCCTCGTAATTGTCTCTCGGGTACCCTCCAGGTTAACCCGACTTCACAACACTCGCGGGTACCCCTCAGGGCCGACCCGATGTCATCATGGTTCTGTGTTAAGTCAAAGTAACCGTGTGTCCAAACACCAGGGGGAAACCCAAGGAATCACCCTCGATGGATTCCACCTGATGTAGTCCTCAAGGTGAACTTAGGAGGAATCACCCTCGAGGTTCACACTTGAGGTGTTGCACGATGGCGTTGTTATCGGGAGTGGTGAAGGAGGAATCACCCTCGATAACCACGACCGAATAGCTACTCTACAGAGTTAACATCAGAAGTGCTAAACGAGGTATCACCCTCGGCACTCGATAGTAATGCTGCAGTGTCGTACAACTAAGGGGGTGATGTGCGGTGCCGGGGCTTGGTTGTCGATCATGTTGATCGAGTCTTCTGATAATCCAGCGGGGCAAATGGGACAAAGTGGGGTCTCCGGTCGGTCTCTATCCAGCCTATACTAAGCAGTTTAGGATAAGCAGGTAGGTATCAACAGCAGTTACAAAAATAGGCTATGCATCAGAAATAGGTTAAACAGTAGCAGCAGCAATTTCTAATGCAAGCATAAGAGAGGAAGAATAGGCGATATAGGCATGCTCAAGGGGGGGGGTGCTTGCTTGGAAGCTCAGCGGCAAGAGAAGGGTCGTCAATAGTGTAGTCGGACTCTGGAGCTGCGTCAGCCTCGGGGACTACGTCGGTGTCGGGGTCTACCGAGAGAGAAGAAGAGGAGGAGGAAACAGATAAATACACAGCAAACATAAGCAACACAGAGCATATCATGCTATGGTGCAGTGCAGGGTTGCCTAAAGACATGTCTAAACCTTTTTAGTTATTTTAGGATTAAAGTTGGATTTATTAACCGGTATGTATGCACTATTCATCTACCGGAAATGGGTAAAAAGTTGTCGGTTCACCTATTTAGAGAGTCCTGACACAGAAATAGATGGCACTGTTGGATTCGTCTCGTCGTTCTGAGCAATTTTCATGTAGAAAGTTTTTCGATCTGAGCTACGGTTTAAATTCTATGAATTTTCAAATATTAAATCATTTTTTGAAATTATTTTAAATTAACAGAAAAGGTTTATGGCGTCAGCATGACATCATAGTGACATCAGCCGTCAACAGGGCGGCTGACCAGATCAAACCTGACCAGTGGGTCCCATCTGTCAGCCTCTGTGACTTATCAGAGTTTAATTAAAACTAAACAGAGTTTAATTAAGGGGTGGGCCCCAGATGTCAGTGTCTAAGCTAACTAACAGATTAACTTTAAAAGCTAATTAGTTTAATTAACGAAGGGGGCCCACATGTCATACACATGGGTGAACAGTAACCCTCGTTGACTGTGGTCAACAAGGTCAACTGAGGCACTGGGGCCCACGGGCAGTCTCATAGGAGTGGGTCCCACGCGTCCACGTTGGCGGACGGCGCCGAAGCGTCGCCGGCGACCAAACACGCGGCGGCGCAGCCACGGACCTCATTGGAAATCACCGTCCGATGGCCAAAACGACGGCAGTTGGTCGCGTTCGAACAGGAGCAACGTTCCGCGTCGATCTACGGCACGAACGCGAGCTGAAACGGCCGGAGCTGAGCGCTAGGTCGTCACCGGCGGACGACGGAGTCGGGCGTCGGTGGAACCGAAGCTGCACAGCACGGGGAGGCGCGCTAGTGGTGGCGTTGGACTCGCACAATATGATTAAGCTTTGTAGATCAAGATGACTTGGCACTGATCATAAGGGATTACTGTTGTGTGATGCTGGGGATATTACATCTGATCCTTTCCATGGCTATGAAACTGAAACTGTTGTCGCACACCTTACTAAACTAAATGATATAGCCACCCTATTTGCTCATGATGAGAAGATTCGCTACTACTATATTCTCAAATTATTTCCATTCTCATTAAAGGGTGATGCTAAGATATGGTACAATACTCTTGCTCCTAGTTGTGCGCGTAGTCCCCAAGATATGATTTATTACTTCTCTGAAAAATATTTTTCTGCTCATAAGAAACAACCTGCCTTACAGTAAATATTTAATTTTGTGCAAATTGAAGAAGAGAGTCTCGCACAAGCTTGGGGAGGCTTCTCCAATTGCTTAATGCTTTGCCTGATCATCCTCTTAAGAAAAATGAAATACTTGATATCTTCTATAATGGACTAACCGATGCTTCTAGGGACTTCCTAGATAGTTGTGTTGGTTGTGTTTTCAGGGAACAAACTGTTAAACAAGTCGAGGAATTATTGAATAATATATTGAAAAATTATGAAGATTGGACTCTTCCTGAACCACCGCCTAAACCCACTCCGAAGAAGAGGGGTATCTTATATCTCAGTCCTGAAGATATGCAAGAGGCAAAGAAAAGTATGAAGCAAAAAGGTATTAAAGCAGAGGATGTTAAAAATTTACCTCCTATTGAAGAGATACATGAACTTGACACACCACCACCAAGGGTGGTAGAGGTAAACTCTTTAACGAAATTTGATGAAAGTGATATCCCTTACAATAAACATCCTATTCAATGCCTTCATGAGTTTGACAACTACATTAGAAAACAAGACCGCTTCAATGAAAATGTCATGAAACAATTGAAATACAACCCCAATATGATTGCTCGCTTGAGTGACTTGTTATTCAGAATTATCAATGATGTAAGAGGTGTAGGAAAACATGCTTCTATGGTTCAAACTCAATTAGAAAAAGTTGCTAAATCTCAAAGAGAGATGCTTGATGAAATGAATAATAATATGAATGACTTTGCTGTTAGAGTAGCAACTAGAGGAGGTAAAATGACTCAGGAACCACTTTATCCTGAGGGAAACCCTGAAAGAATTGAACAAGACTCTCAAAGAATTAATACTGATGCACCTAGTGCTTCTAGAAAGAAGAAGAAAAAGAGAAATGATAGGACTTTGCATACCTCTAGTGAACCTGAAGTAGAAAACCTCCTGATAATAATAATGATGTTTCTATTTCTGATGCTGAAACTCAATCTAGTAATGAACACTCATCTAGTGATAATTAAAAGATAATGATGACGTTCATGAAGACACTCAACCAGATAATGATATTGAAATAGAACCAGCTGTTGATCTTGATAACCCACAACCTAAAAATAAAAGATATGGTAAAAGAGACATTGTTGCTAGAAAACATGTAAGAGAAAGAGAACCATGGGTTCAAAAAGCCATGCCCTTTCCACCTAAATCAACTAAGAAAAAAGATGATGAATAATTTGAACGCTTTGCTAAAATGTTTAGCCAGTCTCTTTGCGCACTCGCTTGACTGATATATTAAAGATGGCCCCTTATGCAAAATATATGAAAGACATCATCACCAATAAAAAAAATACCTGAAGCTGAAATCTCCACCATGCTTGCTAATTACTCTTTTAAGGATGGAGTACCTAAAAAACTTGGAGACCCAGGAATACCAACTATACCTTACTCCATCAAAAGAAATTATGTTAAAACTGCTTTGTGTGATCTGGGAGCTGGTGTTAGTGTTATGCCTTTCTCCTTATATAAAAGACTTGATTTGAATAAACTCACACCTACTGAAATATCTTTGCAAATGGCTGACAAATCAACTACCATACCTATCGGTATTTGTGAGGATGTGCCCGTTGTTGTTGCAAATGTTAATATCTTACCTGACTTTGTTATACTTGAGATGCCCGAGGACGACAACATGTCGATTATCCTTGGTAGACCCTTTCTGAATACTACATGGGCTGTTATTGATTGCAATAAAAGCAATGCCACTTTTCATATCAATGGTAATGAACATACGGTGCACTTTCCAAAGAAATAATTCCAAGTGAATGGTATTAATGTTATTGAAAAATCTTCGACACTCACTATTGGAAGTTTTCAACTACCTCTACCTACTACCAAAAAGAAATATGAAATGCCTATTGTTGGGGGAATGCATATCCCCATTGAGGTAACTTAGTGTTTTACGAAAGTTCTTCGGTTTCATGCTAATCAAAGGTGGTTGTTAATAAGACTTGATCAACCTTATTAATGGATCATTTTTTAGAGGTATGAAGTTGATGAATTTAGTAAGCACAACCTTCTGCTCCCAACTTTTATTTTCTGTTTCTCTTAGTTAAATAAAATAAAATGCCATGCTTTGTCTGTTTTCTGAATTTCCCATGCAATAAAAAAATGACCCAAAAAAAAAAGTTCTCAGAATACCCTGAAAATTTAATACTATTTTTTTCTGAATTTTTAGTACAAATAACATCAGAGGGGGTGCACCAGGTGGGCACAACCCACCTGGGCACGCCAGCAACCCCAGGCGTGCCCTGGTGGGTTGTGGCCCCACGTGGGCCCCCTTACTTATCTCTTTAGCCCATGTCATCTCCTACCTCCAGAAAAAAATCACCATTGCTCTCTCTCTCGTGTTCTTGCTCTCAAACCCGTGGATTTCGATCTCTTTGCTCGAAGCTCCGTTTGTGAAACTGTTTTGGGGGATTGCTACTTGGTATGTGACTCCTCCATTGCTCCAATTAGTTTTTGCTTTAGTGGATTATATTTTGAATAATTAGCTACTCTTGGTGCTGCTGTAGATGAGCTTGCATGTTGAATTCTTAGAGTTCTAAGTAGTTTGAATGCTCAAAATGGCCTCTATACATCCCTATGAGTAGTTGCAATCATTCTTGTTACGTTTTGTTGACAAAATTTTGTGACCCAAAAATTTCAGAAATTTGTACGCAAATAAAATGTACTTATTTGGAAGGAGTTCTTCGAGGAGGAGGTCCTCGGAGGCATCATCTAGCAGTGGCTCAATTCGTCGGTCTTATGTTGAACCAAGCGGAAGTTCAATACGGGGTGCCGCTATCAAAACATGCTTATGGTCGTGCGACAATTTCATGGTGAGTGCAGGTATTAGAAGAATTTGAGAAATATGTTCACAACGCCGAGCTCGGTCCCTACATTGAAGATAAGTGCATCCAGCATCTTAGACTCACAGAAATGTTTACTAAAGAATTTAAATTTCATCCTAGTGAGTCTAGAGTTTCGTTTAAACTTTATGACCGTCCAATTACCATGCCTATAGACGTGTTTAGTGGTGTGTGTAAAATTCCATTTTGGGGTTCACTGGACGAGCCACCAAGATCTGAGTATGAGTCATTCTTGATCAATCTTTGTTACGGCGAGGACAGAGGAGTGACACAAGGTAGAATAAAAAGTATTCATTTCCCATCAATTCAATACTTTGCACTGTTTAATGGCAAATGCATCGTAGGCAAACAAGACTGTAGTACACTATGTGCTCCTGACTTGAGCCTCATACACACTGCTCTCATCGATATTAAATGTTATAACCTTGGAGCGATTGTTGCATGCAGATTGCAACACAACGCTGGTAGTGGATATTTTTATGGAGGGATTTATGCTTCATGTTTAGCAAAGGAGCTGGGTGTATCACCTTGTCTTAATGACACTATCCTACCTACTTAGTACTTAGACTTTGAGGCCATGAAGCGCCATAAGTTCCTTAAGGGCAAAATCAATGATTATACTTATAACTTGCGGTTCAATAAAGAATCCATTGTGCATACCTTTTTCCCTGTGCCTGCTCTCTTTGATTTTCACAGCAAAGGAAGGTATTATGTTTTTGAGAGCGAGGCCCGCACGCACAACACAGAGGTCATGGCTGCTCGACAGGCTGAGGAGGCTGCACCAAGAGCCTCTGTGAGCTACCAATATGACTATTATGCAGGCCGCGGATGGTGACCAAGCTAGGCCAAAAGCCTGAGTTTGGGGGAGTACGTATTTCCACCGACATTACATTCATGTTCACGCATTTCATTCCAGTTGTCGGTGTTCACACTTTTTCATTGTATTATCCATGTTAGATTTATTTTCTCGTTTTCTTCTTGTGTGTTTGAAAAACTTTGAGAAAATCAAAAAAAAATGTTTCTTGCTTCTTTTCGGTTTTCTTACTAGTTTAGTTAGTTGTAGTCTTAAAAAGAAAACCCAAAAAGATTTCCTTGTTCTTTTTTTGCTTGTTGGGAGCTTTCCCGTGTAAATAATTTTTCTCGTTTCTGTTTTTCTTCTTATTTAATTTGCTTTCTTCGAGAAAAACTAAAAACTCCAAAAATATTTCAGTGTGTTTCTCTGAAATTCTCTTCTTTTTTATTGAGTCATACCGAGGAGAGGACCACGATGAAAATGTTGAGTGCCTCTCATATGCATTGATATTGATCTAATAAAGAGCCCATATTACCTTGTCTTCTCCTTTTGAATAAAATGTTTGCAGATTCCAGCTTAGTCCACGGTACTCTTGCACTATTATCATTTTCATATCATTCGGTCGTGCAAGTGAAAGGCAATAATGACGATATTTGATGAACTGGCTGTGGTAGAGAGAAACGGGTATGAACTCAACTTGTCATGTTTTTGTAAATATGTTTAACCTAGTATCCATGATTCAGCCTATTATGATCAAACATGTTTGCAATGACAATTAGAGATTATAGTTTCTCATGCCATGCTTAAGTAGCTAGGAGTGAATAATGATTTATATTGGATGTCAACATGTATTAAAATGATTGTGATGAAGTATGATGATATGGTATCCTCCTCTGAATGTTTCAAGTGGCTTGACTTGGCACATGTTCATGCAGGTAGTTGAATCAAAACCAACATAGCCTCTACAATATTTATGTTCATCGTGTACATATCCTACTCATGCTAGTATTCAATGTTAATTATACATAACGCATGTTCATGATCGTTTTGGCTCTCTAGCTGGCCGCTTCTCAACCTATTTGCTAGCCTTTGCCTGTACTAAACGGGAATACTTCTTGTGCATCAAAATCCTAAAACCCAAGTTATTCCAGATGAGTCCACCATATCTACCTATATGCGGTATTACCCTACCGTTCTAAGTAAATTTGCATGTGCCACTTATAAAAACTCCAAATAAACTTCTGTTTTTGTGTGTCTGGATTGTTCATAGAGCGACAGGGGGTAGTCGGTATCTTCCATGCTAAGAGGATTATTCTCATGATGAGTGTTTATTCACTTGTCCTTGCACGAGAGGGGCGGTAATAGGGATTCCCAGTCCCGAAATAAAAAATTGCAAATAATTAAACAAAACTCCCCCAGGAATGATGTTGGTACGGACGGTACCCGTGGATTTGGCTAGCCGTGGAGTGTGTTTGTTGGTGGAGGGGGAGTAAACCTTTACTTTTATCGCTTGGGAACCGCCACTAATGTGTTTAGCATGGAAGATATCGATAACTTTTGGTCGTAAAGTAAACAGGAAGGGTGCATTTCCCAAAATTACATTTATCTCTGTTTTAAAAATCTGAGCTCTGGCACCGCTGCAAATCCCTGCTTCCCTCTGCGAAGGGACTATCTATTTACTTTTATGTTGAGTCATCACATTCTCAAATAAGCGCCAGATCTGAGAGCACTATTGTCATCCTCATGCAATGTGCATAGTTAATGTTGGATGCATCATGACTGGATCTTTTCTACCATGAATTACAATGTTTAGTCGCTGCTTGAACTTTGGAGGTGCTCTGCATTTATGTTTTGCGCTCTCAGAAAGGGCTAGCGAGATACCACTGTTGTCATATTATATGACGGTTGTTTTGACCAAGTGTTGTCATTTGAGAGTTTTTATTATTTCTCGCTTATTGCTTATGCCATTGATATAAGTTAATATAATTTCTAAGAGTTATTGTTGACATGGTTAGTCATAATCTTTGCTGAAAACCTGGGTGCTACTTAAGCTTATTTATGTAAACAAGAACAAAAGAGTTCATAAAAGTTTTTCTTTTTAACCTTCAGTTTGTCAACTGAATTGCTTGAGGACAAGCAAGGGTTTAAGCTTGGGGGAGTTGATACGTCTCCGTCGTATCTACTTTTCCTAATGCTTTTGCTCTTGTTTTGGACTCTAATTTGCATGATTTGAAAGAAACTAACCAGGACTGACGCTGTTTTCAGCAGAACTACCATGGTGTTGTTTTTGTGCAGAAATAAAAGTTCTCGGAATGGAAGGAAACTTTTTGGAGATTTATTTTACAATAAAATAAAAATACTGGAGCCAAGAACCACTGGAGGGGGACCCTTGGGTGAGCACAACCCACCAGGATGCCCACCGCCCTCTAGGCGCGCCCAGGTAGGTTGTGCCCACCTCGTGGCCTCGTAGACCCTGACTCTGACTCCTTAAATACCTATATTTGGAGGAAAAAAATCAAGGAGAAAGAATTATCATGTTTCACGATACGGAGCCGCTGCCACATCCTGTTCTTCGTCGGGAGGCCAGATCTGGAGCGCGTTTGGGGCTCCAGAGAGGGGGATCTTCGGTCTTCGTCATCACCAACCCTTCTCCATCGCCAATTCTATCATGCTCCCCACCAAGAGTGAGTAATTCCTTCATAGGCTCGCTGGTCGGTGAGGAGCTGGATGAGATTCATCATGTAATCAAGTTAGTTTTGTTAGGGCTTGATCCCTAGTATCCATTATGTTCTGAAATTTATGTTGTTATGACTTTTCCATGCTTAATGCTTGTCACGTTGGGCCCGAGTGCCATGATTTCAGATCTGAACCGTTTATGTTTTCACCATTATATCTATGTTCTAGATCCGATCTTGCAAGTCATATTCACCTATTACGTGTTATGATTCGTAAACCACCGGCGTGACAGTAGTCGGAATACTTTCCGGTGATTACCATAGTTTGAGGACTTCATGTATTCACTATGTGTTATTGCTTTGTTCCGGTTCTCTATTAAAAGGAGGCCTTAATATCCCTTAGTTTCCATCTGGACCCCGCTGCCACGGGAGGGTAGGACAAAAGATGTCATGCAAGTTCTTTCCATAAGCACGTATGACTATTTACAGAATACATGCCTACATTATATTTATGAACTGGAGTTAGTTTTGTATCGCCCTAGGTTATGACTGTTATATGATGAATATCAACCAACGAATTCACCGATCCAATGCCTACGAAATTTTCACTTATTGTTCTTGCTAAGTTACTACTGTTGCTGCTACTGTTACACTTGCTACAAAATTATTGTTGTCACTGTTACCGTTACTGTTACTATTATCACTGCTATCAAAACTATCATATTACGGTGCTACTGATTACCTTGTTGTAGATAATTAATCTCCAGGTGTGGTTGAATTGACAAATCAGCTGCTAATACTTACAAATATTTTTTGGCTCCCCTTGTGTCGAATCTATAAATTTGTGTTGAATACTCTACCCTCGAAAACCGTTGCGATCCCCTATACTTGTGGGTTATCAAGAGATAGCGGTCGATGGGTGGAGTAATAGTAGTAGATGCAAGTAGGAGTAGTTCTACTTGTCTCGGACGTGATGCCTACATACATGATCATTGCCTTGAATATCGTCATAACTATGCGCTTTTCTATCAATTGCCCAATAGTTATTTGTTCACCCACCGTGCTTTATGTGCTCGAGAGAGAAGCCTATAGTGAAAACTATGGCCTCCGGGTTTATCATATATAAAATCCAAAAATACCTTGCTGCAATTTTATTTATTTTTATTTTATTTTGCAATTTATGTTATCCATCTACGACTATGATATTTGATCCTTGCAAATAACCATCGAGGGGATTGACAACCCCCTTGTTTGTGTTGGGTGCAAGTATTTGCTTTTGTGCGTGCAGGTGCTGCTAACGAGGTTTTGTGTGGTTCTCCTACCGGATTGATAACCTTGGTTCTTAACTGAGGGAAATACTTATCTCTACTGTACTGCTTCATCCTCTCGTCTTCGAGGAAATCCCAACGTAGCTCACAAGTAGCAGTTCCCGTGCAGCGTGCTTCGACGCCGGGTATGACACCCTTGAAAGTGGTATTGCTTGGCTTCATCCTAAATGGATCGACACCCATTTTCCTAATCGTATCATCATTGATCAGGTTGAGGCTGCTACCTCCGTCCATAATGACACATGTTAAGTGGAACCCATCGATAATGTGGGCCAGAACCAAAGCCGAGGACCCTCCATGATGGATATTGGTCGGGCGGTCGTGTTTGTCAAATGTGATCGGGTAAGCTGACCACGGATTATACTTTGGGGCGATGGGCTTGAGAGCATAGATGTCCCTAAGTGCGCGTTTCTACTCCTTTTTAGGGATGTGAGTGACGTAGATCATGTTCACATCCTTTACTTTGGATGGGAATTGCTTCTGGCCTCCATTACTGGGCCGCGGAGGTTCATCCTCGTCCTCATTGCGGGATTGGCCTTTACTTTGCCCTTCCGCCGCCACCTTCCCAGTCTGCTTGAAGACCCAACAGTTCTGGTTGGTACTGTTTGCAGGCTTATTCGAGGTGCCATGAATCTGGCACGGTCTATCATTGATTTTGTCGAGCTGGCTGGGGCCGTCCTTGTTCCCTTTAAAGGGTTTCTTATTTTGTCCGGTCTTGGAGCACTGAACCCTGCATTGACTGCGGCATCCTCGGCGTCACTGCTGCTATTCTTGTGCATGCGCTTATTTTTATTGCGCCTCGGCTTGCCATTACCATCGTGTGCTTCCGAGGTTCCGGCTTCGCCGCCATGAGAGTTGCGAGCCAGCCAACTGTCCTCTCCGGCGCAAAAGCGGGTCATAAGGGAAGTAAGAGCTGCCATGGTTCTCGGCTTGTCTTGCTCGAGCTACCGTGCAAGCCACTCATCCCGGATACTATGACGGAAGGCGGCAATTGCTTCTACATCGGGGCAGTCGACTATCTATTTTTTTTGTCAAGAACCAATTCCAAAATTTCTGGGCCGACTCGCTTGGCTGTTGAATAACGTGGCTGAGGTCATTGGCATCCGGAGGTCGGACATAAGTGCCCTGGAAGTTTTCCCTGAAGGCATCCTCGAGAGCCTCCTAGCTCCCGATGGAGTGAGGAGGTAGGCTGTTAAGCCAGTGACTCACCGGTCCCTTGAGTTTGAGCGGCAGATATTTGTTAGCGTGGAGATCGTGTCCGTGAGCCATGTGGATATGGAGGAGGAAATATTCGACCCACACGGCTGGATCGGTGGTCCCGTCGTACTGTTCAATGTTTATGGGTTTAAACCTATTCGGGATCTGAAGTTCCATCACCTTGTCTATGAAACAGATCGGGTGAGCGGGCCCTCAAAATTGAGCCGTATTGTGCTGGATGTTGGGAGACATCCATTCATAAGCCTATTCCCGAGCCCTGTCGTGCCGTCTAAGCAGACCTCATAGCCGCCGAGTCCAGTTGGCGCACGCCCTCTTGACCCATAAATGGATTGAGGAGGCGCTCGATTTGCTTCTACATGTGTCATAGGGATCGGGGTAGTCAACAAGATCCTTGTCGTAACAACATGTTGTTTGGGGATTCCTATGTTCCCCTGTCGGCCTGTCGCGCTCTCTGGGGGGTTGGTCAGGCTGGCCGGCACGACCACGCGTCAAGAGCATGTTGTTCGTTGCCTCATCATCGAATTCCAGCAGCAAACGCCAACATGGGTAGGATTTGGATGCGGTCTCTCGGCATTCTTAGAGGTCTTGTTCAGCTGCAAGAACCTCCACCCACTTGTCGTTGAGCTTGTTCTTATCAGCATGCATCTCTTGCTACTTCTTTTTCATACTGCTGGTTGTGGCCACCAGGCGCCGTCTGAACCACTCTTGCTCATATAGACCTTTGGGGACTATGTAGCCCTCGGATCCGAGGCTCTCATCCTCCTATGATTCGGGTAAATAGTTGCTCTCGACCCCCTCATCGAGATCGTCAGGGTCCTCATCTTCGGGCATTCCTGCGGGGTGATACGTCTCCAACATATCTATAATTTTGATTGTTCCATGCTGTTATACTATCATTCTTGGATGTTTTACATTCATTTTATAGCAACTTTATATCATTTTTTGGGATTAACCTATTGACATAGTGCCCAGTGCCAGTTGCTGTTTTTTGCTTGTTTTTTACTTCGCAGAATATCCATATCAAACGGAGTCCAAACGCAGCGAAACTTTTTGGAGATTTCTTTCAGCCCAAAAGACAACTTGGGAGCCAAGGAAGTGCACGAGGGAAGGCCCGTGGGGCCCACCACCCACTTGGGTGCGCCAGAGGCCCCTGGCATGCCCTGATGCGTGGTGGGGCCCACGGAGGTCCTTTCCATCGCCTATCAGCTCTCTAAATACCCAAATATTCCAGAAACCCTAGGGGAGTCGACGAAACACAATTCCAGCCACCGCAAGTTCCAGAACCATGAGATCCAATGTAGAGCCCTATTCCGGCACATTGTCGGAGGGGAACACGATCACAGAGGGGTTCGTCATCCTCACTGGTGCTCCTCCAATGATGCGTGAGTAGTTTACCATAGATCTACGGGTCCGTATGCTATAGCTAGATGGCTTCTTCTCTCTTTTTGATTCTCAATACAATGTTCTCCTCGATGTTCTTGGAGATCTATTTGATGTAATGACTTTCTGCGGTGTGTTTGTTGGGATCCGATGAAGTGCGAGTTTATGATCAGTTCTATCTATGAATATTATTTGAGTCTTCTTTGATATCTTATATGCATGATTGTTATAGCCTCGTATTTCTTCTCCGAAACTTTGGTTTGGTTTGGCCAACTAGATTGATTTTTCTTGCAATGGGAAGAGGTGCTTTGTGATGGGTTCGATCTTGCGGTGTCCTCACCCAGTGACAGAAGGGGTAGCAAGGCACGCATGTATCATTGCTATTAAGGATAAAAAGATGGGGTGTATTCCTACATGAATAGATCTTGTCTACATCATGTCATCGTTCTTATTGCATTACTCCGTTTCTCCATGAACTTAATACACTAGATGCATGCTGGATAGCGGTCGATGTGTGTAGTAATAGTAGTAGATGCAGGCAGGAGTCGATCTACTAATCTTGGATGTGATGCCTATATACATGATCATTGCCTTAGATATCATCATAATTATTTGCTCTTCTATCAATTGCCCAACAGTAATTTGTTTACCCACCGTATACTATTTTCTTGAGAGAAGGCACTAGTGAAATCTACGGCCCCCGGGTCTATCTTTTATCTTATTGCTTTCAGATCTATTATTCGAAAAACCCAAAAATACCTTGCTGCAATTTTCTTTATTCATTTTATTTTTTTGTTTTGCTAGATCTATTTATCCAATCTCATACAATTTTATCTATCTTTTTACTGGGGAGGGATTGACAACCCCTCTTGCGCATTGGGTTGCAAGTATTTGTTATTTGTGTGCAGATACCGTTTACATAGTGTTGCTTGGTTCTCCTACTGGATTGATAACCTTTGTTTCATAACTGAGGGAAATACTTACCGTTGGTGTGCTGCATCATCCTCACCTCTTCGGGGAAATACCAACGCAGATACAAGCAATCACGGGGCTATTCTGCATTCCTGGGGAGGCTTGAATGTCCTCTCCCTGGTTGTCGGCACTGTCAGCTGTGGCGCCGTTATCGGTAGCGTGCGCGTTGTGCCCGCTGGGACCGCCACCTGTACCTTTTGGCCACCGGCGCCTCGAATGATTCTTGGGGGTATCGACCATATATACGTGGTAAGTAGATATAGCGGTCTGCTACTTCTTGAGCTTGCGTTGGTTTTTCCCTTGAAGAGGAAAGGGTGATGCAGCAACATAGATATATCTATTTCCCTCAGTTAAGAACCAAGGGATCAATCCAGTAGGAGGAACACACAAGTCTCCAATAGTTGTACATGCACAAACAAACAAATACTTGCACCCAACTCGATAAAGGGGTTGTCAATTGATACATCTCCGACGTATCTACAATTTATGAAGTATTCATGCCATGTTTACAACAATTTTATATGGTTTTGGTATGATTTGATTAGAACTAACCTAGACTGACGCCGTTTTCAGCAGAACTACCATGGTGTCATTTTTTGTGTAGAAATAAAAGTTCTCGAAATGGGCTGAAAATTTACGGTGTTTTTTTATGGATCAAAAGAGAACCCCGAAGCACAAGAGTTGGACCAGAAGCTTCACGAGGAAGCGGCAAGGGTGGAGGGCGCGCCCCCTGTATTGCCGCTGCCTCGTGGACCCCCTTAACGTGAGACCGACGCCAAAAATTCCTATAAATCCCCAAACCTCCGAAAAGAAACCTAGATAGGAAGTTCCGCCGCCACAAGCCTCTGTAGCCACGAAAAATCAATCTAGGCCATCTCCGGCACCCTGCCGGAGGGGGCCATCATCACCGGAGGCCATGGAGGAGGATCCTGGAGGGGGCCATAATCACCATGGAGGCCAAGGACCAGAGGAGAACCTTTCCCCATCTAGGGGGAGGCCATGGAGGAGGAAGTACAAGGGGGAGTCTCTCTCCCCCTCTCTCTCAGTGGCGCCGGAGTGCCATCGGGGGAACCATCACCGCGGTGATCATCTTCATCAACATCACCATCTTCATTACCTTCCTCATCTCTTTTAAGTGGTCCACTCCCCCGCACCCCGCTGTGATCCCCTACTTGAACATGGTGCTTTATGCCACATATTATGATCCAATGATGTGTTGCCATCCTATGATGTTCTGAGTAGATTTCTTTTGTCTTTGGGTTGATTGATGATCTAGATTGGTTTGAGTTGTATGTTTTATTTTGGTGCTGTCCTATGGTGCCTTCCGTGCCGCGCACACGTGAAGGATTCCCGCTGTAGGGTGTTGCAATATGTTCATGGTTCGCTTATAGTGGGTTGCTAGAGTGACAGAAGCTTAAACCTGAGTAAGGGGGTTGTTGCGTATGGGATAAAGGGGACTTGATACTTTAATGCTATGGTTGGGTTTTACCTTAATGATCTTTAGTAGTTGCGGATGCTTGCTAGAGTTCCAATCATAAGTGCATATGATCCAAGTAGAGAAAGTATGTTAGCTTATGCCTCTCCCTCATATAAAATTGCAATAAAGACTATCGGTCTTGTTAACAATTGCCCAGGATAATTCCGCACACCGATCTATCATTATTCCACACTCGCTATTTATAATATATTATAATATATTCTAACATTATGTTAACAGCACCTACTTTTATATTTTAGCTCGCTGATATCATGCAAAGTTATCCTCTTCATACCCACAACGTAGTTTTATTTCTCGTTTCTAGATGGAAGCAAACGTTCAGTGTACGTAGAGTCGTATCAGTGGCAGGTAGGACTTGAGAGAATATTGATCTTACCTTTAGCTCCTTGTGGGTTCGACACTCCATACTTATCACTTCCACCTTTGGAAATTGCTATGATGATTCCTTGCACTTGGGATTATCAAGCTCTTTTCTGGCGCCGTTGCCGGGGAGCAATAGCGTGGGGTTGGTATTCTCGTCTATGCTTGTTTGCTGTCTTCACTAAGTAGATTTTGTTTTTCCTTTTGTTTTTGTTTTCTTTAGTTGTGGGTGAAACATACAAAAAAATGAAAATACAAAAAAATTACTTGCCTCTTATGCCTAAAAATGTTTTCAAAAAGAGAAGTGATTGGAAGGTTATGCATTGGAGAAGTGAGGGTCGACCTTGAACACTTGTGTTCATGCTCATGGAAACAATGTAGAATTTTTCATGGAAGTTTATCAAAAATAATTATCCCTTTGTATATATTCATTGTATTATAAAAATAATGTGCCAAGTTTTGGTTTTAGGATTATTAGATTGCTTGTTTGCTATGTGCGGTGCAAAAAAAGAAACTTTGGCTGTAGTGCGTGATTTTACATTTTTTACTGGAACATCAAAAGTTTCTGAAATTTTTACATAGTAGTGCTATGCAATTTTTTTGTGCTATTTTTTTTAGAATTTTTTGGAGTTACAGAAGTATACAAAGTTTCTAGATTGCTACAGACTGTCCTGTTTTTGACAGATTCTGTTTTCTATGTGTTGTTCACTTATTTTGATGAATCTATGGGTAGTATCGGGGGGTATGAACCATGGTGAAGTTGGAATACAGTAGATATAATGCTAATATGAAATTGGAATGAGTTTACAACAGTACCTAAAGGTAGTGATTTGCTTTATTATACTAACGGATCTCACAAGGTTTTTCTTAAGTTTCATGTGGATGAAGTGTTCGAAGATCGAGGAGTTATCGATATGAGAAGAATAAGGAGAGGCAAGAGTTCAAGCTTGGGGATGCCCAAGGCACCCCAAGTAAATATTTCAAGGATACTGAAGCATCTAAGCTTGGGGATGCCCTGGTTGGCACCCCATCTTTCTTCTTCAACAATTATCGGTATACTTTGGTTTTTGTTTTATTCACATGATATGCGTCTATTGTGTTTATTTTTCTTTTCTTTTCCTTTTTGCACCATTGCTAGTATGTGATAGTCCTTCATTGATTTATAGAATGCTCTTTGCGCTTCACTTAAATCTTTTGAGTATGGCTTTATAGAATGCTCTTTGTTCTTCACTTAAATCTTTTGAGTATGGCTTTATAGAATGCTCTTTGTTCTTCACTTAAATCTTTTGAGTATGGATTTATAGAATGCTCTTTGTTCTTCACTTAAATCTTTTGAGTATGGCTTTATAGAATGCTCTTTGTGCTTCACTTAAATCTTTTGAGTATGGCTTTATAGAATGCTTCGTGTGCTTTTCTTATATATTTTGAGCTTGGATATTGGTCAATCTATATTAATTGTAGAATGCTCTATGAACTTCACTTATATCTTTTAGAGTATGAATAAAATTATCATCGGAATTGGGCTTGGAAGAGTATCATTAAAATATCTTGCCTAGCTAAAAAGGCATTAAAGAAAAGCACTTGTTGGGAGACAACCCAATATTTACCCCTACTGTTTTTGTGTGTTCTCATGATTATGCTACGGTATTAATCATGTTTTATAGCTTTTGTTTCAATAAAGTGCCAAGTAAAGCCTTTGGGATAGTGTGGTTGATAGTTGATTTGATTCTATGCAAAAACAGAAACTTTTGTGTCCAGTAACAGAATTGTTAATATTCAGTGGAACATGTAAAAACTCTGAATTTTTTACATAGGATTTATATAAAAATTGTCTACGTTTTCCTAAGTTTTCAGATTTTTAGAGTTACGGAAGTATGATAACAATTCAGATCTTCGCAGACTGTTCTGTTTTTGACAGATTCTGTTTTCAATGCATAATTTGCGTGTTTTAGTGTTTCCATAGCTAATATTAAGTAATATAAATTGTGGAAATGATAGAGTACAGTAGGAATTATGTGGAAACAATTATGAATCTTGTCTTGACAGTACCCAAGTGAATGATTTGTTTTATTATACTAACGGAGCTCATGAGCTTTCTGTTGAGTTTTGTGTGGTTGAAGTTTTCAAGTTTTGGGTGAGCTGTCGATATGATGAGAATAAGGAGTGGAAAAACCCTAAGCTTGGGGATGCCCGAGGCACCCCAAGGTAATATTCAAGGAAGACTCAAGCACCTAAGCTTGGGGATGCCCCGGAAGGCATCCCCTCTTTCGTCTTCAACACTATCGGTATACCTTACTTGGAGCGATATTTTTATTGGTCACATGATATGTGTTCTTCTTGGAGCGTATTTTCATTTTACTAGCTGTTTGAATAAAATCATTGGATCTGAAATATTGAATGAGAGAGAGAGTCCTCCCATGGCTAGTTAACTATTTGACTACTCATTGATCTTCACTTATATCCTTTTGAAGTAGTTTGTCATTTACTCTTGTGCTTCACTTATATTCTATGAGTAAATGGTTGAATGAATCTGAAATTATATATGCTTCATATGCTTGTCCCATGGGGAGTAATGACTTCACATATAAGAAGTGGAGGTGGTAAAATTTATTGAAAGTTAGCAAACTCAATATTGGTCACTTGAACAATTCATGAAAGAATATTGAAGGAAGAGAGATTTCACATATAAATATACTATCTTGGACATCTTCTATGATTGTGAGCCCCATTAATTATTTTCACACTTGAGAAAATTAGTTGAAGTTGGACAAGGAAGACAACGTAATGAGTTATGTTTGGGTATATTTGCATAGAAGTTATATTGTTATGGATCCTCCAACATGTGGTTCTTGCTTAGGATCTTTTGCTAGCCAAAATTTTGTACTAAGTAGAGATACTACTTGTGCATCCAAAACCCTTAAACCCCATTTCATGCCATGAGTGTTTACCATATCTACCTATGGATTGAATAAGATCCTTCAAGTAAGTTGTCATCGATGCAAAAAGCAATAAGAATTGCTCCTAAATATGTTTGATCTTTTATTGTAAAGGAAAATAAGAGTTGTACAAACTTGTGATAGTAAAGAAATAAAAGTGACGAACTGCATAATAAAGGTTTCTATCACAAAGGGCAATACAACATGATGTTCCTTTGTATTAAGGGTTTGTACATCGAAAATTAAAAAGCGCATGACAACCTCTGCTTCCCTCTACGAAGGGCCTATCTTTTACTTTCATGTATATACTTTTATGCAAGAGTCAATAGTATTCCTTCTTATTTAAACCTCAATTATTCTTTAGTTGGAAAACATTACATGGTGGGGAAAAATCTAAGCACATATGGCCATTCAAATATATTTGATCATGAATTATTATTGTTGACAATTATCTATATGATAAGTAAGTTGGGAGGCGAAACATTAAGCCCCTATCTTTCTCTGTGTTCGACGGATGCTATTTGTTCTAAAAATATGCTTTGAGTGTTAGCAATCATGGAAGACTATATGATAGTTGAGTATGTGGAATTTACTAAATCAAAGCTCTTACATAGACCCTTCCTGAAAATAAGATGAATTGCAATTGTTTGATGACCGAGAACATGGTTTGTTAGTTTTCCAGAAACTTTATGGTCTATACTTTAACATGTGAATAGCTTGTTACTTGATCATGAGAAGTTTTATGAGATGAGCTACTGTTTATGATATATAATGATGCTAGAAAAAGTGATTGGAATTATCATTGATCAAACTTGTGCACTTGCTAGCATTCACACTTCATAAATTATTTCTTTTATCATTTACCTACTCGGGGATGAGCAGGAATTAAGCTTGGGGATGCTGATACGTCTCCGACGTATCTATAATTTATGAAGTATTCATGCCATGTTTACAACAATTTTATATGGTTTTGGTATGATTTGATTAGAACTAACTCGGACTGACGCCGTTTTCAGCAGAACTACCGTGGTGTCGTTTTTTGTGCAGAAATAAAAGTTCCTGGAATGGGCTGAAAATTTACGGTGATTTTTTATGGATCAAAAGAGAACCCCGAAGCACAAGAGTTGGACCAGAAACTTCACGAGGAAGTGGCAAGGGTGGAGGGCGCCCCCCTAGGGCACCCCCCTATCTTGCTGCTGCCTCGTGGACCCCCTTGACGTGAGACCGCCGCCAAAAATTCCTATAAATCCCCAAACCTCCGAAAAGAAATCTAGATCGGAAGTTCCGCTGCCGCAAGCCTCTGTAGCCACGAAAAATCAATCTAGGCCCTCTCCGGCACCCTGCCGAAGGGGGCCATCATCACTGGAGGCCATGGAGGAGGATCCCGGAGGGGGCCATCATCACTGGAGACCATGGAGGAGGATGCTGGAGGGGGCCATCATCACCATGGAGGCCAAGGACCAGAGGAGAACCTCTCCCCAGCCAGGGGGGAGGCCATGGAGGAGGAAGCACAAGGGCGAGACTCTCTCCCCCTCTCTCTCGGTGGCGCCGGAGTGCCGCCGGGGGAACCATCGCCACGGTGATGTCTTCATCAACATCACCATCTTCATCACCTTCCTCATCTCTTTTAAGCGGCCCAATCTCCCACACCCCGCTGTAATCCCCTACTTGAACATGGTGCTTTATGCCACATATTATGATCCAATGATGTGTTGCCATCCTATGATGTTCTGAGTAGATTTCTTTTGTCTTTGGGTTGATTGATGATCTAGATTGGTTTGAGTTATATGTTTTATTTTGATGTTGTCCTGTGGTGCCTTCCGTGCCGCGCACACGTGAAGGATTCCCGTTGTAGGGTGTTGCAATACGTTCATGATTCGGTTATAGTGGGTTGCTAGAGTGACAGAAGCTTAAACCCGAGTAGGGGGGTTGTTGCATATGGGATAAAGGGAACTTGATACTTTAATGCTATGGTTGGGTTTTACCTTAATGATCTTTAGTAGTTGCGGATGCTTGCTAGAGTTCCAATCATAAGTGCATATAATCCAAGTAGAGAAAGTATGTTAGCTTATGCCTCTCCCTCATTAAAATTGCAATAAAGACTACCTATCTTGTTAACAATTGCCTAGGATAATTCCGCACACCGATCCATCATTATTCCACACTCGCTATTTATAATATATTATAATATATTCTAACTTTATGTTAATAGCACCTACTTTTATATTTTAGCTCTCCGATATCATGCAAAGTTATCCTCTTCATACCCACAATGTAGTTTTATTTCTCGTTTCTAGATGGAAGCAAACGTTCAGTGTACGTAGAGTCGTATCAGTGGCAGATAGGACTTGAGAGAATATTGATCTTACCTTTAGCTCCTTGTGGGTTCGACAGTCCATACTTATCACTTCCACCTTTGGAAATTGCTACGATGATTCCTTGCACTTGGGGATTATCATCAATCCCTTCACGGTTACTTGCAAGAATGAGATATGATAGTGATATATATAAAAGATTATTAAAAGTGCAAAATAAAATAAAAGTAAATAAATTGCAGCAAGATATTTTTGTGTTTTGAATTTTCTAGATCTGAAAATAATATGATAAAAGATAGACCCGGGGGCCATAGTTTTCACTAAAGGCTTCTCTCTTGAAAGGAAACATACGGTGTGTAAACAAATTAATGTTGAGCAATTGATAGAAAAGCGCATAGTTATGACGATATCCAAGGCAATGATCATGTATATAGGAATCACGTCCGAGACAAGTAGACCGACTAACGCCTGCATCTACTACTATTACTCCACACATTGACCGCTATCCAGCATTCATCTAGTGTATTAAGTTAACAAGAACGGAGTAACGCCTTAAGCAAGATGACCTGATGTAGAGGGGTAGATCCAATCAATATGAACAAACCCCATATTTTTATCCTTAATGGCAATAATACAAATACGTGTCATGTCCCTTTCTGTCACTAGGATTGAGCAGCGCAAGATTGAACCCATTACAAGCACCTCTCCCATTGCAAGAAAAATCAATCTAGTTGGCCAAACCAAATTAATAGATCAGAGAGAAATACAAAGCTATATAAATCATGCATAAAAAAGTTCAGAGAAGACTCAAATAATATTCATAGATAATCTGATCATAAACCCACAATTCATCGGATCTCAACAAACACACCGCAAAAGAAGATTACATCGAATAGATCTTCAAGAACATCAAGGACAACGTTGTATTGAAGATCAACTAGAGAGAATAAGACATGCAGCTACTAGCTATGGACCCGTAGGTCTGTGGTAAACTACTCTCACATCATCGGAAGGGCAGCAAGGTGTCGGGGTACACAAACAGGGGTGTACGTTACCCCTGACTTGTGCACGGACAGTAGGCCTCCGACCCGGCAACACCAAGCATTCAAGACAAAACCGAGCCGAGAGAGAGAGAGCTCTTTGAGAAATCGAAGGGCGGATCAAGAAGACCAAGACAAGCCAAGACAACAAGATATCACTAAGGAAAAACCTCCCTTGTCAGGCAGGCGAGCCTGGTCAGGTCGAGGCCAGCCCGAAGACAAGTCCCAAGACTTCCCCGGCAAGGATTGTCGGGGGCACTGGCGGCCTACATCCCCGCCAAGGCTCCACCGCTCCACCGCATCGCAACGCATGTCATCCATCGGTGCGGTGTCGAGCCCCCAGGTAACTAAGTGGCTGCCATTTTGCATGTGGCAGCCATTTAGGAGGAAGATCACCTCTGTATGACACCCGTCCAGAGGCGTGGCAAGTAGACAGATGGAAGATATCTAGAGCGGCGCGGCAGGCTTGCCGGTCCACATCCACTGCGCGACACATGGCAGTGCATTTAATGCGCTTTGTCCTAACAGCCAGAGTTTGGTATGATAGCACTGTTGGCTATCTGATCGCAGGATAATGACTATTTTGCCATTGTGGTAACCCCTTAGCCTATAAAAGGAGGACCGTGGCAACCTTAGAAAGGATTCGGACCCTCGTGTACTCATACGCGCGTAGCTGCTCTCCCCAAGGTGACCTTGCCGGGCTCGAGCGCCACACTTTCTTCACGATCTGTCCATCAATCCACCAAAGCTGAAGTAGGGTTTTACGCTTCTCAGCGGCCCGAACTTGGGTAAAAACCACCAGTGTCATCACTGCCGTGCTATCCCACGGCCTTCGCTCTTTGTGCAATGCGTTCTCCCCCCTGCCGAATCACGAAGGGGCCGATGGCCTCATAGGTGGCCGTGTTCTACCACGATATCTTTGGCGCTCCAGGTAGGGGGCAGCGCTTGTGCGAACCCAAAGTCGTGAACAACGCGTCAAGCTACACCGGCGTCAGCATCGACGCTCGCATCGTCGGCGGCTCCCGAGGAGAGAGGCGATGCTACTCCCTCGGTTCGCCTTGCCCGGGCCCTGTCACCCATGCCCACCGCAAACGCGGCGGTGGCGGGAACGGTAGGTGGAGGCAGTGCGACGGTCCCGAGCCGCTCAGATGGCGTGAACACCGCACTGCCCCTATCCCAAGGAGCAGGACGAGACACGCAGCGACGCTGTCCTCCTGGCGGGTTCCCGCCAAGCATGCCCGATCACTGAGAAAATAACTAAGGCAAGCGGAAAGCATGCTATGTGGCCTCCTCCTCCTCCACTTTCGCTCGTCGACGATCGAAGCTGCGCATGGGGTGGCATCTTCGACGTCGATAGGCCCACGCGGAACTCGGTCCAGTATTTACCCCGATGAGGGAAAATCCCAAGTGAAGCGCTAGTGCAAAATCCGTTGATTGACGCCCCGGCAAGCGCGCTCCGGCAGGGCTGTCCGCGCCAGCTTGACCTTATGTTTACAGCCGTGGTATCGTCAACAACAAAAGGGAGAGGAGAGAGGAGTCGACCCTTCCTTTTTCGCTATGCATTGTCGCCTGCAGGCGTTCGATTATCCCCCTTCGGCCCTTGCCGGGGGCGGACATGCAACTAATAAACTACCAAGTTTCCCTCTTGCACGCATTTTTCATGTTGATTCAGCAGACTAAGGGCGGGAACGCGAATGCTGTCCTCTCAAAGTATGCGGACGTGATAAACAGTCGCGACGGCGGAAGGAGGAAAGCATAAAAAAAAGCTAAGTCAACATGCTCACCAACTCTCCCTCCAGAGTTTTGCATTTGCTTATCCCTTGGACACCCAAGTTTTCTTTGTATGGGTAAATCTCTTGTGTGATGGCACCTTGCCGGATTTGTCTGCGCCCCTGCTTTGTTTCGAGCCTGCTCAACAAAGTGGGCGGCTACGTCAAAGACTCCTAAGGAAAAACCTGTCGGGGCATGTCCTCGCCAGCTGAATGCTAAGGACCCGCTCCTCACAGCAATCGCGGCAGCATGCTACTGGCGGGCAGCGAAAACGCACAAAAAGAAGCCAACCATATGAGCACCCATGGGTAAAACACAAGAGGGATAACATTCGCTTAAGCTTAATTAAATACCAGTTCGACGAGTGCAAAAGCAAATATAGTACATGGCCTAAACACGAGACATGCATTATGTTTTTGTTACAGGGCACCACGGCAACAAGAATGGTTCACCGCTGTGCCTGGCGGTCTTCTCAGACCCTGGGGACGGAAAGAACCTTGTCGGTGAAGGGGGTAGATTTCTCCTAGGCGGCAGAAACATCGGCGCCCGCCGACAGCCTCCTAAAGCCATCGGCAAGGTCGAGGTCCGGATGGTGGAAGGCGAGATTGCTCAAGACCATGAAGAGGGCGTCGCGGGCGAGCTTCTGGGACTCATGGACAAAGCATGCGTCCCTTTCGTCCTCATACGTCTTCATCGCTTCAATAAACCCCTCGAAGAAGAGCGACAGCTTGACACTGGGAACTTAGTGTTCGGCCACAGAGAAAGCCCAGCTCTTCATCTTCATTGTTGCAATCTGGGCGGAGAGGCGCTCGGCGATATCCACCAGATTCTTGATCCAAAGGTCGCGTTGCCCAACTTGGTTCGCCAGCTTGTCCTCTGCATCTTTTTGGTGGAGTCTTGCGTTGTCCAGGTCCTTCATCAGCTGCCTCTCACGGGTGTTGGCAGTCTCAATTTTGCTTTCCAGAGTACAAAGCCGTGCCTTCATGTCAGTGATGGAGCTGTTGGCAGTGTTAAGATCCTGGCTCTTGGTTGAAAGTTGCGATTGCACCTCTTTCAGAAGGATTTCTGCCTTCTGCGCTTCCTCCTTGAGGGCCGCAGTCTCCTTGGCACTCCCTGCAAGCTCCTTTGTCAGTTTGGCCACCTGTTGGTCGAGATCAGCTTTGGCAGTGGACGCGGCGGCAAGGTCATCGACAATCTTCTTCAGCTGGGTAGCAGAATCATGGGTGAGCGTGTCGAGGAACACCTTTTGCTTGTCCTCCAGATCCTTGGTATGCTGCTAGACAAGGACCTCTAGCTCCTCGTCCTTGTTGCGGAGGGTGGCCTTGAGGTTCTCTTCCCGGGAAGACATTTCCTTCTCTTTGGCGTTCAAAAGCGCTGCACGCTCCGCCAAACGAGCTTCCCGGGCGGTGACGTCCTCCTTGGCCATAGTGATCACCTCCTGTTGGCGCTGAAGGATTTGGAACTGCTTGCCGTGCCACTCGTGCAGTTCATTGCCCTTGTCCCTCAGCTTCTGATCCATGAGGTTGGTGGAGTTGCGTTGCTCCTTGAGTGCCTGCCCCTTCTGGTTGTACCTATTTTGCATCTCCTTGATGCCGGCTGCCACAGACTCTAGAAAGGACAGGTCCAGGACTACGCTGACCGAGTCTTCGGCCTCTTCGGCTTGCTGGGATAGCGGTGCCATAATGCGTTGGATCTCCTCGTCAAGATCTGCACTCACTGCCGCGGATGAGCCGGGGGCTCCAAGACAAGGTTGGGCAAGGACCAGCGCCAGACTACTCGAAGATGGCTGCAGGGCCGTGGCCGAGGGGCCAAATTGGGGAGGGGGGCTCATGGTCTGAAGAGGCACCTTCTCTTGGACCACTACCCCCAGTCCTGGCACACTGCCGGGGGCCTTCTCTGGGGCCTCTCGGATATTCCCGGCAGTATGCTCCTGGCCCTCCGCGGCAGCAATCTTGGCGGCCTCTTCAGCAGCGTCCTTACCAATGCTAGCAACCTCCTCCAGCAGCTCTGGTTCCTCGGCCACTGGGACTGCAAGCGAGATCAGTAAGAGACGGCAAGGAAATGATATGCATCAAGAAGCCAGAGACTTGAAGCAGAAATAAAACAAACAACAGAAGGCGAAGAGCGAGCAAATTACCTGGAGATGTTTGCCGTGGGGGGCATCGGTTTCCCCGGCGACACCTATTGCCGGGGCGTGACCCTCGCCCCCTTCCTCGGTAGTCACTACGTCAGCGTGGGCCGATCCTTCCGTGGGGGCCCTTGCCGGGGATTTTTCGGCTTGGGCATCGGGCAAGGTGTGCCCCTCCTGGGGAGCCTTGCTCTGGACAAGCTCTCCCTTTCCCTTGGCGAAAGAAGGGACCCGCTCTCCCATGCCTTCGCTGGCGGGGAGGGCCTGCCGTATACCTTCGTGCCGGGGGCTGGGCCGGGGGCTTGGCACGGGATCATCCATGCTGCCTCCCGCCAAGCCCGTGCCCTTCGAAGGCCCCGACGCATCCACTTGCTTGGATCACTTGGCCCGGTGGGTGAGGGTCTCTTCCTCATCTCTGCCAAAAATGACAAAGCAAGATTGGGTCAGCAAACCTACAAGTGCATGATGCCTCGACAAGAAGAGATGACGTTTTCCTTACTCTGAATCAATGAGCATTGAGCCCAGCGCGAAATCCATAGGCGGTGGGGTCGCTCTGCCTCTCTTCAGGGTTGGAGTAGCGGTACTTCCCGGCAGCTTTAAGCCTTTTGAGGAGGCTGGGGGCTCCAGCGAGGACGAGCTGCGCGAAGAGCTCGAGCTTGATTCAGAGCTGGGGTCGACCCCTATGATGGCTCACCGCTTGGTGGGAGGGGTCTTGGCGCCAGAAAGACAAGAAGAATGGCGGCGCACCACGTCCGGTCCATCGCCCTTAGAGATGGTCTTCTTCTCCCTCTTGGCGACGGGCGCAGGGATAGGGGTCGCGATTCCCCGGCTAGGCCTCCTGCGGGGATGCTGCTCCAGGAATGGTTCGGGGGCTTGAGGGCCCACTGTGAGCCACTCCTCCTCAGGCTGCTCCACCTCCTCGGCCTCGTCCTTTTCCTGGACTTCCACTGCTGCAGCATACAAGGCTTCGATCCCGGCAGGCTCGTCCCCGGCAGGATCACCCTCGGCAGGCTCGTCCCTGGCAGTTTCCTCCATGGCGTGCCCCTCGCTCCTACCATGAGAAGAGCCCTTGTCTTCGGCCATCTCCTCTTCCTCCTCCTCCACTCTTCTAGGCTTTGCCTTCCCGGCAGCCCGGAGCGTCTTGTCCTCCTCAATCCGCCTCTTGATAAATTCTGCCTCCACCATGGAGGTGTGCTTGAACATGTTTCTCTCCACTCTAGAGGCACTTTCCTCTAGACCAGAGACCCACTCCATCTCTGCGTCAAGCTCAGGTAGTTGCCAATCAGCCGCAACCCCGTATGCATTGCAATCAGGCATCCACTTCAAAATCTGGTCTTGAGCATAGTTGACATTCAGCGGGACGACACTTGCCGGCAATTTGAATGGACCAAGGCTCCCGAACAGTTGTTCGCACAGCCAGCCATGGCCGTAAACCGATAAGTTGTTGGTAAGGCCTGGATACAGGCGCATCCTGTCCCCAGCATCTCCGTACCGCCAAGCGAACTTGTCTCTCTTCTGCAGCGGCGCAATGCGGCGTTGGAGGAAATCAGCCCCCACCTGTTCGATGGTTAGCCCGACAGCTTTAAGGCGGGCAATCCTGTTCAGCATCGGGCGAAGCCTGTCATCGGTAAGGCCCAGTTCCCTCCACTCGTTGCAGCGCACGATGCACTCCGTCCGCGCCCGGCAGTACTCTGGAGCTTCCTCATCCTGGATCCAGCACCAGTCCGCCCTCCATTCTTCCCATCTGCCCCGCTGCTGACCAGGAAGATAATCCCAAGCATTCCTCTTTTCCCGGGGAATCCAACTGATGTTTCCCGAGCGGTGCGCCTTGTTTTCAACCCGTGGAACAAAGAAATGCCTGAACAGATCCACGTTGGGGGCGACTCCGACAAAGTTCTCGCACAGATGGGTGAAAATCGCCATGCACAGTATTGCGTTTGGCGTGAAATCCAAAAGGTAGAATTCATATACCACCATCATCGCCTCAAAGAAATCAGAGAAAGGAGGGCTGAGGCCGCAGAGGAAATACGCGCAGAAAAGGCGGTATGAATTTGGCGGGTCCTCTTTCCCCTCTGCCAGAACTGCGGGTGCGCCATGCACCTTCGGGACTTCGCTCCCCCACATGTATTCCTATCCCACAACCAGGGCGTTGCTATCCAAGCTCGACGGGAAGAACACTACATCTTCCCGCCGCTTCCTGTCCAACTCCACCACCTTCTTCTTATTCCCCTCCGCCACGGTTTCCTTCGTTGTGGTTGGCTGCTTCCCCCTTCTGGTGGCCTTCTTCCCCATCCTTCGGGGCTGTAAGGAAGGTGGAAGACTTGATGGGAGATCGGAGGCGAATGTGGGCGCGGGAGCGGTCGCTTGGCTTGACAAGGAAGATGATGGAGGGTGACACGGATGCGAATGAGCAGTGCCCCTTCGCGTTTTCTCTTTTATGAGGAACAAACATGGGGGGGGGGGAATGGCTCTTCGCTGCTTTCTCTCAGAAAGTTACCATTTTACATTAACTGCTACAGTCCCATGACCCCACGACCTGCGGTAATTGCGCGGAGTGGACGTTGAGTCGACTGGTCATCATGACGAACCGCTGCACGCGCAGTGTTCCTTCGACACGTGTCCGTTCGCTCTAAGACCCCTACCGGATCAGACATTCGACAGCGGTCTCGGGGACTACACCCAGTGGGTGCATTCAGTGTGCCCCCACTGGATTCATTTCCCACTCGGCTTCAGCCCGACTGACCCGAGTGGAGAAAAAAATGTTCATTAAGACCCCCGCCGAATCAAACATTCGACGGCGGTCTCGGGGACTACACCCAGTGGGTGCACTCAGTGTGCCCCCACTGGATCCATTTCCCACTCGGCACGGCCTGACCAGTCCGAGTGGAGAACTACAGGAAAAAACATTCTCAAACCCCCGCCGAATCAGACATTCGACGGCGGTCTCGGGGACTACACCTAGTGGGTGCATTCAGTATGCCCCCACTGGATCAATTCCCACTCAGCACGGCTTGACCGGCTTGAGTGGAGAGCTACAGATTGTAAAACTACGAGCAAAGCAATTCTGACGTCATAAGTTAAAGGAAACACCCAGTGGGTGTACAGGGTCAAGTTTGGATGGAAAAAAGCCAATCGGAAATCAACTTACAATCGCACTTACTCGGACATTTTCCTGAAGAGCCGCACTGGCGTCATAAGCCGTCTTACTAGCCTCGTACACTCCCTTCAGCCGCTGAATCATCAAGTCAGCTTGAATCATAGCCTCCTTGCTGGCTCCAGTCTGGTCCTCCGGGATGTGATGCAGAGTGAACACGCTTGACGCAGGAGTCGGCGACGCAGCTGAAGGGATCAGCATTTGAGGTTGTCCAGTTGGCCCGAAGCAGGAGCAATCGACACTAAAGGCAAAGCACTCGACAGAGGAGCAGCAAAGATAGCACCATCTCGAGACGAATCACCTTGCTTTGGAAGAACAACTTCAGGCGGCGCACGAGATGTTTGGCCCGACGGCACCCTCCTAGTGAAGCTTCGGGAGGCGGTCGTGGTTCTACCTTCTCCTCCAGTGTCCTTCTGAGGCTCATCTTCGTCATCATCTGCGAGGAGGATGACGCCCGTTGGTGCTGCAGTCACTCGACAGCGAGAACTCAGTCGACCATCAGGTCAATTGGTGAGACAAAGTGGAACAAAAGTTGATCATACCTGGCCGAGAAATGGCTGCGTCTGCGGTATCCATGTCCGCATGTTCGTCGTCGATCTGCATGGGAGACGTCGCAGAGGTAGCAGCTCTGGCATTCGAATTCCACTCGGTCAGTAAAGTAATGGAGGTCCACAACAATAAAGAAAGGAAAGATGCCAAGAACACTCACGTTGAAGCAATGGGCATGACAACCTTAATCCTGGGTAGGGCCTTCCGAGGCTTCGGTGGAACGGTCTTCGGCTGCTTTGCAGTCTTCTCAATCGGGTCAGGGGTTGCCGTCCGAGTGTGCTTGGGGTTCCTGACACTCGACTCCGGGGCCTTGCTCTGGCTAGCGATGGGGTCTTGGTTCGCCTTGGTATGACGCTCGGTGCGAGGAGGTGACTCGATTCATCGCTCCCATCAGAGTCATCACTGCCATCTTCACTATCATCAGTGTACTCTAAATCAGCACTCCCGCCCTCGCTCTCCGCTCCTTCAATGAGCTGTTCCCCATTCGGCATAGGCGAATACATCTTCGTGAATGCCCGCAGAGCACAAGTGTCAAAGTCAGTCGGTATTCAATACAGTCGCATATTGAAAACAGAAGGTAATACATTTGACGAGTTATGTCTCACCTCTCCTGGAAGATGCTCGGCGTCGAAAGGCTGAATTCGTTTGGATCCACACGGGTTGTCACGGGCTCCAGTGATGCTCCCGAGCCACTATGCCACGGTCTCCTCCTTGACTTCCTCTGGATGGGTTCGAGCGGTGTCGTCTGCGCCCGAATATAGCCACATAGGGTGGTCGCGTGCTTGCAGAGGCTGGATGCGCCGACTAAGGAACACCTCCAACAGATCCAAGCCTGTCACCCCGCCCGAATCAACTCAACTACAGCTTCGACAAAGATCCCCACCTCAGCTTTCTCCTCCTCTTCAACAGTCAGCGAGCGGGGAGCACTGAGTCTAGCCAACGAGAAAGGGGGAAGCCCAGTCGACAAACCAAGGGTCGGAATGTCTTTGCAGTAGAAACAGGTCGACTGCCAACCCCTAACCGAATCGGGAAAGGTCATGGAAGGGAAAGCACTTCTACCTCTCATCTGGACACCTAAGGCCCCACACAACTGGATCACGTGGGTCTTCGCATCACTCGAATTCGCTTTCTTAACCGACTGGGAGCGGCATGTGAAGATGTGTTTTAACAATCCCTAGTGGGGGCGACAACCCAAGAAATTTTCACACATTGAAACGAATGCAGCAAGGTACGATATGGCATTCGGAGGAAGATGGTGGATTTGTGCACCGAAGAAGTTCAGGAAACCATGGAAAAATGGGTGAGGGGGCAAGGAAAAACCTCTCTCCACGTGGGTGAGGAGGAGGACCCGTTCCTCATGGTGCGGTGCAGGCTCGACCTCCCCCTCCGGCAGCCTCCAAGATTCGGGGGCCAGCAGGCCATCAGCAGTGAGTCCCTTGAGATCCTCCGTTGTGACCGTCGAGCGCAGCCAGTCACCCTGGATCCATCCGGGCGGCAGTGTGGCTCGAGAGGTCGACGCCTTCTTCCCCACAGTCACCTTCTTGATGCGCTCCAGCTCCGCTGTCTTGTCCTTCGGCATCTCTGTGGTGGTCGACAGAGCCGAACGGAGCGGCGCGGCGCTGGGATGGATGAGGAGGAGAGATGGGGAGGAAAGGGGAAAAGTGGAGAGCACTGTTGCATGCCTCGGCCGCGTCGTCTTTTATACCTTCACATCCGAGGGATTGACCTGTGGGCCAACGCGATCTCAGCGCATCCCCGCAACCGGCGCCTGCCCGATACGTGGCGATAAAGGAGGAGCGAAGATCGAGGAGTCCCTTCCCACTTTCCCCACTTACCGCGCTGCAGCCGGCCCGCGCTTCTCCAAATTTCGAATCCCGTGAAATCCGGATCCAGCAAATCAATCGATTGCGTCAGAGATATTCATATTCATTCAAGTCAAATCCAAGGCTCGACACCCTGCTACTTGTTCCACTCGGACACTCAAGAAGCCAAAATCGATCAAGGCGATTGACGAAGGATTTAGAAGCTCACGTACGTTCAGACTCCTAAAAAATGTCTCCGAGACATTGAGTCGGGTTGAAATCAGCTCCAATCCCTCCTCACTCGAACCTCGATCCATTCGGGGGCTAATGACGATGACTTGTACCTAGGGTAGGGTCCTAGGCCTGACCTACATGCCCTACCCAAGGACACTACAATAAGAATCCAAGACCTACAAAGTTACAAGGAAGATACCGACTGGGATGACCGCAGCGTGCAAGTCACTCGACAGATGATCCACTCGGTTACTCCACTCCCACTCGACCGCCGTTATTCACTCGGAGTACCTAGTTTCACTCGAAGGACAGAAGACCTAGAGCCACCCCAGGATTGCTCGTTAAGATGATCAATCTGTCACTATAAAGACCATTAAATACGGGCGTTTCCAGTAACGTTCTCCTCTTTACTCTCTCATTGAACCCTTGTGTAACTGAGGGCAACGAGGGGCCAGCGGACTCTATATAACCGCCCCTCTCCTCCTGCACAAGGGTTCTCACCCCCTGTAACTCAACACTCCATACAACAAAGCTCCCGCAGCACCGAGACGTAGGGCTATTACCTCCTCCGAGAGGGGCCTGAACTCGTAAATCGGTGTGTACAACCTCGCCGTAGCTAGGCTCTGCCCTCTCTTACGTACCCCCTATCTCTACTGTCAGATCTGTTCCCACGACAGCTAGCATCTCTATCTCTCTATTTCTCTGTTTCTCCATCAACCTTCTTTCTCGTCCGCACTCTTGCTTCCTATCACACACTATATCTGTTTCTCTCTACATGCAGTCATGCACCCTCTTTCTATCTTTCTATCACACACACGTAACTCGCCCTTATGATCCACTTGAATCTTATCTCTAACACACAAACTAGCCGATGTCCCTCTAGCTAGCATCTCTATCTCTCTATCTGTTTGTTTCTCCATCAACCTTCTTTCTCGCACGCTCTCTTGCTTCCTATAATGCACACTATATATGTTTCTCTATACATGCATCTATAGGTCGATCTGTTTTGCTCTCACATTGTGTCTCGCTCTCTCTCTCTCTCTCTGCTCGGCATAGATGCATGCTCCAGGCCACGCCACTCTCTCTTGAAGAGAAAAACACATGCTCCATCATCGGGCCTTCTTCCCTCCACTCTCACATGCATGCATATTGTCATTTCGATCCATCTTTCCCATCCCGTTGATCATATGACATATGTCTCCTTTCTTTTATCTCGATCATGTGCATGCACACACACCCCACGTATACATGTATACCTCTCGCACATGCACGTTCAAGGTCTCATATGTCTCCATACGTAGTTAATTACCCTCAGGCCTCACCCCACATCGAATCGTCCTCTTCTTGTGTGCACATGACTTCCGTCTGGATGGGTCTCTTCTCTAAAACACACACTCACACTTAAGTATCTCCTTCTAGCTACCCCCCTCTCTCACTCCTTCCCTCTATCACTGAAACGAATAAGATTATCCCTTTGTTTAATTCCTGCCTACATGCACCATCGATAGTAGTCTTCCTCGGCGTCTCTCGAACAAACACGTTATCTCGATGTCCAATCCTCTCACGCGCACACGCCTTCTCTTCCCTCTTTACGGGCCTCTTCTCTCTCACACCCCCCTCGTTGGAGGCCTCTGCCATACACATCACCTCTCTACGATGAAGCCACACACACTTAATTACTTTCCCTACTGAAGACTCCATTTCACACACACACACACGCATGCACCCACTCTCAGACTCCATTTCACACACACATGCTATAGGTGGAGTATTTGTTCCTACCACCCTTCTTCCAACCTTACCTATATGATAATCAATCACCTTAATTTACTTATATAACATGGACAAATTCCACTTTATTTTACTAGTTAGCAAACTTCTCATAATTATATAACACAAATCACGAGCAGGAAGTGACATTTTTTACACAACAACATTAATATGGCCACCTAAATGACAAGCTAAAGTATATCATTATACTTATATCCCGATGCAAAAGGTGGACTATATGTCCGAACAGTAGAGGCGCACACACACACTCTATCTCTCAGAATCTCACACACATGACAGTTACGTGATGGCCCCTAAACAGACATGTATGTGTACAATTTGTGCACGTGCGGGTACACGTGAAGGAGCGCATTTATTTAAGCCAGACAGCAAACCCAAATAGTAGCCGCATTCATTCCCCTCTCGCTGCCTTTCTCTGGTCATCATCACCCGATAGCAATGCCCCGGCCGAAGGTAACGACATATGCCATGCTCCCACTGGAGCGGCGCTTTGAGCTGCTTCCGAAGATCTGGAGGCAGCGTGAAGCCTGAATCGCAGTCGCCCTGCCTCCGGAGTCCGGACTAGCCAGAGCCGAAGGAGGAGGCGGTGGAGGCGGAGCAGCACACGGAGCTAGAGGAGGAGAACAACGATGCGGGTGATGTGGAGCCGGAATAGGAGGACGACGACGCGGGCGAAGCGGAGCCGGAATAGGAGGACGACGACGCGGGCGAAGCGGAGCCGGAGGAGGAGGAGGACGACGAAGCGGGCGAGGCAGAGCCGGCGCCACCGGCTGCATGCTTCGCCATGGTAGAGTTGACCCAAGCGGAGGGGGCGGCAGAACAGCAGGCCAACCTTGAGTCCATCTAGTCAGAGGCCGAGGTGGAGGCCAACCGCTGCTTCCTCCGCCAGCGGGAGTGCGGGATCAACGAGATGTTCGCCGAACTACAGGAGGAGTAGGAGGAGCTGTAGTTGCAGCATGCAGCCGCCTACCCATCTCCGACGATGAGTAGTGTGGTCTAGCTTAGGTTATGTAATTATGTGCGTAGTACATACTAGTTACTACTATTGCATGGTATGTATGGATTTGAGATATCTAATACTACTCCACAATGTAAACTGCTTTTTAGATGAATGAATGAAAGCTTGGCGAGCGCCTTTTGTTTGTTAAAAAATATACTTCTAATACTCCTCCTTTCTGGTTTAAAGGGATCATCTAAAAAATAGATTTCCATTATAGTATTAGCCTCATGTTGATCCAAGTTAAAGGGGTTTGAGTCTCACACCACATTTATTTCATAGAGATAAGACAAAGGAAATTTTAGTGGTCATGCATGCATCTTTTTGTACTAGTACTATATTAGGGTTGACCGGTCGCTTCCCGTGGATGTGCCTGGTGGTGGAAGAGGAAGGAGAAGGGAAGCGGGCTGTGGAGTATGCCAGCTGCAGCACGAGCTCCAAGGAACATTTTTGCCAAACAATGCATAGTAGTACTACAGTATTTAGTAGCTACAGTACTATACACCAGCGGAGTTTGAATTGGAGCAAGTATAATAAGGTACAGTCAGCAGGCTATAAGGACTAAAATATTATATTTGTGCGGAGTTTGATGAGAGAGAAGGGAAGCGGGTTGTAGATTAACAACCGGTTACATCACAGACTCCAAGAAACATTGTGAGAGTGTATGGTGGGCCATGCATTTGTACAACACTCTTAGGTTGACTATATACGTGTTGGCTATTAGGTTGACTATATGTGACATGGCAACTCTATATAGCCCGTTCTTGGCTATACTTAACGATGCTACAACATGGCTACAACATGCAGGCTGTAGTTCGACAGCCTTCCACTCCGCCTCGCACGGTTTGGCCACGCAAGATTTGCATGCAGGTATTTCACGCATGTAGTTGTCAAAGTGGTGCTCAAAAATGGGTGACGAGGTCCGCTAGTCCGCGTTGGTCCCTGCGCCTGGAAAACAAACTAATCCCAGTCGCTGTAAATGTCGTGCGTGCTTAAATTCCGGCCTAGTGGATGGACGCGAATGTGCCATACAACGAACCGCCCACCGGCAAACCAGTTTATATACAAAGGGACAAGGCAGTTCATCGCCATTGTAATGGATTCGCAAGGCGGTGGTGCTTCTCATCCTCGTCCACATTGGGAGACCTTGGACGATGATCCTTTGGGAGATATTGTAAGTCACTCTGACTTCCTCACATCCACAAGACTCAGCGGTACTTGCACCAAATATTTTAAGACAATGTGTAAATATGTGTGGGAGAAGGTCTGTCATGCATCCTCGTGGACGATGATGTTTCCTTGGGGGTCTCTCCAGCACGGCATGACCGTAGTTGCAAGTTGACACCCCTTGAGATGCCGACGTTGAGGGGCACTCGGGTGGCTGCGTGTGCGCTGCTATGACCTAGTTGGGTCAACTTTTTTTTGGCGGGGTGGACGTTTCCGACTGGATTTACGGCCGGGGTCTGGCTCTAAAACTTCAGTGAACACATGTTAAGCAACGCCCAAAGCCCTAAAAGTATGCCGCTTATCGACATTGTACGTTAGTAATAAATACCAACTTAAATTCCTATATACTAGTAATTTGCTCCAAAAACTACTGTAGTACTGGTAGATGCTCGTAATTAATTAAACAAGCGTACGGGCGACACAGACACACACACTAACTACTACTACTTCTCACATACAAGCCAGACGTAATCGTTCTCTTTGTCGTCCTTGTCAGCGGCACCCCACCATGCTTGGATCTCTGTCCAACTCTCCTCAGCGTCGCGGTAGCTACCGCTGCGATCCTGGCAGGTGGAGGCATCGGGGCATGCTGGCCAGACACCATCGTTCTCCTTCCCGGCCTTGTTGGCGACACCCCACCGTGCTTGGATATCCGCCGAGCTCTCCTCAGCAATGCGTGCATCCTCTTATTTCTTGTGGCGGTGGGACTCTTTTTTTTTGAGTGCTTTTCTGCCTTTTCTGCTCCCTTTGTGCGGCTTTGGCCGCCTCTTGCTCTACCGCCCATTCGGCCTTGGCAGCTTTAAAGTCCGCCCACATAAGTGTGCAGTCGCGAGCGGCAATGAACTCGACACGGCGGGATGCCATCGCTTCCTTACCATTTAGTGTGCAGTCATGGGTGGCAAGGAACTCGGCGCGGTAGGATGCCATCGCTTCCTTACCGGTTAGTGTGCGACACAGTGGCATGAACGACGCTTGGAGAGAGCACTGGGGTGGAGTGTCCGGAAAACCGTACAATATAGTGCATTCAGTTTTCAGAGCTCAAGGACAAAGGACGAAGGAAAGTTGGATTCCCCTTCAATCCTAGTCATTTATTATCGCACACGGTTAATTTCCGTAGCCTTTGGAAACTGTGTGCACTGACCCTATTGTGGGTAGGCCAGAACCCCAGCCACGCGGATTGCACGCGTGCACTGCGATCAAACGGCAATCCACGTCCCTCTCATGCCACCCATGTGGCTATAGCTGGGATTCGATGTTTCAGCGCTAAATGTCTACAAAATGCACATAATGGCCTAAATATGGTAAATGAGGCCGGAAAAGTGCCAAATTCGAACATGGTGCTTTGTATAGGGTGTATATTGATCGTAGAAAAAAACTCAAGGACAAACGACAAAGGAAATTTGGATTCCCCTTCAATCTTGGCCTAAATATGCATGTAGTTTTTTTGTTCATTTACTGGTCACGCATGCATGCATTGCAATTATCGTTTGTTAGTAACATAATTTTTGTAGGAAATTGAGTGCATTAATTGAGTACTTTTGCAAACTAAACAATACCACCATGCCCGTTTCTGACGGCCTTGGCCCACCAAAACCTGCTCCCTCGCCCGCGCGTGCTTCCCGCCTGAAATGGTCAGCGCCGCTCCAGAGCGTCAATGCCGAATTCACGCCTGACGCGACCTCTCACTAGCGCCGGCATTGAAACAGCGCGACGGGAGAGAGAGCGCCACCCGCGCCACTTCCCAGTGCATGCCACTGCTCGGCGTTCGAACAACAACATGGCCGCCCGTCCGTCCGCCGCCAACATTAATGACACGCGGCTGCCGATGAACCTACTCCATTGCCACCATCTGTCGCGGCTCATTGCCATTCACCCGCCATATTTACTTCTGCCAAGGCCAAAGCCACAAAACCAGAGTCACTCTCCTCCGGTCCCTTTCTCCTGTCGGCACCACTCCAACCATGGCCTCCTCGCGCTCCAAAGCTCTCTGGGATGTACTGTCACCGGAGGAGACGAAGGACATCCCGGCTCCGGTCCGAGCACGCTCCAACGCTCTCTTGGATGTACTGCCACAGGAGCAGACGAAGGACATCGTCGGATCCCCCTGGTCGCGCTTCGTCGCCATGACTACAAAGTCAGCACGTCTGCGTGGGCGCCGCCGGCAGCAAGGAAGAGTAGTGCATGGTAGTCCGCTGCTCGGGTTTCAAGAAGGCCACCGATCATTCCCTCCCGTCGGAGCTAATCTTGGTGGGCACAACATCGAGGGCCGATTAGCCTCTTGGCGGCGACGTGGAGGCGGAAATATTCAAAACCTTGTTTTATTGAGGAGGAGGCTATGGAGGCGGAGCTGGACAGCGCCGAGGAGGATGAGGAGGAGGTAAAGGCAATAGTCGGAGTGTCAGTTCTCGGGGCTCATGGCCGGACATGGTGGTCGGGCGTCAGTGATCACTTAGATTAGGTTTAGAGTAGGTTTTAGTACGATTTGTATGAAAAGATTAATGAATTTTGTTCGGTTTATAGGAAAAGTTTTTGAAATGTAATAAATTTTGACCGATTTATATGAAATTCGCTATGTTTGCACTAATTTCGTCTGATCAAAATCAGATCACTAATCGTGGATGTGCATGGGGCATACGGTCTCATGTGGAACCGTGTAACTGACGACTCCCACTTGGGACGTACTATCTTAGTAGTCGTTACCAATGGTACCATAGGGCAACAAGGTGCCACGATCTATCATGATCGGACCCTGATCATGTATCCATGTTTGAGATGCCAGGTGTACTAGATGGACGGCGGCGTGTTCGACCCCCGTGATGCTACCTGGGTGCGCATGAATACACTTGGCAGAGTACATGGTTTTCATTGGGGACATCTACCCCATAGTGAAATCGATGCCTCCTTTCATGCATGACGCCGACGGCCTGCCGACGGAGGAAGTACTACGTGTGGTCTCCGACACGTGAACTACACAGTCAAATTACCCTTAAAGAAAACCAGACGGTAATATCACGTTGCTGCCGTGTTTCACACTCCGCCCTCATAAGAGTGGAGATGCTTGCTTACATAAAAATGGAAGAAGTGGAGATGCTCTACCACGCTGTTCATGTCCTCGTCAATCCGCTGACGTGTGGGACACCCATCACATGCCAAGCAGAAATTTATCGCCGTATCTTGATACCCAGGCTACGTGTTGGTCTTAAGACAAGTCTTCCGTATGAAAAACTGCACACCAAACAGGAGGCATGGTGAGCAATCTTCAAGTCATCACCTTGTTTCATAAAATATTCAAGTCATCAAGTCAAGAAAAAAAGTACTATGAACCAGTGCACATGCCAAGTTCACTGAGTTGATGTGTTTCGCACTCCTCCATCGTAAGAGTGGAGACAATAGCTTTAAGAAAACTACTGTACTAGCAATACTACTACCACACGCGAAGACTGGACGGCACTGTAGCATGTCATATTACTCAACGCACTTCCACACGACATATCACTAACACCTTGGAACGTATGTGAGCAAACCGAGTAGGCTAAACTAGGCCGCCTAACATGCGGGAAAGTCCTGCCCTCGTCTTTCTATTCTGGATTTCTATCGATCGATCGCACGAACAAGAGAAGAATATGATACACTTTGCAAGTTCAAAAGGAAAAGGCGGCTCACTAAAATTACGCTTGTCGCGTTTGCGTCGCACCCCCCATTGTTGGTTTGGCATGCTGCTCACAAAAGGGGACACGCGTTGTCTTGCATTTTCACTGAAATGTGGGACTGCAATTGAATAAACCAATGATAACCAAAATCTAACCGCCCACGGAGCGTCGGTTGAGAAGAAAGAGACAGGGAGGGGGAAGAGATCGACTGCCCACCGCGCGCAGACTCCAAGAAATATGGTGATAATGTGAGGTGGGCCATGGTTTAATAAAGTCATTCTTGTTATAGTGCTTGCATAGTTGATTTGATGGAAATGAATTATAAAATGCGCCATTCGAAAGTTTTTGTACGCCAATGTTCTAGGACTTGTACGTTTCTGTACTGTATGATTTTGTTGATTACTGTAAAATGAAATGGAGGGCCTTTCTCTCTGTCCAGATATCTCTCCATCCCATGACCTCTCTCAAGCACACGTACACACACTCTCTCTAGCCACTCCAAAAGTATGACATCAACTACACATTCACACTTACACAAAAATACCCCTCCCCCCTCCCGCGCGCGCTCCTGCCCGGTGACAGCTGCCTGCGTTCATGCCGCTATAGAGCACGCCGCTCCGCATTGAAGACGGCTCCGGCATACATGCCGAATGTGTGGCCCACCGAGCCCGCCAGATATGAGCGAGTCAGCTCGCTGCTCCACCTCCCTCCCCTAGGCCAACGAAGCAAGTTGCCACCCCAATCTGGCACATGGTTTAGCAACTCGCCGCTCCAAGCCAGCTCGCAGAGGAGTGGCGAGTTGCTCCAGGCCGGCACGGAGGGGAGCACGGCGGCACGGGCATGGATGAAGCCGATTTGTGCTACTTCTTGAGCTTGCATTGGTTTTTCCATTGAAGAGGAAAGGGTGATGCAGCAAAGTAGAGATGAGTATTTCCCTCAGTTAGAGAACCAAGGTATCGATCCACTACGAGGTACAAGCAAGTCCCCAATCTATGCACCTGCACAAACAATCAAACACTTGCACCCAACGCGATAAAGGGGTTGTCAATCCCTTCACGGTCAATTGCAAAGGTGAGATCTGATAGAGATAGGTATAAAAGATTGCTAAAACGTAAAACAAAATAAAAGTAAATAAATTGCAGCAAGGTATTTTTTGTATTTTTGGTATATAGATCTAAAAATATGTGATGGAAAATAGACCCGGTGGCCATAGGTTTCACTAGAGGCTTCTCTCTTGAAGGCAAATAATACGGTGGGTGAACAAATTACTGTCGAGCAATTGATAGAAAAGCGCAAAGTTATGACGATATCCAAGGCAATGATTATGAAAATAGGCATCACGTCCGTGTCAAGTAGACCGAAACAATTCTGCATCTACTACTATTACTCCACAAATCGACCGCTATCTAGCATGCATCTAGAGTATTAAGTTCATAAAGAACGGAGTAACGCTTAAGTAAGATGACATGATATAGAGGGATAAACTCAATCAATATGATGAAAACCCCATCTTTTTATCCTTAATGGCAACAATACAATACGTGCCTCGCTACCCCTACTATGTCACTGGGTGAGGACACCGCAAGATTGAACCCAAAACTAAGCACCTCTCCCATTGCAAGAAATACCAATCTAGTTGGCCAAACCAAACCGATAATTCGAAGAGAAATACAAAGATATCAAATCATGCATATAAGAATTCAGAGAAGATTCAAATAATATTCATAGATAATCTGATCATAAATCCACAATTCATCGGATCTCGACAAACACACCGCAAAAGAATATTACATCGGATAGAACTCCAAGAACATCGAGGAGAACATGGTATTGAAGATCATAGAGAGAGAAGAAGCCATCTAGCTACTAGCTATGGACCCGTAGGTCTAAGTTAAACTACTCACGCTTCATCGAAAGGGCAGTAGGGTTGATGTAGATGCCCTCCATGATCGAATACCCCTCCGGCAGATCGCCGGAAAAGACCCCAAGATGGGATCTCACGGGAACATACGGTTGCGGCGGCGGAAAAGTATTTTCGTGGATGCCTCTATTGATAATGGAATATTTGAGGATTTATAGAGCTGAGAGGGAGGTCGGTGGACTCCCGGGGGGGCCCACAAGCCAGGGGCGCCCCCCTAGGGCGCGCCCTGAGGGCTTGTGGTGCCCTCGGGACTCTTCTGACTTCATCTCCAAGTTCCGTGGGTGTCTTCTGGTCCAAGAAAAATCATCGTAAAGTTTTATTCCGTTTGGACTCCGTTTGATATTCCTTTTCTGCGAAACTCAAAAACAACGAAAAAACAGAAACTAGCACTGGGCTCTAGGTTAATAGGTTAGTCCCAAAAATAATATAAAATAGCATATTAATGCATATAAAACATCCAAAACAGATAATATAATAGCATGGAACAATAAAAATTATAGATATGTTGGAGACGTCTCAAGCATCCCCAAGCTTAATTCCTGCTCGTCCTCGAGTAGGTAAATGATAAAAACAGAATTTTTGATGTGGAATGCTACCTAACATAGTTCTCCATGTAATTTATTTATTGTGGCATGAATGTTCAGATCCATAAGATTCAAAACAAAATTTTAATATTGACATAAAACAATAATACTTCAAGCATACTAATAAAGCAATCATGTCTTCTCAAAATAACATGGCCAAAGAAAGTTATCCCTACAAAATCATATAGTCTGGCTATGCTCCATCTTCATCACACAAAGTATTAAATCATGCACAACCCCGATGACAAGCCAAGCAATTGTTTCATACTTTTAATGTTCTCAAACTTTTTCAACTTTCACACAATACATGAGCGTGAGCCATGGATATAGCACTATAGGTGGAATAGAATATGGTGGTTGTGGAGTAGACAAAAAGAAGGAGATAGTCTCACATCAACTAGGCGTATCAACGGGCTATGGAGATGCCCATCAATAGATATCAATGTGAGTGAGTAGGGATTGCCATGCAACAGATCCACTAGAGCTATAAGTGTATAAAAGCTCAAAAAGAAACTAAGTGGGTGTGCATCCAACTCGCTTGCTCACGAAGACCTAGGGCAATTTGAGGAAGCCCATCATTGGAATATACTAGCCAAGTTCTATAATGTAATTTTTTTACTAGTATATGAAAGTGACAAAATAGGAGACTCTATCATGAAGATCATGGTGCTACTTTGAAGCACAAGTGTGGAAAAAGGATAGTAGCATTGCCCCTTCTCTCTTTTTTCTCATTTTTTTATTTTGGGCTCTTTGGCCTCTTTTTTTCCTTTTATCTTTTTTTTTAAATTTTTTTCGTCCGGAGTCTCATCCCGACTTGTGGGGGAATCATAGTCTCCATCATCCTTTCCTCACATGGGACAATGCTCTAATAATGATGATCATCACACTTTTATTTACTTACAACTCAAGAATTACAACTCGATACTTAGAACAAAAATATGACTCTATATTAATGCCTCTGGTGGTGTACCGGGATGTGCAATGATCAAGAGAGACATGTATAAAAAAATATGAATGGTGGCTTTGCCACAAATACGATGTCAACTACATGATCATGCAAAGCAATATGACAATGATGAAGCGTGTCATAATAAACGGAACGGTGGAAGTTGCATGGCAATATATCTCGGAATGGCTATGGAAATGCCATAATAGGTAGGTATGGTGGCCGTTTTGAGGAAGGTATATGGTGAGTGTAGTGCACCAGCGAAAGTTGCGCGGTACTAGAGAGGCTAGCAACGGTGGAAGGGTGAGAGTGCGTATAATCCATGGACTCAACATTAGTCATAAAGAACTCACATACTTATTGCAAAAGTCTATTAGCTATCGAAACAAAGTACTACACGCATGCTCCTAGGGGGATAGATTGGTAGGAAAAGACCATCGCTCGTCCCCGACTGCCACTCATAAGGAAGACAATCAATAAATAAATCATGCTCCGACTTCATCACATAACGGTTCACCATACGTGCATGCTACGAGAATCACAAACTTTAACACAAGTACTTCTACCAATCCACAATTACTCGCTAGCATGACTCTAATATCACCATCTTTATATATCAAAACAATCATAAGGAATCAAACTTCACATAGTATTCAATGCACTTTATATGAAAGTTTCTATTATATCCCTCTTGGATGCCCATCATATTAGGACTAAATTCATAAACTACGAAAATTACCATGCTTTTTAGAGGCTCTCAAAATAATATAAGTGAAGCAAGAGAGCTCAACAATTTCTATAAAATAAAACCACCGCCGTGCTCTAAAAAGATATAAGTGAAGCACTAGAGCATATTGCCTAGCTCAAAAGATATAAGTGAAGCACATAGAGTTTTCTAATAAATCATGATTCATGCGTGTCCCTCTCAAAAGGTGTGTACAGCAAGGATGATTGTGGAAAACTAAAAAGAAAAGAATCATATCATGCAAGACGCTCCAAGCAAAACACATATCATGTGGTGAATAAAAATATAGCCTCAAGTAAATTTACCGATGGACTAAGATGAAAGAGGGGATGCCTTCCGGGGCATCCCCAAGCTTAGGCTCTTGGTTGTCCTTGAATATTACCTTGGGGTGCATTGGGCATCCCCAAGCTTAGGCTCTTGCCACTCCTTATTCCATAGTCCATCAAATCTTTACCCAAAACTTGAAAACTTCACAACACAAAACTCAACAGAAAACTCATGAGATCCGTTAGTATAAGAAAATAAATCACCACTTTTGGTACTGTTGCGAACTCATTCTTTATTTATATTGGTGTAATATATACTGTATTCCAACTTATCCATAGTTCATACGCCCCGATACTACCCATAGATTCATCAAAATAAGCAAACAACACATAGAAAATAGAATCTGTCAAAATTAGAACAGTCTGTGAAGATCTGAATTGTTCTAATACTTCTGTAACTCCAAAAATTCTGAAAAATTAGGAAAATGGAGGAAATTTGTATATCAATCTTGTGTAAAAAAAATTCAGGGTTCACACTCCAGTGAATTTAAACAATTCTGTTACTGGGCGCAAAAGTTTCTGTTTTTCAGCAAGATCAAATCAACTATCACCGTAAGCCATCCCAAAGGTCTTACTTGGCACAAACACTAATTAAGACTCCAAAACACAATTACTACAGAGGTAATAATGTGTATTTTATTCAAGAACAGAAGCAAAACAAAAAACACAAAAATAAAATCGGGTTGCCCCCAACAAGCGCTATTGTTTAACGCCCCTAGCTAGGCATATTGCAATAGATCTAGGTATTGTCATCTTTGGTATGCAATCCATAAGTAGCTGTCATAATAGATTCATATGACAACTTAATTTTCTTTCTTGGAAAATGTTACATGCCCTTCCTTAATGGAAATTGAAATCTAATGTTTCCTTCTTTCATATCAATAATTGCACCAATCGTTCTAAGGAAAGGTCTACCAAGAATAATAGGACATGTAGGATTGCAATCTATATCAAGAACAATGAAATCTACGGGCACATAATTCCTATTTGCAACAATAAGAACATCATTAATCCTTTCCATAGGTTTCTTTATAGTGGAATCTGCAAGATGCAAATTTAAAGAACAATCATCAAATTCACGGAAACCTAGCACATCACATAAAGTTTTCGGAATCGTGGAAACGCTAGCACCCAAATCACATAAAGCATGGCACTAATAATATTTAATTTTAATCTTAATGGTAGGTTCCCACTCATCATAAAGCTTTCTAGGGATAGAAACTTCCAACTCAAGTTTTTCTTCAAAAGATTTCATCATAGCATCAATAATATGTTTAGTAAAAGCTTTATTTTGATTATAAGCATCAGGAGAATTCAACATGGATTGCAACAAGGAAATACAATCTAGCAAAGAACAATTATCATAATTAAAGTCCTTGAAATCCAAAAGAGTGGGTTCATTGCTACTGAAAGTTTTGACCTCTCCAATCCCACTTTTATCAATTTTTGCATCAAGATCTATAAACTCCGAATCATTGGGACGCTTTCTAGCTAAAGTTGACTCATCTCTAGTCCCATCTTTATCAAGATTTATATTAGAAAACAAAGATTCAATAGGAGTCACATCAATCACTTTAAGATCTTCATCATTATTTTCACGAGAAATCGAAGAACACGCTTTTACAAACCATTCTCGCTTAGCACGCATCCTAGCGGTTCTTTCTTTACATTCATCAATAGAAATTCTCATAGCTTTTAGAGACTCATTAATATCATGCTAGGGTGGAGTAGATCTAATTTTCAAAGAATCAATCTCAAGAGAAATTCTATCCATGTTTCTAGCCAAATCATCAATCTTAAGCAATTTTTCTTCAACCATAGCATTGAAATTCTTTTGGGAACTAATAAATTCTTTAATATTGTTCTCAAGGTAAGAGGGCATTTTATTATTATTTCCATAAGAATTTTTGTAGGAATTACCATAATTATTAGAGGAATTACAAGGAAATGGCCTAGGGTTGAAATTACCTCTATACGCGTTATTACCAAAATTGTTCATACCAACAAAATTCACATCCATAGATTCATTATTATTCTCAATCAAAGTGGAAAAAGGCATATCATTAGGATCAATAGGAGCACTCTTACTAGCAAACAAATTCATAAGTTCATCCATCTTTCCACTCAAAACATTAATTTCTTCAATCGCATGCACTTTTTTACTAGTAGAGGATCTTTCGGTGTGCCATTGAGAGTAATTAGCCATAATATTATCTAGGAGTTTAGTAGCTTCTCCTAATATGATTTCCATAAAAGTGCCTCCCGCGGCCGAATCTAAAAGATTTCTAGATGCAAAATTCAATCCGGCATAAAAAATTTATATGATCATCCATAAACTTAAACCATGAGTAGGGCAATTTCTTATCATCAATTTCATCCTCTCCCAAGATTATGCAACATGTTCATGATCAAGTTGCTTAAAATTCATTATATCGTTCCTAAGGTAGATGATCTTAGCAGGAGGAAAATACTTGGAAATAAAAGCATCTTTACACTTGTTCCATGAATCAATACTATTTTTAGGCAAAGATGAAAATTAAGTTTTAGCACGATCTCGTAGTGAGAACGGAAATAGCTTTAATTTAACAATATAATTATCCACATCTTTCTTCTTTTGCATATCACACAACTCAATGAAAGTATTTAGATGGGATGCGGCATCTTCACTAGGAAGGCGGGAAAATTGTTCTTTCATAACAAGATTCAACAAAGCGGCATTAATTTCATAAGATTCCGCACTAGTGGCGGGAGCGATCGGAGTACTAATAAAATCATTGTTATTAGTATTGAAAAAGTCACACAACTTGGTGTTCTCTTGAGTCATCATGACAAAACAAGCAATCTAACACACAAGCAAACAAAAGGCAAATGAAAATACGAACGGAAGAAGGGCGAATAAAAAGGCAAATCTTTTTGTATTTTTCTGAAAATCGTTTTAGAAATGGGGGAGAGGAAAACGAGAGGCAAATGGCGAATAATGTAATGCAAGAGATGAGAGTTTATGATGGGTACTTGGTAGGCTTGATGTAGACCTCCCCGGCAATGGCGCCAGAAATTCTTCCTGCTACTTCTTGAGCTTGCGTTGGTTTTTCCCTTGAAGAGGAAAGGGTGATGCAGCAAAGTAGAGATAAGTATTTCCCTCAGTTAGAGAACCAAGGTATCAATCCAGTAGGAGGTACAAGCAAGTCCCCAATCTATGCACCTACACAAACAATCAAACACTTGCACCCAATGCGATAAAGGGGTTGTCAATCCCTTCACGGTCAATTGCAAAGGTGAGATCTGATAGAGATAGGTATAAAATATTGCTACAATGTAAAACAAAATAAAAGTAAATAAATTGCAGCAAGGTATTTTTGGTATATAGGTCTGAAAATATATGATGGAAAATAGACCCGGGGGCCATAGGTTTCACTAGAGGCTTCTCTCATGAAGGCAAATAATACGGTGGGTGAACAAATTACTGCTGAGCAATTGATAGAAAAGCGCAAAGTTATGACGATATCCAAGGCAATGATTATGCATATAGGCATCACGTCCGTGTCAAGTAGACCGAAACAATTCTGCATCTACTACTATTACTCCACACATCGACCGTTATCCAGCATGCATCTAGAGTATTAAGTTCATAAAGAATGGAGTAACGCCTTAAGTAAGATGACATGATGTAGAGGGATAAACTCAAGCAATATGATGAAAACCCCATCTTTTTATCCTTGATGGCAAAAATACAATACGTGCCTCGCTGCCCCTACTATGTCACTAGGTGAGGACACCGCAAGATTGAACCCAAAACTAAGCACCTCTCCCATTGCAAGAAATACCAATCTAGTTGGCCAAACCAAACTGATAATTCGAAGAGAAATACAATGATATCAAATCATGCATATAAGAATTCAGAGAAGATTCCAATAATATTCATAGATAATATGATGATAAATCCACAATTCATCGGATCTCGACAAACACACCGCAAAAGAATATTACATCGGATAGAACTCCAAGAACATCGAGGAGAACATGGTATTGAAGATCATAGAGAGAGAAGAAGCCATCTAGCTACTAGCTATGGACCCGTAGGTCTGAGGTAAACTACTCACGCTTCATCGAAAGGGCAATATGGTTGATGTAGATGCCCTCCGTGATCGAATCCCCCTCTGGCAGATCACTGGAAAAGGCCCCAAGATGGGATATCACGGGAACAGAAGGTTGCAGCGGCGGAAAAGTATTTTTGTGGATGCCTCTGTTGATAATGGAATATTTGATGATTTATAGAGCTGAGAGGGAGGTCGGTGGACTCTCGGGGGGCCCACAAGCCAGGGGCGTGCCCCCCTAGGGCGCGCCCTGAGGGCTTGTGGTGCCCTCGGGACTCTTCCGACTTCATCTCCAAGTTCCGTGGGTGTCTTCTGGTACAAGAAAAATCATCGTTAAAGTTTTATTACGTTTGGACTCCGTTTGATATTCCTTTTCTGCGAAACTCAAAAACAAGGAAAAAACAAAAATTGGCACTGGGCTCTAGGTTACTAGGTTAGTCCCAAAAATAATATAAAATAGCATATTAATGCAGATAAAACATCCAAAACAAATAATATAATAGCATGGAAAAAAATTATAGATACATTGGAGATATATCAATTCGTACCGCCCCTCCAGTGCCTACGACTGCGCCATCCGCCGTCGACGCGCGCATAGACGCACCATGCAAACAGAGAAAGAAGGTGGGTGCGCGGAGGAGATCGACAAGTCGGTGGCCAGCTGAAAGGATTGAGAAGAAGGGTCTTGAGGGGGGTGATTAGACCCTCAACAAGCAAAAGTAGCAGTTTTTAAGTTCTTTAAGTTGAGGTGGAGTTTTAGCACAAGTTTAACCATTCACAATACATTTCAAGCAAGCATGACAAGAGTATGAGCAGCGGAAAGAGTAAAGCATGCAATTTGCAAGAAAGTAAAGGGATGGGATTGGAGTGTGCAAACGCAATGAAGACACAGAGATTTTTGGCGTGATTCCGATAGGTGGTGCTATTGTACATCCACGTTGATGGAGACTTCAACCCACGAAGGGTAACGGTTGTGCGAGTCCACGGAGGGCTCCACCCATGAAGGGTCCACGAAGAAGCAACCTTGTCTATCCCACCATGGCCATCGCCCACGAAGGACTTGCCTCACTCGGGTAGATCTTCACGAAGTAGGCGATCTCCTTGCCCTTACAAACTCCTTGGTTCAACTCCACAATCTTGTCGGAGGCTCCCAAGTGACACCTAACCAATCTAGGATACACCACTCTCCAAAAGGTAATAAACGGTATGTTGATGATGAACTCCTTGCTCTTGTGCTTCAAATGATAGTCTCCCCAACACTCAACTCCCTCTCACAGATTTGGATATGGTGGAAAGATGATTTGAGTGGAAAGCAACTTGGGGAAGGCTAGAGATCAAGATTCTTGTGGTTGGATTGGAATGTCTTGGTCTCAACACATGAGTAGGTGGTTCTCTCTCAGAAAATGAGTAGTGGAAGTGTAGGCACGTTCTGATGGCTCTCTCTTGAATAGAGAAGGGGCTGGAGGGGTATATATAGCCTCCACACAAAATCTAACCATTACACACATTTGACCCAACTCGGTCAGACCGAATAGAAGAACTCGGTGAGACCGATTCAATTCAAAATGTGAACGTTAGGAATCTCGGTGGGACCGATATGATCAACTCGGTGGGACCGATGTGCTAGGGTTAGGGCAAAACCTCATCTCGGTGTGACCGATTGCATGAACTCGGTGAGACCGATTTCAGCAATGAGCAAACAGAGAGTTGGTCAGGCAAACTCGATGTGACCGGTTGCATATTTCGGTGAGACCGAAATAATTGCAACAGGCAACAGAGAGTTTGCAAGGTGAACTCGGTGAGACCAAAATGTTACGAAGGGAAACAGAGAGTTTGCATTGCCATCTCGGTGAGACCGAAATCCCTATCGGTGAGACCGAACTGATTAGGGTTTCTGGCAGTGGCTATGTCAAAGGAACTCGATGGCGCCGGATAGATCAAATTGATGGGGCCGAGTTTGACTTTAGGTTTAGGACATATTTGGAATTGAGAAAGTGGTTGAGGGCTTTGGAGCATATCACTAAGCACTTTGAGCAAGTAGACCATTAAGCAACACCTCATCCCCTTTTAATAGTATTGGATTTTCCTATGGACTCAATGTGATCTTGGGTCACTAAAATAGAAATGTAGAGTCTTGAGCTTGTGCCAATCTTTGTCCTTAGCATTTTGAAGGGGTTCCACATCCTCTTGTCCATGCCACGCCATTGTTGAACTTTCTGAAATATACTAGATGAAAATATTAGTCCAACAAGAGATATGTTGACATTAATTACCAAAATCACCCAGGGAGCACTTGTGCTTTCACAGGGAGCACTTGTGCTTTCACCAGCGCATTGATACGTCTCTGTCGTATCTACTTTTCCTAACGCTTTTGCTCTTGTTTTGGACTCTAATTTGCATAATTTGAATGAAACTAACCTGGACTGACGCTGTTTTCAGTAGAACTACCATGGTGTTGTTTTTGTGCAGAAATAAAAGTTCTCGGATTTGGACGAAACTTGTCGGAGAATTATTTCAGAATATATAAAAAAATACTGGAACCAAGAACCACCGGAGGGGGTGCCCTGGCTGGGCACGATACAATAGGGTGCGCCCCCTCCCTCTGGCGCACCCTAGTGGGTTGTGCTGCCGCCACCTCTTGTTCTTCATCGGGAGGCCAGATCTGGAGCCCGTTCGGGGCTCCGGAGAGGGGAATCTTCGGTCTTCGTCATCACCAACCCTCCTTCATCGCCAATTCCATGATGCTCCCCACCGGGAGTGATTAATTCCTTCGTAGGCTTGCTGGTCGGTGAGGAGTTGGATGAGATTCATCATGTAATCTAGTTAGTTTCGTTAGGGCTTGATCCCTAGTATCCACTATGTTCTGAGATTGGTGTTGTTATGACTTTGCCATGCTTAATGCTTGTCACTAGGGCTCGAGTGCCATGATTTCATATCTGAACCGTTTATGTTTTCACCATTATATCTATGTTCTAGATCCGATCTTGCAAGTCATATTCACCTATTACGTGTTATGATCCATAAACCCTAGTGTGACAGTAATTGGGATACTTTCCGGTGATGACCGTAGTTTGAGGAGTTCATGTATTCACTGTGTGTTAATGCTTTGTTCCAGTTCTCTATTAAAGGGAGGCCTTAATATCCCTTAGTTTCCTTATGGACCCCGCTGCCACGGGAGGGTAGGACAAAAGATGTCATGCAAGTTCTTTTCCATAAGCACGTATGACTATTTACACAATACATGCCTACATTATATTTATGAACTGGAGCTAGTTTTGTATTGCCCTAGGTTATGACTATGATATGATGAATATTATCCAACGAATTCACCGATCCAATGCCTACGAATTTTCCACATATTGTTGTTGCTAAGTCACTACTGTTGTTGTTACTGTTACACCTGCTACAAAATCATTGCTATCACTGCTATTGTTACTGTTACTATTACCACTGCTATCAAAATTAGCATTGAAACTGAAAATCTTGAAACATCTATTAGACCTAGCTCTCCTAGATATGAAATGCCTAAGATACCTGAAGGTTATGTTATGGATGAGGAGATAGCTAGACTTTTTCTTGCTTGCAATGATAGGCATGATCTTGAAAAATTACTATGCAAACTGAAAGAAAAATCTTTGAATGCTAGAATGAAACATGATCCTAAGTTTGCTACTTCACCTATCTTTGTTACCGATAAGGATTATGAATTCTCTGTTGATCCAGAGTTAATTACTTTGGTTGAATGTGATCCTTTCCATGGCTATGAAACTGAAACTGTAGTGGCACATCTCACTAAATTAAATGATATAGCCACCCTTTTTGCTAATGATGAGAAGATTCGCTACTACTATATCCTAAAATTATTTCCATTCTCATTAAAGGGTGATGCTAAGATATGGTACAATACTCTTGCCCCTGGTTGTGTGCGTAGTCCCTAGGATATGATTTACTACTTCTCTGAAAAATATTTTCCTCCTCATAAGAAACAAGCTGCTTTACAGGAAATACTTAACTTTGCACAAATTGAAGAAGAGAGTCTCCCACAAGCTTGGGGGAGGCTTCTCCAATTGCTTAATGCTTTGCCTGATCATCCTCTTAAGAAAAATGAAATACTTGATATCTTCTATAATGTACTAACCGATGCTTCTAGGGACTTCCTAGATAGTTGTGCTGGTTGTGTTTTCAGGGAACGAACTGTTGAACAAGATGAGGAATTATTGAATAACATATTGAAAATTATGATGATTGGACTCTTCCCGAACAACCGCCTAAACCCACTCCGAAGAAGAGGGGTATCTTATTTCTTAGTCCCGAAGATATGCAAGAGGCAAAGAAATATATGAAGGAAAAAGGTATTGAAGTTGAAGATGTTAAAAATTTACCTCCTACTGAAGAAATACATGGACTTGACACACCACCACCTCCACAGGTGGTAGAGGTAAATTCTTTATTAAAGTTTGATTAAGGTGACATCCCTTATAATAAACATCATAGTCAATGCCTTTATGAGTTTGACAATTACATTAGAAAACAAGATCACTTCAATGCAAATGTTATGAAACAATTGAAATATAATTCTGATATGATTGCTCGCTTGAGTGACTTGTTAGTTAGAATTACTAATGATGTTAGGGGTGTAGGAAAACACGCTTCTATGGTTCAAACCCAACTAGAACAAGTTGCTAAATCTCAAAGAGACTTGCTTAATGAAATGAACAATAATATGAATGATCATGCTGTTAGAGTAATGACTAGAGGAGGTAGAATGACTTTGGAACCACTTTATCCTCAGGGACACCCTAAAAGAATTGAACAAGACTCTCAAAGAATCAACACTGATGCACCTAGTCCTTCTAAAAAGAAAAAGAAAATTAAAATGATAGGACTTTGCATACCTCTAGTGAACCTGAAATAGAAAAAACTCCTGAAGATAACAATGATGTCTCTATCTCTGATGCTGAAACTCAATCTGGTAATGAACATTCATCTTGTGATAATGAAAAGGATAATGATGATGTTGATGATGACACTCAACCAAACAATGATAAACAACCAGATAATGATGTTGAGATAGAACCTGCTGTTGATCTTGATAACCCACAACCTAAAAATAAAAGATATGATAAAAGAGACTTTGTTGCTAGAAAACATGGTAAAGAAAGAGAACCATGGGTTTAGAAACCCATGCCCTTTCCATCTAAACCAACTAAGAAAAAACATGATGAATAATTTGAACGCTTTTCTGAAATGCTTAGGCCAGTCTTTTTGCGCACTCGCTTGACAGATATTTTAAAGATGGCCCCTTATGCAAAATATATGAAAGAAATCATTACTAATAAAAGAAAGATACCTGAAGCTAAAATCTCCACCATGCTTGCTAATTACTCTTTTAAGGATGGAGTACCCAAAAAACTTGGATATCCGGGGATACCAACTATACCTTGCTCCATAAAAAAAATGTAAAAAATGCCTTGTGTGATTTAGGAGCCGGTGTTAGTGTTATGCCTTTCTCTTTATATAAAATACTTGACTTGAATAAACTCACACCTAGTGAAATATCTTTGCAAATGGCTGACAAATCAACTACCATACCTATCGGTATTTGTCAGGATGTGCAAGTTGTTGTTGCAAATGTTACTATCTTAACAGACTTTGTTATACTTGAGATGCCTGAGGACGACAACATGTCGATTATCCTTGGTAGACCCTTTTTGAATACTTCAGGGGCTGTTATTGATTGCAATAAAAGCAAGGTCACTTTTCATATCAATGGTAATGAGCATACGGTGCACTTTCTGAAGAAACAATTCCAAGTGAATGGTATTAATGTTATTGAAAAATCTCCGACACTCACTATTGGAAGCTTTCAACTACCTCTACCTACTGCGAAAAAGAAATATGACATACTTATTGTGGGGGATATTCACATCCCCGTGGAGGTAGCTTAAGTGTTTTACGAAAGTTCTTCGGTTTCATGCTAATTGAAAGTGGTTGTTAATAAGACTTGATCAACCTTGTTAATGGATCATTTTCGAGAGGCATGAAGTCGATGAATTTAGTGAGCACAACTTTTTGTCCCTACCATTTGTTTTCTGTTTTTCTTAGTTAAATATAAAATTTCATGTTTTGTCTGTTTTCTGAATTTCCCGTGCAATAAAAAAAATGAGCCAAAAATAAAAGTTCTCAGAATGCCCTGAAATTTTAACATGATTTTTTTTAATATTTCTGAATTTCTGGTGAAATAACATCAGAGGGGGGGGGGTGCTCCTGGTGACCACAAGGCACCAGGGCGCGCCAGCAACCGAGGCGCGCCCTGGTGGGTTGTGGCCGCATGTGGGTCCCCTCACTTATCTATTTAGCCCATGTCATCTCCTACCTCCAGAAAAAATTCATCATAGCTCCCTCTCTCGTGTTCTTGCTCGCAAACCCGTGGATTTCGATCTCTTTGCTCGAAGCTCTGTTTCCGAAACTGTTTTGGGGGATTGCTACTTGGTATGTGACTCCTCCGTTGCTCCAATTAGTTTTTGCTTAGTGGTTTATTTTTTGAATAATTAGCTACTCTTGGTGCTGCTATAGATGGGCTTGCATGTTGAATTCTTAGAGTTCTAAGTAGTTTGAATGCTTCATATAGCCTCTATGCACCCTTACGAGTAGTTGCTATCAATCTTGTGAAGTTTTATTGACAAAAATTTTGTGTCCCAAAAATTTTCAGAAATTGTTCGCAAATAAAAATGCAATTCTTTAGGAGTTCTTCGAGGAGGATGTCTGCAGAGGCATCATCTAGTAGTGACTCGATACGTCGGTCTTATGTTGAGCGGGATGCCGCTATCAAATCATGCCTATGGCCGTGTAATGATTTCATTGTAAGCGCAGGCATTAAGGAAGAATTTGATCAATATGTTCACAACGCCTAGCTCGGCCCCTACATTGAAGATAAGTGCATTCAGCATCTCAACCTCACAGAAACTTTTACTAAGAAATTTAAATATTTTCCTTTTGAGTCTAGAGTTTCGTTTAGCCTTTATGATCATTCATTTACCATGCCTCTAAGTGTGCTCTGTAATGCCTGCAAAATTCCATATTGGGGTTCATTAGACGAGCCACCAAGATCTGAGTATGAGTCATTTTTGACTGGCATTTGCTACGGTGAGGATACAGGAGTGACACAGGGTAGAATAAAAAGTATTCATTTCCCATCAATTCACTATTTTGCACTCTTTAATGGCAAATGCATCGTAGGCAAGCAAGATTGCAGCACACTATGTGCTCCTGACTTGAGCCTCATACACACTGCTCTGACCGGAATTAAAGGTTATAATCTTGGAGCGATTATTGCACGAAGATTGCAACACAATGCTACAAGTTGTTACTTTTACGGTGGGATTTATGCTTCTCGTGTAGCTGAAGAGGTTGGTGTTATACCTCTGCCTTACGATCCCATCTTACCTACTCAGTACTTAGACTTTGAGGCCATGAAGCACCATAAGTTCCTTAAGGGCAAAATCACTTATTATACTTATAACTTGAGGTTCAATAAAGAAACCATTTTGCCTGTTGTTTTGCCTGCGCCTGTTCTCTTTAATTTTGACAGCAAAAGAAGATATTATGTTCTTGAGAGCGAGGCCCGCTCGTACAAGGCGGAGATCGAGGCAGCTCTGCGGGCTAAGGAGGCTACACCAAGAGCCTCTGTGATCTATCACTCTGACTACTATGCAGGCCGCGGCAGGTGATTACCAAGCTAGGCCAAAAGCCTAAGCTTGGGGGAGTACGTATTTCCACCGACATTACATTCATGTTCACATATTTCATTCCAGTTGTCGGTATCCACACTTTTTCATTGTACTATCCATGCTAGATTTAATTTTTCTCGCTTTATTCTGGTGTGTTTGAAAAACTTTGAGAAAATCCAAAAATATTTCTTGTTTCTTTTTGGGTTTTTTCTAGCTTAAATTAGTTGTAGTGTTAAAAGAAAACCCAAAAATATTTCCTTGTTCTTCTTTTTCCTATTGGGAGCTTTCCTGTGTAAATAGTTTTTTTTCATTTTTGTTTTCCCTTCTTTAATTTGCTTTCTTTAAAAAAACTAAAAACTCCAAAAATATTTCATTGTGTTTCTCTGAAATTCTTTTCTTTTTAGTGAGTCATACCAAGGAGAAGACCATGATGAAATTGTTGAGTGGCTCTCATATATATTATTGTTGATCTAACAAAGAGCCCAAATTGCTTTGTCTTCTCTTCTTGAATAAAATGTTTACAAATTCCAGCTTAGCCCATGACACTCTTGCACTATTATTATTTTCATATCATTCGATCGTGCAAGTGAAAGGCAATAATGAAGATATTTGATGAATTGACTGTGGCAGAGAAAAGCGGGTATGAACTCAACTTGTTCTGTTTTTGTAAATATGTTTAACCTAGTATCCATGATTCGGCATATTATGATCAAACATGTTTGCAGTGACAATTAGAGATTATAGTTTCTCATGCCATGCTTAAGTAGCTAGGAGTGGCTAATGATTTATCTTAGGTGTCAACATGCATTAAAATAATTGTGATGTGGTATGATGATATGGTATCCTCCTCTGAATGTTTCAAGTGGCTTGACTTGGCACATGTTAATGCATGTAGTTGAATCAAAACCAACATAGCCTCTTTGATATTTATGTTCATGGTGTTCATATCCTAATCATGCTAGTATTCAATGTTTATTATGCATAATGCATGATCATGACCGTTTTCGCACTCTAGCTGGCCGCTTCTCAACTTATTTGCTAGCCTTCGCATGTACTAAGCGGGAATACTGCTTTTGCATCAAAATCCTTAAACCCAAGTTATTCCAGATTAGTCCATCATATCTACCTATATGCGGTATTACACTGCCGTTCCAAGTAAATTTGCATGCGCCCCCTCTAAAATTTCAAAGAGAAAAATTCACTATAGGGCCTATAACTTGCACTGGTGGCCACTTTAGTCACTGTGGTTAGAAATACCCAAAATACAATCACTAAACTTGCTCTAGAGGGTCACATACGGTCCATTCTTTGGTTTGCCCTATGTATTCGTTGATGTGGCACTTGTCTAGTCACCCACTTGGCAGCTTGACTGCCACATCATCTTACCCGCCTGAATACACCGGGAACCAAGGATTTTTTTGCAAAATCACCACAAATAAAAGAACCCCTCTCCTATCCACAACTGCTCCCTCTCGCCGCCGGTCCCCTTCCTCCAGCACCACCACTAGCGGCACCGGCACGGCATCCTCCGCCACCTCCTCCGCAGCCACGACTTCCTTGGGACCCCGCACCACAGTAATGATGACCACCGCCTCCTCCTCAACCTCCTCGATGTCCTGGGTGTGCGCAGTGATGGCCATGTCACAACCGCCGGAGGAGAGCAGCAAGGCGTCCTTGCCCCTACCGACGGCCTCGAGCAGGAAAGTGGAGTTGGGGCTGCCGCTGCTGAAGAGGAGTCACAAGAAGCCGCCGCGGTCGACGCCGGTGCCCACCCGCGGTATGCAGCGGACGAGGAGGGGAGTGGCCGGAGATGGCGTGGGTGGCCTTGGCCTATCGCCGTGGCGACAACGCGAACTACATCATCAGCACGTCGGCAGCCTCCGTGACCCATCCGCACGCCACCCCATGACCCGTGACTTGAGCTGGGTGGCATCCTGGAGTGGCCGGGCTCCCCTGTAGATTGAACTCCGATACTATTCAGTACCACTTGGTGTGAAATTTGCACCTTTTTCTTGTTCTTGCAGCAGGAATTAATTCTGTATTACTACTTGGGTCTAGACAACAGCGCACACACTCCTTTGGAGTGTTATCTACTGTCATAATCTCTGTCACAGTGGGTGATGACTGATGATGAACAACCAAACAATCAATTGCACGTTTGCCAGTATTACTCCAGTTTGTCTTTCTTATGTCAGGCTTTTGCGTGAAATTTGTGTGTTCTGGGTTGAGATATATAAACTTGAAAAATCAACAACATTCTTAATTAACCATGTCCAAGATTGCTTGCATTGCAGTAGTACATCCTTCCTACTAGTAATCTATACTTCAGATTTAGTCCAAGGCATACATCCTACTGAGTTAATATCACCTTAAGTACATGAACTTGCACGGTGTTAACAAATACATACATAAACTTGAAAAAACCATAAAAGTGGTCACTTAAATCTTGATGGGGTAACAATTTGGTAGAAAATAGTCCCGTAGCTGCTAGATTGGACACCACCATGTCATCAAGTGGCACATGCCCCGTGCTGTTTTTTCTCACAAAACCCGCCGACGTTATTACGTAAGTGCACTATAAGTTCCTTGGTTCCCCATTCCCCAAATCTCCATCCCGAGTACAAATACCTAACCACAAGCCCGCGCCTGCACTCCCACCATAGAGGGCTCCCGACAGCCATGCGCATTGGCATCACAAAGGAGGGAGGCGGCCGTGGCGTTGGGACATCGTAGGCGCGAGGCAGAGGTGTTTTCACTGGCAGCGGTGACATAGGTTATGGTCGTGGCTAGAGGCGGTCTGATTGGCAGCGGCTTGAGGAACATCGAGGCCCGAGCAATGGGCGGTCACCGACATTGTGTGATGTTGAAAACTTGTTCCATTGATATATGCTGATGAAATATGATGGAATTTTGTACTGTAATACTGATAAATTGTCTCGTTGGTTAATGTAGCAGTCTGTGCTTCAATTTGTGCCCTATGTTTTGCTTCAATTTGTGCCCTATTTTGTGCTCCAATTTTGCACAGTAAATTTTCTGTAATTGTGATTCAAACTTGCATTGAAAAATTGTATGTGCCTAATTGCAAAGTGGATCAAAGGAGGATGTAGGAGGCAGGTGTCGAGCTGGACCTAGCATCTCGCAATGCGTTGCTGCCTCAACCTTGGCACGTAGATGACCCCTTGCCAGGATGTCTCACATTGCTGACATAAGCTCGTTCCTACATTACAATTTAATGTGAGCTAATTAGTCAGAGAGTTGTGGACAAATTATTATAGAAGGGAAAACACAAAACATCTAACTGACTTAGCCAAAATCATCATCAAGGAGATGTCATGCGGGTACAAGGAGATCCTTCCCAGCAAAAACTAATATTCGCACAAAAATCATGGAGAACATGACTTGATCGTGTGCGAGTAAAAGACCTTACGAAAATGAGTTGCCAAGGTCTCCAGTGAAGCACGCAGATATGGGACATACCGTACACCGAAGGGTAGGCACCAGACTCAAGGAGGATAAGCACCATGCCGCCGCAATCGCCGCTGATGAACTCCAATGCATCGTCACCCTGCTTGGTTCTGCTCGAGTTGGAAGGAGAAATGAGCAGACCAAGGGTTTTGGGAAGGATTATCTGACGTATGTGCTACTTCATGGTCACACAGGGTCGTTATTACAAGATTTCATTTTGTCTTGTAGATGAGGGCTTTCTGAAAATATATTCTTTTCAATAAGAGTTTTCCAAAAAAAATCATGCAGGCCGTGTGCATCTTGATAACCTTGCATCCAAGGTAGACTGTTGGACCAAATTGTTAACTCATCAAAAGTTAAGTGACCACTTTTATGGTTTTTTCTAGTTTATGCATGTTTCTGTTAACGCCACACAAGTTCATGTACTAATGGTGATATTAACTCCATCCTACTAGTGCAGAAGATCCAATGCAAGATTGAAATGAACATGCTTCAGTTTCAGTTGCTCTGTAGCTCACTCATCATCACGTCCTGGTGCACCACCGCCCCCACCGCGTCACTGGACTCCTCCTGCGCCATGTCCAGTCGCGCGCCCAGCACCGCCATGACCTCCGCTCAGTTGACAACTTCACGTGCCCGCCGACGCGTGTGGCGCTTCTTAGCATAGTCGTGTGAGGCGCAGCCGACTGCTCCCAGGGGAAGGGCTCGATCGAGGGCCGCAAGGTCATCATCGCCGCTCGCCGTCCACGTGGTCGCCGGCCACTCCTCGCCATGTTCGCTTGTCCTCAGACTCCATCTCGCTCTCCTGAGCCTCCGCATTGAAGGAATCAAGCCGGGGTGCCCCAAATCACTGGCGTCTGAAGTATGCGCACGCCCACGCGGATGCCGCGCATGGCCATGTCTCGCTGTCTGCACTCCTGCTCGTCCCCCTCCTCCGCCACGGCACCCATGCCATGTTTGGCCACTCGCCCTTCTCCTCCGCAGCGCACCGCAGCCCCACCTCCACCAGCCCGCTGGCAGCCGTGACCCCGCAGCGCGGCGCCAACCTGCAAGCAGTGTTCAACAAGATCCTGAACGTGGCGGTGGTGGGTGCGCTGGCGAAGGACCATAAGGTGCGGCGCGTGTTCGTGCTGAGCGACATGGAGTTCGACGGGCAGTGAGGCGTAGGTGTCGGAGTTGCGGCCGTGAGATGCGGGTTGCTGGTTGCTAGCTTACTACTCCCGTCTGCGCCATGAGCGGAGGTGCGGCCGCGGGATGCATGCACAGCCTCCGTGGGGTGCCGGGGCGAGTGGAGAGGCCGACAGTGGTGTGCCCCTGGCGCGCGGCAGCGGATCCCCGCCGGGACGGCGTGAATTGTGGCGGTGACCGACAGGCGACAGCTAGCAGGCCATCGGGAGAAGAAGAGCGAGTTGGGGGCGGCTCGGCCTGACAAGGGTGCCGCTCGGTCCGACCAGGGGGGAGCTCTTTTAATCACTGGCATTTTAAAAAGAAACCCCTGCATAGCTGGCGTATTCAAGCGAGCGAGCGGACATGGCAGTCAACGCATATGTGGCAAGTGTTGACTCGGGCCAGATCAGCGTGTACGTATAAGAAACCGTAGAATGGACCATATGTGACCCCCTAGAGCAAGTTTATTGATTGTATTTCGGGTATTTCTAACCACAGGGACTAAAGTGATCACCGACGCAAGTTATAGGCCCTATAGTGAATTTTTCTCAATTTCAAATGAACATTTGTTTTGTGTGTCTGGACCGCTCATGGAGCGATAGGGGGCGATCAGTATCTTCCATGCTAAGCGGGTTATTCTCATGATGTGTGTTTATTCACTCATCCTTGCACGAGAGGGGCGTTAATAGGGATGCCCAGTCCCGAAATCAAAAATTGCAAATAATTAAACAAAACTCCCCTAGGACTGTTGTTGGTATGGACTGTACATGTGGATTCGGCTAGCCGTGGAGTGTGTTTGTTGGTGGAGGGGGAGTAAACCTTTACTTTTATCGATTGGGAACTGCCGCTAATGTGTTTAGCATGGAACATATTGATAACTCTTGGTCGTAACATTTACAGGAAGGGTGTACCTCCCGAAATTATATTTATCTCTGTTTTAAGCTTTGAGCTCTGGCACCTCCGCAAATCCCTGCTTCCCTCAGCGAAGGGACTATCTATTTAATTTTATGTTGAGTCATCACATTCTCAAACAAGCGCCAGACCTAAGAGCACTATTGTCATCCTCATGCATTCTGCATAGTTAATGTTGAATGCATCATGACTGGATCTTTTCTATCATGAATTACAATGTTTAGTCGTTGCTTGAACTTTGGAGGTGCTCTGCATTTATGTTTTGCGGTCTCAGAAAGGGCTAGCAAGATACCACTATTGTCATATTATATCATGGTTGTTTTGACAAAGTGTTGTCATTTGAGATATTTTACTATTACTTGCTAGTTGCTTATGTCATTGATATGAGTTAATATAATTCCTAAGAGTTATTGTTGACATGGTTAGTCATAATCCTTGCTGAAAACCTGGGTGCTACTTAAGATTATTTATGTAAACAAGAGCAAACGAGTTCGTAAAAGTTTTTCTTTATCACTTTCAGTTTGTCAACTGAATTGCTTGGGGACAAGCAAAGGTTTAAGCTTGGGGGAGTTGATACGTCTCCATCGTATCTACTTTTCCTAAAGCTTTTGCTCTTGTTTTGGACTCAAATTTGCATGATTTGAATGAAACTAACCTGGACTGACGCTGTTTTCAGCAGAACTACCATGGTGTTGTCTTGTGCAGAAATAAAAGTTCTCAGATTTGGACGAAACTTTTTGGAGAATTATTTCAGAATATATAAAAAAAACTAGAACCAAGAACCACCGGATGGGGTGCTCTGGCTGGGCACGATACACCACGGCGCGCCCCCTCCCTCTGGCGTGCCCTGGTGGGTTGCGCCCATCTCGTGGCCCTGTAGACCCTAATTCCAGCACTGTAAAATCCTATTTTCGGAGAAAAAAATAGGAGAGGAAGTTTCATCACATTTTACAATACGAAGCCGCCACCACCTCCTGTTGTTCATCGGGAGGCTACATCTGGAGCCCGTTCGAGGCTCCGGAGAGGGGAATCTTTGGTCTTTATCGTCACTAACCCTCCTTCATCGCCAATTCCATGATGCTCCCCACTGGGAGTGAGTAATTCCTTCGTAGGCTCGCTGGCTGGTGAGGAGTTGGATGAGATTCATCATGTAAGCAAGTTAGTTTTGTTAGGGCTTGATCCCTAGTATCCACTATGTTCTGAGATTGATATTGTTATGACTTTGCAATGCTTAATGCTTGTCACTAGGGCCCGAGTGCCATGATTTCAGATCTGAACCGTTTATGTTTTCACCATTATATCTATATTCCAGATCCGATCTTGCAAGTCATATTCACCTACTACGTGTTATGATCCGTAAACCCCTGTGTGATAGTAAGTGGGATACTTTCCGATGATGACCGTAGTTTGAGGAGTTCATGTATTCACTCTGTTTTAATGCTTTGTTCCGGTTCTCTATTAAAAGGAGGCCTTAATATCCCTTAGTTTCCTTATGGACCCCGCTGCCACGGGAGGGTAGGTCAAAAGATGTCATGCAAGTTCTTTTCCATAAGCATGTATGACTATTTACGGAATACATGCCTACATTATATTTATGAACTGGAGCTAGTTTTGTATCGCCCTAGGTTATGACTGTTATATGATGAATATCATCCAACGAATTCACCGATCCAATGCCTACGAATTTTCCACGTATTGTTCTTGCTAAGTCATTACTATTGTTGTTACTGTTACACTTGCTACAAAATAATTGCTATCACTGTTACCGTTATTGTAACTGTTACCACTGCTATCAAATAATCATATTACTATGCTACTGATCACTTTGCTGCAGATATTTAATCTCCAGGTGTGGTTGAATTGACAACTCAACTGCTAATACTTGCAAATATTCTTTGGCTCCTGTTGGGGATATAACCCCACGGTGTAACCCGCCCAGGAGGGGCCGGGTTATGTTGTTGGCGACTTAGCAATAACGCCTAGAAAGGCCCAACAAGCCAAGATGTGAAAGCCCGGAGGCGGCTTACGACATGGGCCAATTGAAGGCCCAAGACCCGGAGATGGAGCGTGACCTAGAGGTGTGAGCCACCCAATGGCGACTTGCCTAGCAAGGCAAGGCGACTTAGAACCAGGGTCGGTCAAGTTGTATGACCCGACCTGGACTCTTGTAAGTCCAGGGCCTCGACCTGTGTATATAAAGGCGAGTCCCTGCGGCGGGTAAAACTTAAGTTACAATCCATCGATAGCTAGGTCAAGCGATTCCACTCCCTTGTAATCAATACTCAAGCAATACAACTCAAAGCAGGACGTAGGCTTTTACCTCGATCGTGAGGGGCCAAACCTGGGTAAACTCGTGTCTTTCGTCCCGCTCAACCCCTTCAAGCTAATCATCGTTGCGATGGCTCCACACCTAAGTCCTTTTGCTAGGGCATCTGCCATGTTAAAACCACGACAGTTGGCGCCGACCATGGGGCCAGTGCACGGTGGTTTCGAGTTCTTGAAGGGCCCTTTCCCAGGGATCGAGGGATACACCGTTGGCAGGATGACCAAGAGTCGCCGCGGCAAGCGCTACATCGACGATGCTGGCTGGGGCCCCGAGGCCAAACCAATCGAGTAAGGGTACCGGGTCCCCTTTGGCGGAATTCATGTCTTCATCGGAAAGATCGGCGGATCTGAGCCTGAGCTGGACACCTCCATCGACATCATCGAGTCGGCTCGGTGCATGCAACCCGCCTGGATTCAACCCGGCCAGAAGCGTGTTTTCGTCGGATTCACGCATGGCATGGATCTTGCGGAGGATTCTGTATCTGGGGGAGAGACTCTCATCTACTCAGGTGATGATTCCTCGACCGGAGAGACGGAGTCGATTTACCAGCTTCAAGACGGTGGGCTTGGGGGCTATTCCGATGGCGACAGTATTCCTGACCCCTATGAGCCACCATACAGGGCTGCTATCTTCATGGCTGGCACAGGGTCGGCTCTCAATTCATCGACAACTGTAGCTATGAAATCTAGTTCGGCGGCGGCGGCTGGGGCTGGCAGTTCAGTTAGGCCGTCGGCTCAGGTTTTGTCAGATATCTTGGGCACTTTGACAACCTTGTTAGCAACAGAGGTTACTGCGGTGAATCAAGCGGAGCATAATGTAGAGATTGCAAAGGTGCGAGATGAGGTAGCCAAGGCCCGGGAGGATCTTAACGCAGAGAATGCCAGGATGGCAACGGAACAAGCCTAGATGGATTCTGAGTCACAACATCTAATGGCGGAGGCTTTTCGCTCGAGTCTGGATCAGAACGCGTCCAATGTTGTTCTTCGAAGGAGACACCAAACCAGCCTGCCTTTGCAGTATGAGGCATGAAACCTTTTTAGCACGCCCGGGGCAGGACCAAGTAATCTGCCAGGAACAACCCGGGCAACACAGACACCAGGGAGCGGGGCGGCGGCTCAGCCTCAACTGTCAGACCCGCCCCGTAGGGATCAGACCCCGCCTCGGCGTTTCTCGACACCATCTGGCCATTATTCTAACCCGGTGGATAACATGATAGTAGCAGCTACCAGGCTCAATGCGCTTCCTCTTACTGATGAAACGCCCTTCGCAGCTGAGGCGTGGAACGCGATTGACCTCCTGCAAATAGTGGTTGCACAACAGGAGAAATATTCATACAGTCATGACCGGGTGCACTCAACCCCCCTCCCAAGTCGCAGTTACAGCCGGTGCATTGAGTCATCGGTAGTTTCCAGCAGTGAACGACATTGTCGACCGCCCCAGGATGACCCATCCCATGGGAACAACCTGCCCCTTACTCATGCTCAGGTGATTGTGGACGAGGCCAGAGCCCGCCGAGAGGCGGAGGCGGCGGCGGCTCAACTAGGGGCTTATCAGCAGCCTTCGGTGACCCCTTCGGCCTCAGTGGGAGCCGGTGTAATTTCCAAGTCTGTTGGAGTACCATGTTTAGTGTCGGCTTTGCGTAACGAACATTTGCCCAAGGATTTTAAGGGCCCTCGCAAGGTGCCTAATTATACAGCTGATCTCCCTCCGGAGGGCTAGATTGAGAGTTATGAGTTAGCCATGGAGATGTTGGATGTCAATGATGCAGTATGTGCCAAATACTTTACTATCATGTTGGATGGGCCAGCTCGCACATGGTTAAAAGGTTTACCTCCTAATTCTATCAGCTCATGGGCAGAGTTGAAGGCGCGTTTCATACTTCCAAGGGACGTGCAAGCAGCCTCTGATGATTGTTGACCTGGATCACTGCATGCAGCGAGAGGATGAGTCGGCCCACCATTGGGTCCAGCGGGTCTCCGCTATTATTCACTCATCGGATAGCATTGCGGTGGGTCAGGCGGTTCTGATCTTGGAAAAGAACTGTCACTTTATCCACCTTAAGCAGAAGCTCAGGCGGCTTAAGCGTTATTGTAAAGACATGGGCGAACTCATGGCGGCTCTCATTAAGTATGCAGACTCTGATAACACAAAAGACCCTGGATCTGATGATGAGAAATCCAACAAGGGCAAGAAGAATGGCAATGGTAAGGGTCAGCAGTAGAATATGGCAGGGCATAATGGCAACAACCAGGGCAACAGTGGTAAGCGCTGACACCCCGACGGAGGGTTAGATCTGGTAGCTAACACCAACACTGGGTACAAGAACCAGCACCACAACGGTAATGTTAAGCCACCCTTTAGCAGTGCAAAGCCTTTTAATCATGAGGCGGCGCTTAATGACCCATGCTCAAAGCACAGTCTTCCCAACAAGCCGTCCACTCATGCCTGGAAGGATTGTTGGGTTATGTGAAAGTTCGGGAATTACAGCCTCAATCAGAATCATGGCAAAAATAATGGGCCGCCCGGTGGGTCGGGATCCGGTTCTCAGGGGTCTGGCTTTGGTGGTGGCGGCTCAAATTTTGGCTATCACGGTCAAGGTAACCATGGTGGTCATAATCAACAGTCTAGTCAGGGTAACCAGCAGCAGGGTAATCAGTCAGGATATCAGAGTAATCCGAAACAGCTCAATGGTGGCCAATACCATGTTTTCGCCACAAGTCTTTGCAAACGAGATCAGAAGGTTCATAAGCAGGCAGTTCATGCGGTAGAGCCGACTGTTCCGCAGTATTTGAGATGGTCTGAGCACACGATATCGTGGAGTCGAGCGGATCACCCGCCACGGGTTGATAACCTGGGTCAATTAGCCCTTGTGGTGGCCCCTAAAGTTGGTGGCTATAAATTCACTAAGGTGCTTATGGACGGTGGCAGCAGTATCAACATTTTATATTATGACAGTTTTCGCCGGATGAATTTAACTGACAAGGATCTTAAGCCGTCTTCCACAGTCTTCCATGGTGTGCTGCCTAGTAAGTCAGCGTATCCTATGTGAAAAATTGCCCTGGAATTAGCCTTTGGTGATGATTATGACTACAGGGCAGAGACACTGTGGTTTGAAGTGGTCAAAATCAAGAGTCTGTATCATGCCTTGCTCGGACGGCCGGCTTATGCTAAGTTCATGGCTCGCCCTTGTTATGTTTATCTATAGCTCAAGATGCCAGGGCGAAAGGGGACAATTACGGTCCATGGTGATCAAAAAATTGCTTTGGAATGCAAGGAAGGAGATGCAGCTTATGCAGAGTCAGCTTGTGCTACTGAGGAGCTAAAGTTCTACAAAGATAATGTTGACCCAGCTGATATGACCCCTCTGAAGAAGCCCACTACTGAGCAAGACCCTTTGTTAAAGTTTAAGTCGGATGATGATACCAAGCAAGTTGATTTTGTCCCTGGCGATTGATCTAAGCAGTTCACGATGGGGACTAATACCCTGATGAGTACGTCGAGCCATGTTATTACAGATAATGCCATAAATATCGAGGCTATTTTACATGCCAAAAGTTTACACAAGGAAAAGGTTTACACAAGGCCTAAAAGTAGTGGTTTGAAGATCCCAATGGTGCCCTGCCGCATGTCTGTGCCATTTCTCCTTGGTGGGAAATCCTTTAAGAGGAGGAGGTGATGGTTGTCTGTAAGAAAGAGGGACCTGGAAAAGAGCCTCCGTAGATCAGGTAGGTTTTTTAACGAACCTATAGTGGAAAAAATAGTTGAGGTCCGAATAGGGTCAAACCATACTATGGACCTTTTCCGCAGTGTGCCTCCGGCGCTGCCCAAGGTATTTTAAGTGTGTAGTTATGTACGCGCGGTACATATGCCGCAACCTTATGGGGCGGTCGGCGGAGGCTAAACTACTATGTAAGCTCCGGCTCCACCGGGCTATCGCATTGTAGTGCGGATCGGACTCGCTTAGCAGAGTCGTGGGTCTTAATGACCGATGGGTTGTCCGGCTTGATGAGGCCGCCCTGTACTTTGGCTGCTAGGGCCGCAGTATGCTCCTTAGTATGGAGGGAGCACTCCATATTCCCATTTACTCTGATGACGTCACGAGGTCCAGGCATTTTGAGCTTCAGATAAGCATAGTGCGGGACGACATTAAAGCGAGCGAAGGCCGTTCGTCCGAGCAGTGCATGATAACCACTGGGAAAGGGGACGATGTCGAAGATCAAGTCTTCACTTCGGAAGTTATCTGGAGAGCCGAATACGACTTCCAGTGTTAAGGAGCCCGTGCAGCGGGCCTCCACGCCAGGTATCACTCCTTTAAAGGTAGTGTTGCTAGGTTTGATTCTTGACGGGTCGATACCCATCTTACGAACAGTATCCTGGTAGAGCAAGTTGAGGCTGCTGCCGCCGTCCATAAGGACTCTAGTAAGATGGTATCCGTCAATGATAGGATCGAGTACCAGGGCTGCCGAACCTCCATGACGGATACTGGTTGGGTGGTCCCTGCGATCAAAGGTGATCGGACAAGCCGACCATGGGTTAAATTTTGGGGCGACGGGCTCTACGGCGTAGACGTCCCTTAATGCGCGTTTGCGCTCCCTCTTGGGGATGTGGGTGACATAGATCATGTTCACCGTTTTCACCTCGGGGGGGGGGGGGGGGGGGGGGGGACTGTTTCTGTCCCCCAGTGTTCGGCGGGCGAGATTCATCATCGTCCTCGCTTTGAGGCCCTTTCCCCTTACGTTCGGCATGTAATTTACCAGCCTGTTTAAAAACCCAGCAGTTTCTGTTGGTGTGGTTGGCAGGCTTATCAGGGGTGCCATGAATCAGGCAAGGTCGCTCTAATATTTTGTCCAAGTTGGATGGACCATCCCTATTACCTTGGAACGGCTTCTTCTGCTGACCGGATTTAGAGCCACTGAATCCGGCGTTTACTGCCGTATCCTCTATTTCTTTGTTGTTATTTCGACACTTGTTTTTGCTGTGTTGTGGCCTTCCATTGCCATCTCTGGCCTCAGAGGTGCCGGGGTCGCTGGTACTATTGCTTCTACGAGCCAGCCAGCTATCTTTGCCTGCACAGAAGCGGGTCATGAGTGCAGCAAGAGCTGCCATAGTCTTTGGCTTTTCCTGACCGAGGTGTCGGGCAAGCCATTCGTCACGGACGCTGTGCTTAAATACCGCTAGGGCTTCGGCGTCCAGACAGTCCACGATTTGGTTCTTTTTAATTAAGAACCGATTCCAAAGTTTGCGAGCTGACTCTCCAGGTTACTGGACTATGTGACTCGAGTCATCAGCATCCGGTGGCCGGACATAAGTGCCCTGAAAGTTGTCCTGAAAAGCATCCTCTAAGTCTTCCCAACTTCCAATGGAGTTTTCTGGGAGGCTATTCAACCAGTGCCGTGCTGGTCCTTTCAGCTTTAGAGGGAGGTATTTAATGGCGTGGAGATCATCTCCGCGAGCCATGTGAATGTGGAGAAGAAAATCTTCAATCCATACGGCGGGATCCGTTGTTCCATCGTATTGCTCGATGTTCACAGGTTTAAACCCTTCCGGAAATTGGTGCTGCATTACCTCATCGGTAAAGCACATGGGGTGTGCGGCACCTCTGTACCGGGTGACATCACGACGGAGTTCGGATGACATCTGTGTTCGGTGCTGACCCCGGATTTGGTTAGGTTTGTCATGCCAGGCTTGATGGCCGTCATCTCATGTGGGGGCACGTCCTCTTGATCCATAGATGGATCTGGTCTGGCCGGCTCTATTGGTCAGGTCCTAACGTAGGTCGTACGTGCAGCGCGGAGCCGCTGCTTCCTTACCTCTATTACGAGGGGGTGCGGGCTGGTGTTCGGCATGATTAGCCGTTTTGTCCCGTCCACGTGGTGGTCGGTCCGGTTGATCAGCCTGATTGTATTTGGACGGTATTGGCTCGAGGGCCTCGTCATCGAATTGTGGCAGTAGCCTGCGCTTGGGATAACTCTTTGTTTGGCGCTCAAAGCCATATCCTTCTTCGGCGGCTAGGACCTTAGTCCATCTGTCGTTGAGCGTATCCTGCTCGGCTTGAAGCTGCTACTGTTTCTTTTTCAGGCTCCGTGCAGTGGCGATGAGCCATCGCTTGAAGCGTTCTTGTTCTAGGGGTTCTTCTGGGACGATGAAATCTTCGTCACCGAGGCTAACATCCTCTTCGGAGGCAGGTAGGTAGTTACTATCCTCCGAATCCTCATGATCGGCAAGTTCATCGGGGCTGTATTGACCCTCTTCCCTTTCATCCTGCTCGAACACAGGCTCAACGGGGTGGTCGGAGTCTTCGGCGTTGTCCAGAGTGTCATTATCTCTGGTGCCGGTATTGCTTTCCCTTGCCCGACGCGATCGTGAGCGGCGCCGCTGACGCCGGCGTTTTGGTGGTTCGTCGACGGGCTTCTCTTGAGTGCCATCATCGTCCTTCTTTTCAGGCGTGTCCACCATGTATACATCATAAGTAGAAGTGGCCGTCCAGCGCCCAGTGATGGGCGGGTTTTGGCCTGGTTCAACTCCGACATCATCGTCCATGCCATCGATGTCTTCAGAGGCGTAATCTAGCATGTCAATTAAGTCCTCGACAGTGGCTATTAAGTGGGTGGTGGGTGGGACACAAAATTCTCTACTCTCAGCCCCCAGTTCAAGCTGGGCGTAGTTCGTAGGTGTTACTTCCGTGATGGCGAGAGATTGCATTAGGTCCAGTGCTTCGTTTAGGAGTGAGAGTTGGACATGCATCTGAGGATCTGCGGAGCTAGGTTCGGTAATAACCACTTGACCGAGCCCGATAGACGTAGACCTCGAGAGTTCGGAGTTGGCGTCCAGAGGCGAATCTGGCTTCCCGATGACGGGGAGAGTCCCGTTTGAATCCGGGTCCGCCGACGGCATGGTTGCATCTGGGTCTCCGGCTAGAAGCTCCGTAATGGGAGAAAGTCCGGCGGGGTTCACGCCCCCGTCTTCGGACAAAGTGTTCCGCTCCGGATCTAAGGCCAGGGCGGGCATGATAGTCGATCCCTGGACGGGATCTGATAGCGGATCCGAAGGGCCTTCTTTGTATGGGTGGGGAGCGGCGGCCGAGGCCATGAACCCCTCGAAGATTAGATCTCCTCAGATATTGGCGATGTAGTTCAAACTTCCAAACCTGATCTGGTGACCAGGGGCATAGCTGTCGACCTGCTCAAGGTGACCGGTCGAGTTGGCACGTAGCGTGAAGCTGCCAAACACAAAGAGTTGACCAGGGAGAAAAGTCTCCCCGGAAACAGCATCGTTATCGACAAGGAGGCGAGCCATCGATTCTTCGGTCGACAACACAGTGGAACTCTCAATGAAAGCACCAATGTCGGTGTCAAAACCGGCAGATCTCGGGTAGGGGGTCCCAAGCTGTGTGTCTAAGGATCGATGGTAACAATGGACAATGGGGACACGATGTTTACCCAGGTTCGGGCCCTCTTAATGGAGGTAAAACCCTACGTCCTGCTTGATTGTATTCAATGAGTATAGGGGTTACAATAGTTGATCTACCTCGAGATTGTAATGGCTAAACCCTAGCTATCTAGCCTATGATTATTCTTCTTCTTCTTGCCTCTACAGACTAAACCCCCTGGTTTATATACACACCGGAGGGGCCTAGGGTTGTACCGAGTCGGTTTGCAGAGGAAGGAAATAACACAAACGGACACCAAACTTGCCACCCACGCATATGGGAGTCCTGCCCGGACACGGGGGATAGTCTTCTGCTTTATCTTCACGGCCCATCAGTCCGGCCCATATCGAATAGTCTAGACACCCGAGGACCCCCTAATCCAGGACTCCCTCAATCTATGACTTGGTCGAGCTAAAATCCCGCTATTTCCTTTTGAATTGCTCGTACGCGATCCTGTGGTAGGAGCTTATCCCGCATCTCCATCATCTTTAAAGAAGGAGATCAATATGAATGTATTAGTTGTGTGTATATATATTAGATAATGATGTAAAAATTGTGAATAGTGTTCTGGTAAACGTACCCAAAGTGATCTACCATCTTTTCTCCTTTCGGACGCCATCATGCGAATGTTCTCGCAAATGTAGTATGCACATAAATTATTCCCCGGCGCCTGCTTCATGGCCTTTATGAGAATAGAATTCAATCAGATAATAATTAATCAAGCATGATAATGGTATTGAAACTAGAATTAAAGAGATGGTAGCTAGCTAGTACTACTTAATTAATTACCTTGGGTCGCACCCATTTCTGCGTTTGTTTCCATGGGCCTTCAACCTGTTTGATGAAATTTTCTCAAGCCCTGCCCGTCGGCAAAGAAAATGAATAAAGGAGTTATTAATTAGTTGATATCAGGAAATGAACTAAAGAGGCCAACATAGTTCGATAATGATTGAAATTACCTGTCGACCATCCCCCTCACGATTGCGTAGTCATTAATGTCTTTAAGTAGTGAGTCCAGTACTTGAACTTTTCCCTCGTCAACTTCAATGATTAGCATGATCCAGTGAAAACTGCATGCGCACACGTTTGTATAATTAAGCGGGCATGTGCATAACTCATCAACTACACTTATTAACATCTAGTAAGCAAAAACAGAATTTGTAGTACAAGATAGTGTCACTCACCCGAAGTTGTAAGGAAGTAGTATTTCTGGTTGGGTATTTAGTTGCTTCAAGAATTCTAGCAAGCTTCTCTGTGTGTCTTTTCGATCACATTCACATGACCGTGTCTCTTGATTAATGGTATTTGGGTCAATGAACCCAATGCCATAGCATCCAGCTTTTTTTATTTCATACATCTTCATTCTGCATAATACCACAGAAAAGAATATAGTGAGGATAGTTACAGGTAATGAATGAGCACTACAGATAGCTAGAGACTTAAATTACAGAAAGAAATCACTTACAGACAATAGCAACTGACGATAGATTTGTCGAGTGCGTCTTGATTGAATAACGGAAACATTTCTTCAAACTCAACCCACAAATCTTTTGCATGGAAGTAATGCACTGCCTTGACTTTCACCATGAGGGACTCTCGATTGGTCTTTACTTCTCTCAGGTACCATTCATGCAATTCATACATTCTCGTTGATAGGCGCGAGATCTCCTCGGGCTTGACCAGAGGTTGGCTGTGGACATATTTCCATTGTAGTTCCTCCTCTGTAAACCCGCGGTCTTCCTTGATGCCTAGGAGTTGTTCAACAGTGATACCAGCCTCTTTAGCCTGCCTTCTATGATCATCGGTTATTACCAGCTGATCGGCGGTACTCAAATGTGTTTGTACAATGAGCGGGGGGATCGATTGCACTACCTGTTCTCCTAGCTGGGGAACAGTTTTCCCGCTTTTTTACCAGCTGCTTGGCTCGAGCTCGAGCTCGACTCCTTCTCTTTTTGTGCATGATATAACTTCTTGATAGAGCGCTCATAGTCTGAGTCCCTATGCTTCACAGCCGGTTGAGCATTATCAATAAAGTGTTGTAGCACTTTCTCCTTTGGCGCCGGGGGGGGGGGGGGGGGTTTGTGTGGCAAAATGGCACACTTGGGCCTTCACTTCGGCTTTGTTTTCCTCGTCAGTCATGTGGTAAGGCAACTTCGGAAGAGGCTTGAGGCTTGTACCATATTTGAATTTCTTGCCTGTTGTTGTACCGCTAGCCGTCGTAGCTGCGGCGCCTCTCTTCCGTTGTTGCTGAGGAGGAGTCGGCTGATGCAGTGCCGGACTTGGAGGAGGAGGAGTCGGCTGACGCGGTGCCGGACTTGGAGGAGGAGGAGTGGGCTGGCGCGGTGGTGGACTTGGAGGAGCAGGAGTCTGCTGACGTGGTAGCGGACTTGGAGGAGCGGCAGTCTGCTGACGCAGTGGCGGACTTGGAGGAGGAGCCGGCTGACGCGGTGTCGGTGGCCTTGGAAAGACGATGCAATCCTTTCTCCATAGAATGATACGATGTATGGCCTCTCCCAGTGTGCGCTCCTCGTCACCTCCAGGAATGTCAAGCTCTAGCCCCAAATATCCTATCATCACTTCATCAACCCCGACACGAGCATAGCCAGCTGGAATCAGATTGCAATGGAAGGCTGATTCAGGGGGATTTGTTTGAGCATAGCCGTCCGCCACCTTCATGGATATGTTCTTCACTTTAATGTGTAGCTCACTAGTTGTCGTAGCTATGATATCATCCACAGGGTATCTATCCAGCAGTGCATCATCGCCCTGGGCGGAACCCACGCTGCTTCTCGGCATGGATGGGACGGTGCTATCCAATGCTGGATCTGCTTGCTGCTGCCGCTGAGATGCCCTTTCTTGGCTAAGTCAGTCGATCTGCTCCTGCTACCGGATGAAAGCGCGTTCCAACTCCGCGTGCTTTTATTCTATGATGTGAAGGCGGTCTACTCCCTGTTTCCTCTGCTCCTCCTCTAGCTTCCTCTTCTGCTCCTCCTGCTGCTTCTTTCTCGCACAGCTTCTGTAGTCGGCGTTCCAGTCCGCAAACCCCTGAAACCACGGAACAACGCCTTTGCATCATGTTCTTCCTGGGTGTTCATGATTCTTCAGTGCACGCGTAAGCTCATCGTTCTCTCTGTTGGGCAAGAACACCCCCGTTCGAGCCTGTTCTATTGCAACAAGTAAACTATTGGTGGCTCCTTTAAGACTTGCCCGCTCCAAAACCAGCCCTGTCTTTGGGTGAACTTCCCCCCATGCGTATAGAACCAAGTCCTGCACGTGGGGGGCAACTCAATGTAACTAGAGTGACCCCTGCATCCATCATCTCTTGCTTAGCGAGATCCCACTTAGGCCAGGCCACCTCGTAGCCACCTGGCCCCAGATTATGGTGCCACTGCTTTTTCGCGGCATTAATCTTGTTTATTCTCGACCATTCTTGAGCTACTTCCGATTCCTTGAAGTTCACAAAAGCGTCCCAGTGATGTCTTGCCTTCTCCAGTGTTCCCTTGAATTCTGGAGTCTGCTTTCCTGCTTTGACGTATGCGGCCCATATATTTTTCTTGTGGTTGTTGAATGCTATCGCCATCTTCTTAAGAGCACTGTTCTTGACTTTCTCCAGATCTACATCTGTCAAATGATCTGGTAGGGTGAAATGTGACATGAGCGATTCCCAAAGTAGATATTTTGCTCTTTGGTCGATAAAAGTAACATCTAGATCTCCCTTTGCTGCCTTTTTCCATTCTTGAACGGAGATCGGGATTTGGTCCCTGACAATAACTCCGCATTGACGAATGAACTTCTTCACATTCTTCTTAGGTTCAAGCAGTTCGCCATTAGGTTTGATGGCATCGATGTTGTACTTTACGCCAGCCTGCAACTTTTTGGCCAGGCCGAGAACTACCCTGCTGCTTTTAGAAGATTTGCTCGATCTGGAGGGCTAAAAGAAGAAAGATCGATTCGTTAATATATATACAAATCAATTAAAACATGTTATGATCACCACGTGCCTTATATAAATATACCTCGCCAGTCTTTGTTATTTGAAGAACAAGATTTCCTTCGTCATCATTGTTCTAGACTTCATCTATACGTTCGTCTTCATCAAATATCATACCCTCACCGGTATTGTTCAGATATTGCGAGCCGTCATCTTCTTCATTCTCATCTGGTGGGCTCGGGGAGCGTATGATGTCGAACATAGTCTCTTCACCTTCTCTGCCGGTATTGTCCATAGTTTTATTTCACTAATCTAGAAGAAAGATAAAAAAAATTAGTATTCAAATTAGAATGCATGCATGCAATCAATAAGGAAAAACTGAATCATAGTAGATAATATATATACATCTCGAATAATCCAGATAATATGCATCATCGAATATAATCTTGAATACATCGTCTCGAATATTATCGAATAATATAATCTTGAATACATCGTCTCAAATATTATCTTGAATACATCACTAGCTAATACAGATCGAATATTATCGAATAATCTAGTTCACTCGCGGTTCCTGAGGCGTGGGCAGTGGACACCCAAAAAGAAGGAACCATCATAGGATCATAGTTGGGGTGAGATCCCCGAAGAACCTACCAGGTATTGGAGAACCTGATGTCGAACGCAGCCATGTAGCGACGGACGTGCTTGTCCTCCTCCCTGACACGGCGACGTACCACCTCCGACGGGGCCGGCTGCCTCCGCACCGAAAGTGGCCCACGCGAACGCCACCAAAGAAGCTCTGGGTCGACGACGGGAGCCCGGTTCCTCACCAAGCTACGCGCCCCGGAAGGTAGCCCCTCCCAGTGCCAGCCCGGCGGAGCCCAGTCCTGGACATGGCTCCTCTGAAGCAGGACATCATCACGAACGAGTCGACGATGAGGATGCGGGCCGGGCATCGTAGACGTCGAGAACAAATTCGATCTATGCAAATTTAACATTTTTTAAATGCTTGATTGTGATTTTTGTAATTCTTTTTCACTTGATTTTGCAAATACATAACAAACTTTTGCAAATACAACATTAAAAAATGCAACTTTTTTCTATGCAAATTTTTTCTATGCTTGGTCAAAATTCCTCAAATGTTTTCTATACATTGTATACATACATATACTAATTGCTATGCATTGGATCAAATGTCAAAATTCCTCAACTTTTTTCTATACATTGTATTCATACATATATATATATATATACTAATTTCTATACATATTGGATCAAAATGTCAAAATTCCTCAAAATTTCTATACATACGTTTTATACTAATTAATTCCTCAAATGTCAAAATTCCTCAACTTTTTTCTATACATCTAATCATCTAGTGAAAAAAATTGTCAAAATTCTTCTAAAAAATGTCAAAAATGCTATACATATATGCTAATTAAACATACAAAAATACATATAAATCGTCTAACTTAAGAAAATGTGTGTGTGTGTGTGTTCATGCATGTGTGTGTGTGTGTGGGCTCGTGGAGGGGAGGCCATGGCGGCAGGGGGTGAGGGAGAGGGGGAGAGGGAGGAGAGCTCACAGCGGGGCAATGGCGATGGCGAGGAGAGGCGAGTCGGGGGTGGCGACGGTGTTGGGGCAGGCGACGCGGCGAGGAGCTCGGGAAGGAGCGGGCGCGGGCGGCGTCGGGGCTCGGGGAGGAGGGCGCGTCCGGTGTCGGGGATCGGCGCGAGGAGGCGCGGCCGGCCGGCGTCGGGGCAGCCTGGCGGCGCGGCGATGTCCTCTGTAGTGGTCGAAGAAGCAGAGAAACTAAATTTTTTGGAGTGTTGTATATATATGCGGAGGCCTTTAGTCCCGGTTGGAGCCACCAACCGGGACTAAAGGTGAATTTCACCAGCCGAAGCCGCTGGAAGCGCAGGCCTTTAGTCCCGGTTGGTGGCTCCAACCGCGACTAAAGACCCTCCTTTAGTCGCGGTTGGATTCACCAACCGGGACTAAAGGCATGTTCGTGGCACGGCGCACTGCGGTGGATGTTTAGTCCCACCTCGCCCAGCGAAGGGCGTCCGCACTCGTTTATAAGCCCCGGTGCGGTAGCTCTTTCGAGCTCCTCTCTAAGCAGGCCTTTGTGGGCCTATTGAACCTGTGCGGCCCTGTTGGGCCCGCTGGGCCTTGCGTGCCTGCATCCTGGCCCAACTAGAGGTTGGGTTTCTAGTCGTATGCACGCCGTGGCGGCCCAGTAGGCGGGTTTTTTTCATTTATTTATTTTTCTTTTTTTTTTGTTTTTTGCTTTATTTATTTTCTTTTGTTTCTGAATTGGTTTTTGCTTTATTTAGAGTTTCTTTGTGAATCTTTTTGCTTTAGGTAAAAAAATTTATAAACTTTATGTTAGTGCCCGTAGTTTTCAAATTTGAATAGTTTAAATTTGAATTATTTGAAATTTGTGTGAATCACTAGTTTGTGCATAACTTTACTTTAAAAATAGATTTTTCAGTGATTCTTTTTTTCGCTGTTTAATATTAGTGTGTTTTATCATTATATTTAATTTGGTAATTCTTAGGTTATTTAAAAAAATGAAATGCCTTTGTAACAGATGAGTTTTCGTCCAAAACCCTGATACTTCAAAAGAGATTGTCCATTTTGTACACGAAGTGCATCTAGTTTTTGCCATAACCCTCTCAACTTTTTAGCACATGCTATGTGGGTGAAATGTTGATACCATGCCAACTTTCAACCTTTTCAGAGTTCATTTTGTAGTGCTTTTCAATTTCAGGGTCATTAGCTCAAAAATCAGTAAATGCATGAAAAATAGCAAATGAAGTCAGAAAGGATCGAAAATTGATGACATGGCTTTGAATGGTGCATACTGAACATACAAAAAGTTTGGAGTGGGAATAAGTTTTAAAAAATGAAATGCCTTTGTAACAGATGAGTTTTCATTCAAAACCCTGATACTTCGAAAGAGATTGTCCATTTTGTACACGAAGTGCATCCAGTTTTTGCCGTAACCCTCTCAACTTTTTAGCACATGGTATGTGGGTGAAATAATGATACCATGCCAACTTTCAACCTTTTCAGAGTTTATTTTGTAGTGCTTTTCAATTTCAGGGTCATTTAGCTCAAACAAATCAGTAAATGCATGAAAAATAGCAAATGAAGTCAGAAAGGGTTGAAAATTTATGACGTGGCTTTGAATGGTGCATACTGAACGCACAAAAGGTCTGGAGTTGAAATAAGTTTTAAAAAATGAAATGGCTTTGTAACAGATGAGTTTTCATCCAAAACCCTGATACTTCGAAAGAGATTGTCCATTTTGTACATGAAATGCATCCAGTTTTTGCCGTAACCCTCTCAACATTTTAGTACATGGTATGGGGGTGAAATAATGATACCATGCCAACTTTCAACCCTTCCAGAGTTCATTTTGCAGTGCTTTTCAATTTCAGGGTCATTTAGCTAAAAAAATCAGTAAATGCATGAAAAATAGCAAATGAAGTCAGAAAGGGTTGAAAATTGATGACGTGGCTTTGAATTGTGCATACTGAATGCACAAAAAGTCTGGAGTTGAAATAAGTTTAAAAAAATGAAATGCCTTTGTAACAGATGAGTTTTCGTCCGAAACCCTGATACTTCAAAAGAGATTGTCCATTTTGTACATGAAGTGCATCCAGTTTTTGCATAATATTTGTTTGTACATAATATTTCTTCGTGTTTCAAATGCCAAAACACATAAGTACCCTAACTATTACAAAGATTCCCTCCGGTTTGTCCGAAGTGGGACTTTCCAGATATATAAGTCCGGAAACTAACTAGAGAAGAAAGTGATGACAGTGAAGCCGGTCACATCCCAGAGTGGGATCTTTGGGTGTCAAACTTTTTCTTCGCATGTGTCCCTTTGCGCCATAACCATGGACAATCTTCATCAATTAACTGGATGCTCGGGTCAATATTCACTATGAAGGGAGCAATTTCATGAAACTTTTCATAATCTTCTGTCATGTCTGTCTTGTCCTCCACTCCCACGATGTTTCTTTTCCCTGAAAGAACTATGTGGCACTTTGGCTCATCGTATGATGTATTCGCTTCCTTATCTTTTATTTTTCTCGGCTTGGTAGACATGTCCTTCACATAGAAAACCTGCGCCACATCATTGGCTAGGACGAATGGTTCGTCTGCGTACGCAAGATTGTTGAAATCCACTGTTGTCATTCCTACTGCGGGTCTTCCGTTACCCCACCTCCTGTCAGATTGACCCATTTGCACCAAAACAAAGGGACCTTCAAATCACGTCCATAGTCAAGTTCCCATATCTCCTCTATGTAACCATAATATGTGTCCTTTGGCCTATTGGTGTTTGCTGCATCAACGCAGACACCACTGTTTTGGTTGGTGCTCTTTTTATCTTGGGCGATCGTGTAAAATGTATTCCCATTTATCCTGTACCCTTTGAAAGTCAATATATTCGAAGATGGTAACTTGGACAGCAAGTATAGCTCATCTTCAATAGTGTCGTCATGCATGAGACGTGTCTGCAACCAACCGGCAAAAGTCCTCATTTGTTCACGTGTAATCCAGTCGTCAGACTGCTCCGGGTGTTTGGAGCGTAGAATATTCTTGTGTTCCTCGATATACGGAACCACCAAGGAGGAATTTTGTAGAACTGTGTAGTGTGCTTGGGTGAGAGAATGTCCGTCCATACATATTATTGCTCTCAGTCCTAGCGTGCCTTTTCCACCCAGTCTGCCCTTATGCCGTGATTCAGGAACACCAATCGGCTTAAGGTCAGGAATAAAGTCAACACAAAACTCAATGACCTCCTCATTTTCATGGCCCTTGGAGATGCTTCCTTCTGGCCTAGCACGGTTATGAACTTATTTCATTAAGACCCCCATGAACCTCTCAAAGGGGAACATATTGTGTAGAAATATAGGACCCAGAATGGCAATCTCTTCGACTAGGTGAACTAGGACGTACGTCATGATATTGAAGAAGGATGGTGGGAACACCAACTCGAAACTGACAAGACATTACACCAAATCTTTCTCTAACTTTGGTATGTATTCTGGATCGATTACCTTTTGAGAGATTGCATTGTCGAATGCACATAGCTTCACAATGGCTAATCGAACATTTTCCAGTAGATGCCCCCTCAATGCAACCAGAAGCAGTTGCGTCATAATCACGTGGCAGTCATGAGACTTTAGGTTCTAGAACTTTTTCTCTCCCATATTTATTATTCCCTTTATATTCGACGAGAAGCCAGACGGGACCTTCATACTGAGCAGGCATTCAAAGAAGATTTCCTTCTCTTCTTTGGTAAGAGCGTAGCTCGCATGACCCTGATGTATGCCGTCTTTTCCGTGCATACATTGCTGGTCCTCCCATGCCTCCGGTGTATCTTTTGTCTTCCCATACACGCCCAAGAAGCCTAGCAGGTTCACGCAAAGATTCTTCGTCGCGTGCATCACGTCGATTGCAGAGCGGACCTCTAGGTCTATCCAATAGGGTAGGTCCCAAAATATAGATTTCTTCTTCCAGATGAGTGCATGTCCGTCAGCGTCATTCAGAACAGATTGTCTGCCAGGACCCTTTCCAAAGATTACTTTTAAATCCATGACCATATCAAGTATATCACGACTAGTACGGTGGAGAGGCTTCTTCCGGTGATCTGCCTCACCTTTGAAATGCTTGCCTTTCTTTCTTACGGGATGCCTGCTCGGAAGAAATCGATGATGTCCCAGGTACACATTCTTCTTACAATTATCCAAATATATACTATCGGTATCATCTAAACAGTGCGTGCATGCACAGTATCCCTTGTTTGTCTATCCTAAAAGGTTACTGAGAGCAAGCCAATCATTGATGGTCACAAACAGCAACGCATGTAGGTCAAATTCCTCCTGATTGTGCTCATCCCATGCACGTACACCTTTTTCATTCCACAACTGTAAGAGTTCTTCAACTAATGGCCTTAGGTACACATCAATGTCGTTGCGGGGTTGCTTAGGGCCTTAGATGAGCACTGGCATCATAATGAACTTCCGCTTCATGCACAACCAAGGAGGAAGGTTATACATACATAGAGTCACAGGCCAGGTGCTATGATTGCTGCTCTGCTCCCCAAAAGGATTAATGCCATCTGCGCTTAGACCAAACCATACATTCCTTGCGTCATCTGCAAAGTCCTCTCACTTTCTCTCGATTTTTCTCCACTGCGACCTGTCAGCGGGTACTCTCAACTTCCCGTCTTTCTTATGGTCTTCTTTGTGCCATCGCATCAACTTGGCAAGCTCTTTGTTTTGGGACAAACGTTTCAACCATGGTATTATAGGAGCATACCACATCACCTTGGCTGGAATCTTCTTCCTGGGGCGCTCGCCCTCAACATCACCAGGGTCATCGCGGCTGATCTTATAGCGCATTACACCACATACCGGGCATGCACTCAAATCCTCGTACTCACCGCGGTAGAGGATGCAGTCATTAGGGCATGCATTTATCTTCTGCACCTCTAATCCTAGAGGGCAGATAGCCTTCTTTGCTTCGTATGTACTGTCGGGCAATTCATTGTCCTTTGGAAGCATCTTCTTTAACATTATCAGCAACTTTTCAAATCCCTCAGATACACCATTCTCTGCCTTCCATTGCAGCAATTCCAGTGTGGTGCCCAGCTTTTTCTTGTCAGCTTCTTAATTTGGGTACAATAATTTCTTGTGATCCTCTAACATGCGCTGCAACTTCAGTCTCTCCTTTTCACTTGCGCAGTTTCTCTTTGCATCGGCAATGGCCCAACCAAGATCATCAGCGGGCTCATCTGATGCCTCTTCTTCAGCTTCTTTCTGCATTGCCGGCTCAGCATCTTCCCCCATTGTTGTTGTACCATCGTATTCAGGGAACCCATGGCCAGGATAGCTGTCGTCATCCTCTTCTTCTTCATACTCTTCCATTAGGACCCCTCTTTCTTCGTGCTTGGTCCAACAGTTATAGCCGGACATGAGACCGGACTCAAACAGGTGGACGTGAATGGTTCTTGAGTTAGAGTAATTTCGATCATTCTTACAGTCAGCACATGGACAACACATAAAACCATCCGCCTGCTTGTTTGCCTCAGCCGCAATAAAAAAAGTATGCACGCCATTAATGAACTGGGGAGAGCATCGGTCATCGTACATCCATTGCCGACTCATCTTCATTACACAACACTGAAAAGACTAAATTAATACAAGTTCATACATAAAGTTCATACACACTTATTCTCATAAAACAACATACAAACTCTCTAGCTAAAGCATTTAAATGCAACAACAAATGCGATCATGATCGGTAACAATTGATCCAACAGCATAATGATACCAAGCCTCACTCTCAATGGCATATTTTCTAATCTTCAAGCGCATTGCATCCATCTTGATCTTGTGATCATCGACGACATCGGCAACATGCAATTCCAATTCCATCTTCTTCTCCTCAATTCTTTTCAATTTTTTCTTCAAGTAATTATTTTATTTTTCAACTAAATTTAACCTCTCGACAAGAGGGTCGGTTGGAATTTCCGGTTCACATACTTCCTAGATAAAAATATCTGTCAACTTGATGGGCATAATTTGTCATAAACATGAAATGCAACAAATACTTATAAAAGAGAATATACCACATCCGAATCATAAACCGGACGAGGGCCGACAGGGACGGATATCAAAACCATGCCACTATGTATAACAAACAACGTACGGGTAAGAAAATTATACAAGTAACTATCTAAATCACACAAACATGATTTTTTTAATAAAAAGGATAAGAACAAGTGGCTCACCAAGGTGGTGCCGGCGACGGGACGGTGCAGGCGATCGATGGTGGTTAGGACGGGGACGGGAAGGCACTAAGTAAACCACACCTACATATGCAAACTAAGAAGTTAATTTGAGCTCAAATTGCATATAAATTAAATAAACTACCACATATAAATACTCCCAAACTAAAACACACAAATAACTATACTTATAGAGCATTGCAAGAGCTAATCTAGCAATGAGAGATGAAAGGACAAAGTTGCTAACCTTTGTGAACACTTGGATGGATAGGGTGCCTTCAAATCTTGACAAATTTTGGCAAAAATGGAGGATGAGCTCAAGCAAGAGGGGAAGAACATAGGAGAGGAAAGGGGAAGAATAGAGAGCTCGCGGGCTGGACGAAGGGTTTATATAGGAGCATCTTTAGTCCCGGTTCGTGACACAAACCGGGACTAAAGGTGAGACTCTAGTACCGGTTTGTGACACGAACCGGGACTAAAGGGGCTTGTGGGGCCCCATCCTGACACCAGCCTGCCACCACCCCTTTAGTCCCGGTTCGTGTCACGAACTGGTACTAGAGGTTCGACACGAACCGGGACTAATGATGCCCGCCCCCCTAGCCGTTGGAACCGGCACTAATGGTCATATTAGTGCCGGTCCGTTTACAAACCGGGACTAATGGGTCTCACGTAAAGTCATTTTTCTACTAGTGCGAGTTCATCCATGAGAATCGGAACATCTTTGCATGGAAACCTTCTGACATGCCGGGTGTACCGAGAGAATTCGCTGAGCATACTCTTAATGTGGATCCTAAGTTTAAGCCGGTCAAACAGTTCCTCTGTCATTTCAATGAAGAGCGACGTAAGGCTATTGGAGAAGAGGTAGCCCGGCTCTTAGCGGCTGGGTTTATCGTGGAAGTTTTTCACCCTGAGTGGTTGGCTAACCCTGTGCTTGTACTTAAGAAAAATGGCACATGGCGTATGTGTGTTGATTCCACAGATCTCAACAAAGCTTGTCCAGCTGATCCGTTTGCTCTCCCCCGTATCGACCAGATCATTGATGCCACAACGGGTTGTGAGAGCTTATGCTTCCTGGATGCTTATTATGGTTATCATCAGATCAAGATGGCAGTTAAAGACCAAGAGAAGACGGCTTTCATCACACCTTTTGGAGCTTTCTGCTATGTTTCTATGCCTTTTGGCCTCAAGAGTGCTCAGGCGACTTATCAGCACTGTGTTCAGAATTGTTTTCACAGTCAGATTGGGCGCAACATTCATGCTTATGTCGATGATAATGTAGTTAAGTCTAGGAAGAAGGAGACTCTCCTGGATGATCTGAAAGAAAATTTTGACAATCTCCGGGTCTACAAAATGATGCTTAACCTGGCCAAGTGTGTCTTTGGTGCGCCTGTAGGTAAACTGCTAGGGTTTCTGGTTTCGGAGCGAGGCATTGAAGCTAACCCGGAGAAGATAAAGGCCATCACTTCGCTCTCTAAGACGGCGTGCGTCAATGACGTTCAGCGTCTGGCGGGTCGTATTGCGGCTTTGAGCTGGTTCATTAGTCGCTTGGGAGAGAAGGCAATTCCCCTATACCAGATGATGAAGAAGACATATCACTTTGTCTGGAGTGATGCCGCCAATGAGGCATTTGAGGCGCTCAAGAAACAGTTAGCTGAGCCGCCCATCCTTGCAGCTCCCATTGAAAAAGAGCCATTGCTCCTGTACGTGGCGGCTAATAATAAGGCAGTCAGCTTAGCGGTTGTCGTAGAGTGCAAGGAGGCGGGTAAGGAGTACCCAGTTCAGCGGCCGGCTTATCATGTCAGTGAAGTATTGACTTAGTCCAAGCAACGATATCCACATTAGGAGAAACTGGTGTTTGGGGTGTTCATGGCGAGTCGCAAGCTGAAGCATTATTTTCTTGGACATCCTATTACTATGGTCAGCTCTGCTCCTTTAGGAGATATTATTCAAAACAAATAAGCCACAGGCTGGGTTGCTAAGTGGGCAATTGAACTTGGACCTCATAATTTGAAGTATGTGCCAAGAACAGCCATCAAGTCTCAGGCTTTGCTGGATTTCATTAATGATTGGATAGAGTTGCAGACACCTGAGGAGAAGCCTGACAACACATATTCACTGCTGCAGGATGATGCTAACACGACACTACGATCAGAGACCCTTTGACAAAACTATGTGCGATGCATTAATCGCAAACAGTGATGTAAAAAAACCATCAAAAAAGATGCAAAACGTTTGCGATGGTGGAGCCATCAAACACGGTTCTGATTTTAGTTGTGTGTGCGATGCAAGGCATACGGTTCAGTTCAATTAACTGTTTGCGATGAGGAAGAAGAACAGAAATGGGCTGCCAGATGAAGGCGTGTACAATATACGGCATACAGTTCACTCGGATTAACTGTTTGTGATGAGGTGGAACAACATAAATGGGCAGCTAGATAAAGGTGTGTGCGATTAAGGGCATACGCTTCAGAAGGATTAACTGTTTGTGATTAGGCAACAGAACAGAAACGGTCAGCCAGATCAAAGTGTCTGCGATTGACGGCATACACTTCACACGGATGAACTATTTGTGATTAGCCACAACAAACAGAAACAGTTAGACAGATCAACATGTGTGCGCTAGACGGGCACACATTCTAATTAAAAGAAGCGTGCGTGATGGTAATAACGAGCGTGCATGGTTGTTGGAACAAGACGTGTGCTGACATTGCCTATTGCGGTGCACCTTATGGTGCAAACGCTACGTACGCGGCCGAGAAAGCGTGCCCACGTTACGCCGTTCGGGAATAGTGCCGCACTTAGAAATTATAGAACCGTCAATAAATTTTGAGCCTGCGTCCCATCACATTCCAAATCACTACCACACTATGTTTAATTGCAAACCTGTTCACACCGATCAAAACCTAAATAGTTTCCCACTTAGGAGCGTATTAGTACTCGGTTATAAATACTACTACTCCAAGATGACTGCACATTCCTCCTCAACTCCTCATCCACAAAAACAAACAAGTCATTCATCATCGTTCCCTTGCGTCTGCCATGGCCAGCGTGAGTTCTGGGTCGAGAGATTACCACCAGGGAGAGGCGAGCATGGAAGCGGAAGCATGAGAGATGTCCCGCCTCACCGCGAAAGCAGCTGACATGTCCTGCCGCGAGACCGTAGCAGCACAGAGGTCCCGCCACGCAGCCGAAGCAGCATGGAGGTCCCGCCGCGCCGTCGATGCAGCAGACTGGTCCGGCCGCGCCGTGGAAGCAGCAGAGATGTCCCGCCGCACCGTGAATGCAGCAGAGATGGCCTCCCGTGCCATGGCGGCCTGGGAAAATGTCTCACGGGCAGGCGAGGACTCTTACAGGTGCATGAATGCGATCGTCCATAGGCAGATGGATCAGATCTCCGGCTGGGCGAGGTTGCAGGACGACATGAAAGCCTCATTTGAACATGCTACCGGCGTCATCCGGCAACTAAGTGAGGGCAATGCAAAGCTCCGGGCATAGCGTGACCTGCTGAGGGCGAAGATCATCGTAAGTGCGGAGCAACAGGAGGAGACCACTGCCTTGTTGAAGAGGACCGGCATCTTCGTCAAGAAACTTATGGACGAGAATGACATGCTCCGCATCGAGCGCCAAAGGCTGGTGGAGGAATCCGTGGATGCTCTCATGCAGCGTCTTGAGGACATGAAAGAGCTCATCGCCGGTCGCCGCGGAGACTAGTTCCCGCGGCCTGCAGCAACGCATCAAGAAAGTAGAGATCAGCAAGCCAGATCGTTGTCTTCCTTCTTCTTTTGCCCTTGTGTATTTCGGGCGTTGTCGCATGTGGCTTTTTTAATTATCTTCCTAAATATGTAAGACAATTATTATCCACTGTCATCGTCCTTATATTCATCAGTCTTGCTATAAGTCACAGTCGATGCTATATAGGTCCATCGGATCTTACATCAACATCCGTGCAAAACTTTCTTTTCAGATTTTCTTTTTTCTCTCTTAAATCTCAGTCGAGTGAGACATACCCACGCCATGAAACAGGGGCTCGGGCGCCATTAATGGAGACGTTGGGAGGGAGGTGCACGGCGGATAGAGGTCGAAGGGCTCTCCTCCTGATGAGCATGCGTAGGGGTCTGATCGCACGCCTCCCGTACTCAAATAGCTACCCCGCACGGCACCTCCTAGCCAATAAAAAAAGGGGACGCATGGCGACACGTAATTGGTAAGTAGAACTCCCACGGTTTCAATAATACTTGTGCTTCCGATTTGTAACATGATAGCACTTGTTCCAAAATAACTTTGTTGATTGTTAATGTGTGCGCCTTCGCAAATCCGACAGAAAAATTACGACAGCATGTTGGTGCCATGTCATGACACCATGCCAAGTTTCATGATTTTCACGCGAGTTTTGGATTTACGGGAATTTTAAAACCAAGTTTCTCGATGTTTCCGGCCAAGCCAAGATGCCTAGATGTTTGAATTCCATTCCCACTTCTTCCATGGGACCTAGAAGTTCACCCAAGTACACATAAATGATTTTCCAACTAACTTTTGCGCACTAGAGCATGCGCTTGCACTTCAAATTTGAATTATGTGCATTAAATGCCTGGAAAATCAATTAATGTATAAAAAGGCCAAATGAACACGGAATAATTCCAAAATTTAGCACAAAACTCCTATTTGGTCTAAGCTGCGTGTGTAAAAAAATCAAGGCGGGAGACGGCAGTGTATGTCGTTTCGCACACGGAGGTGACATGTTCCCTCTCGGAACCATGAGCCTTCTTGAGAGAAGCTCCGGTTTGCGAGAAGCTTATACCAAAGCTTGTCCCAATTCGGCCAAAAAATTTACCACATCATGTTGGTGGCATGTCACGACACCATGCCAAGTTTCATGATTTCAGGCGTGTTTTGGATTTACAGGAATTAAAAAACCAAGTTTCTTAATATTTCCAGCCGAGGCACGATGCCCAGATGTTTGAATTCCATTCCCATTTCTTGCATGGTACCTACTAATTCACCCAAGGACACACATGTGATTTTTCAACCAACTTTGGTGCACTGGAGCATGTGCTTGTAGTTCAAATTTGAATTATGCACATTAAATGACCAGAAATTCAATTAATGTATAAAAAGTCCAAACGAACCTGGAATAATTCCAAATTTTAACACGACACTCATATAGCTCTATGTTGCCTCTGTAAAAAATCAAGGGGGGAAGGCAGCGTATATCGTTTCGCACACAAAGGTGACACGTCCCCCCTCGGGAACCACGAGTCTTCTCGAGAGAAGCTCCAGTTTGCAAGAAGCTTATACCAAAACTTGTCCAAATGCGGCCAATTTTTTTTACCACAGCATGTTGGTGCCATGAAATGACACCATGCCAAGTTTCATGATTTTCAGGCGAGTTTTGAATTTCCAGGAATTTAAAAACCAAGTTTCTCAATGTTCCCGGCCGAGCCACGACGTCCAGATGTTTGAATTTCATTCCCATTTCTTGCATGGGACCTATAAATTCACCCAAAGACACACATGTGATTTTTCAATAATCTTTGGTGCACTGGAGCATGTGCTTGTAGTTCAAATTTGAATTATGCAAATTAAATGCCAAGAAACTCAATTAATGCATAAAAATGCCAAACGAACCCGAAATAATTCCAAATTTAAACACGACACTCATGTAGTTGCATGTTCACTGTACATAAATGTTCTAGCAATTCAAACACCATCCTTTCCCTCCGTAACATCATTTTGTCTTTCAAAACATAATGAAAAAATCAGGTATACCACAAACAGTTTAATAGAAAGAATCGTGTGGGATGCGATATAAAATATCTTGGCGCACCATCTTGTCTGGCTTACAAAGGAAGCTTCGTCGTCTACAGTCCACCGCCCGCGCTTGAACCACACCTGCGCGCCAGTTTCTCGCGGCGCCGAGCGAAATTTTTCTGCCACAGCGGAAATATCTATCTCCCCGCCCCCTCCCTGCCACCAAAAGCCACATTTCCACTGTTCCTCCTTGCTTTCCAAGTTTAAACCTTCACTGCTGCTTACTGGCAGCCCAGCCTCCTCGCTGGCGACCCTTCTTCTTGAAGCGCCGCCTCCTCGCCGGCTACCCTTCTTCTTGAAGCGCCGTCTCCTCGCCGGCGACCCTTCTTCTTGCAGCACCACCTCCTCGCTGGCGACCCTTCTTCTTGCTGCACGGCCTCCTCGCCGCCGACCCTTCTTCTTGCTGCGCGACCTCGTTGATATGGTCAGGTAATCCACACCCCACCAACACCATCCTCCTCCTTTCCCGTCCCACATGCCCCGACCGATGGCACGACACGTTCTGCCGAAATTACTGTCCCCGTCCTCCAATTAAGCGCCGCCCATAGCCATTTTGCATGCAGTATAACGTGGAGCTCAGTAGCATCTGACAGCGGAGAAGCAAATCGCGGCCGCATGCGCGCACGAGGTCGCTATGGCTGCCATGCGTGCCGACCGCAAGATCTTGGAGGAGCCCCTCATCTTCGAGGCCACCGTCGACAACGCCACGCGGTTGTCTACTTAAAAATACAGTTCGTGCTGTTTTCTCGAGGCCACCGCCAATGCCTTCTAGTGATTTGTCCTCTGTAATGTTAATATGCAATCTGATGTTCAGTTAATAATTAGGTCCTTTGAAATGTAATGTTCAGTTAACAGTTTGGTCCTCTGAAATGTAATGTTCAGTTAACAGTTTGGTCCAACAATTGCTACATTTCATAGTACTGTTCTCAAGCATTCTTTGTTTTGTTAACTGTCTTATCTTCTAGTACATGTTTCTATTCTGTAATGTCGTGCTCAGTTAACTATTTTGGTTTATTTGGTCTGTTGTCCATTTAACTGTTTGGTTCAATTCTGCAATTTGATTTTCATTTGCTGTGGGTACAATTTTGTATTGTTATGCATGTGAGAAATAAATCTAATTTGGCTGTACTCAATACATATTCTACTGATAGTATGGCAACTCTCAGTTAACCTGATCAAGATCTTCCTTATGTGTGTTGCAGGGAAACAATGGGAGACACGGCGGTTTACCATCGAGGTTTGCTCATGCATGGTCCTTTCGCTAATAGCACATTATTGTGCAGTTGCAGGAACCATTCTAATATTTAGGTTTCTTACAATTTGGTCTTGCACATGTAGGTCCTGATGTCAGAGGCTTAGACCCACTGTTCGACCCATTTTGCATATGGGGAAATGAGATGTCCATGAATATCAGTCAAGTCAAGAAACTCAGAAAGATTGTTAGGATGAAGAAACTTGCGACGAATAACAGCAAGATCTTTGTTTGCACAATGAAGAAGACATCAGTCAACTATAGGATGGTACTAACTCTTTTACCTTGTTTTTACCCCTTGCGCCATTTCAAAATTTATAATAGCGATTTATGCATATCTTTGTTTTCAGTACTTTTCAAAGCAGTTCACCAATGATTACCTCTCAAACCACCTGCATGGTCAAGAGGCGAGGAAGGTATTCATTCAACACCCACGGTACAATATTGAAGTCTTCCTGAAGAGGATGAAGGTTGGGCGGGCAATTATCCACAGCCACTGGCCTAAAGTTGCAAGGACATTCAACATCACTGAAGGCTCAATATTTGCCTTCCACTTCTGTAGTTTCCCAGATGAGATTATCTATCTATTTACCGTGTATGATGCTACTTTCCAAAGATTTTTGATGTTGCATGTGAAACTTGGTGCTGTTGTGTAACGGCGTAACTGAGTGCCGAAACTATTTGATGTAATTCGATTATGAAATCCTGGTTGCCGTTATACGGATATGAAATATCTGGTGTGTTTTATAAGAAATATCAATTTGATTACTACATGGATTATCAATAATAGGCTAATTACCGTGCTTATTGGGGTTTTCTATTGCAGACGGTTACTCAGATAGCACCGTGGGCAATGAACTCAAACAACCCACACGGTTTCTAGAAAGTAGGCGTGTTCGATCAACTAACAATCACACATGGCTTCCGGCAGAGAACTGTTTGTGTTAGGCCACCTTGCACAAACGTTTCCACACAAAAAACTGTGTGTGATATACATACGAACGAAAATGTTTTTCTGGGATTCACCGTGTGGGATGCACATACGAACGGAAACGATTGGGTTTCGATGCCTCGCCAGATCGCACACGAGGTCATTTTTCCCCAGCCTGTGTGCCAGGAGGGCCTATCCCCGACGGTTTCTGGGTCATGTGGGAAGGACCCCCCTATCGCCCACACTCACTTGGCGACGGTTCCAAACACCATCACGGAAAGGGGTTAAAAACCATCTGTATAGCAGGTCTCTGCACTAGTGATTGGACAATCCACTTTGATGGGTCCAGGCAGTTGGAAGGCTCGGGGGCTGGTGTTATTTTGACTTCCCCATGAGGTGACAAATTCTGTTATGTTTTAAGATTAATGTTTCCTTGTACTAATAATGCAGCTGAGTATGAAGCTTTTCTCCAAGGCCTTCGTATGGCTAAGGAAATAAATTTAAGCCGGGTCAGGTGCCTGGGCGACTCAGACCTTGTGGCTCAGCAAGTCTCCGGCAAGTGGGACTCTAAAGACCCGCTCATGGCGGCTTATCGCCGAGCGGTTGATAATATTGCTGGTCACTTTAAGGGTTATCTGGTGGATCACCTTGATCGATGGAAAAACGAGGCGGCTGATGCACTGTCCCAGTTTGGGTCTCAACGTAAGCCGGTGCCCCCTAATATATTCCTCGTTGTGTTACACAGTCCTTCAGCCAAGTTACCATCTGAAGGAGACCTTGTTGTCCCTGACCCGGAGGCGTAGTTGGTGGCGGATCTTCACGCTATTCCTGACTGTACATTGCCTTATCTGGCTTATATGACTCGGGGGCGAGTTACCTGAGGATGAAACTTTAGCACGACAGATCACCAGGAGGTCTAAGTCTATGACTATTATCAACGGCGAGTTACACCGATGCAGTGTGACAGGCGTGTTCCAACCCCGTGTTTCTCCTGAGGAGGGCCATGAATTTTTACGAGAGATTCATGAAGGTGATTGTGGTCATCATGCCGGCTCAAAATCTTTGGTGGCTAAAGCTTTTTGTCATGGGTTTTACTGGTTAACGGCTCATGCTGATGTAGAGGATATTGTTAGCAAGTGTGATGGGTGTCAGAAATTTTCCAGACAAGCTCATGTGTCGGCTCAAGAATTGAGGATGATCCCAATAACTTGGCCATTTTCGGTCTGGGGGCTTGATATGGTTGGACCGTTCAAGAGATCTAAGGATAAGAAGACCCACCTTCTGGTGCCGGTTGACAAGTTTACCAAGTGGGTTGAGGCGGAGCCAGTTGGCAATTGTGACGCGGCTACTGCAGTTCAGTTTGTTAAAAAGTTGATCTTCTGTTTTGGTTATCCCCATAGTATCATCACTGATAATGGCACTAATCTGTCTAAGGGTGCTATGAAAGAGTTCTGTCAAAGAGAGCATATCCATCTTGATGTTTCCTTAGTGGCTCATCCACAGTCTAATGGTCAAGCAGAACGGGCTAACCAAGAAATTTTGAGAGGCATTAAGCCCCGGCTTATGGTTCCTTTGGAGTGAACGCTGGGTTATTGGGTTGAAGAGCTCCCTTCGGTCCTTTGGAGTATCAGAACCACCCCTAACAAATCAATAGTCTATACGCCTTTCTTCATGGTTTATGGCGCAGAGGCGGTTCTCCCCAGCGATATCCGTCATGACTCACCTAGGGTGGCGGCTTACGTTGAAGCTGATAATGAGACGGCGCGTCAGAACACACTTGAAGCTTTGGATGAAGAACGTGATCTTGCAGCAGCCCGATCAGCGATTTATCAACTAGACCTGCATCGCTATCATAGCCACAGAGTCAAAACTCGGGCGTTTCAAGAGGGTGACTTAGTGCTCCAACTGATTCAAGATCAGACAGGCATGCATAAACTTTCACCACCTTGGGAAGGACCTTTTGTGGTCAGTAAAAACCTCAACAACGGGTCCTACTACCTCATCAACATACGAGAGAACAAAGATTCCCGCACATCTGAGGATGAGACCCGCCGGCCTTGGAACATTGCTCATCTTCGGCCTTACTACACTTGAGTCATTGGCTCTCATCATTGTATATACCTTCATTGATGTACATACCTTTTTATGATCAGCATAATAAAGCTGGCATCCCCAAATTTCGGGGCCTCTGTCGTTTTCATCTCAAATTTTCTGAGCAAGAGTCATTATTGATTTGTCATAAGGTCATTTGGGGGCTTCCTGCTCTATGAGCATAGATTTTATAACCCTATTGATTGGCTTTCATGCCATATTATAGGTCATTTGGGGGCTTCCTGCTCTATGAGCATAGCTTTTATAACCCTCTTGATCGGCTTTCATGCCATATTATAGGTCATTTGGGGGCTTCCTCTTCTATGAGCATAGCTTTTATAACCCTCTTGATCGGCTTTCACGCCATATTATAGGTCATTTGGGGGCTTCCTGCTCTATGAGCATAGCTTTTATAACCCTCTTGATCGGCTTTCATGCCATAGGTCGCTTGGGGGGCTTCCTGCTCTATGAGCGTAGCTTTTATAACCCACTTGACCGGCTTTCATGCCATAATTGGGTTAAACCTGCCTGTTTGCAACTTGCTACTCCACCAGGTGACCCGCCGTACTCTTGACAGTCAATCTTCTAAATCAGACCCTGAACTCGTCAAGGTTAAAACGGTTATGTCACGTGAGAGCCGGCTTACAATAAGCTAGGATAAACTCACCTGTCTGTTGTAGTCTCTCCGCTATGTGGGTCGTACTCTTAACAGTCAATCTTTTCAATAAGACCCTGACCTAGTTAGGGTTTAAACGACGGATTTATGTCACGTGAGATCCGGCTTACGGGATGACAGGCTTTCATGCCAAGCTTCTTTGAAGCAAAAAATTGAGTTTTTTCAAAAATCAATATGTTTTGGTCGTGCCTTACAAGCCGGCTTAACAAATATTTGAGTCATACATACTCTATATTTCTGTTTTGCAGAAGTTTTTGCAGATGAAAATTTGCCAGGTCATATAGATTCGGGTTAGAGTCCTCTACATTGGGCTTAATGAGGCTACAAGCCGCCAAAGTGATCTTTTCAAAGACTGGATATGGCTGTAAGTCACCCTGGATTGTTGGGTTATTTGATTCGCCCTAAATTGTGACCATAAGTTGCTAGTACAAGACACTGTTGGATCTCTTATAGATTATATATCAAGCTGTCAAGAAATTTTTACAAAGTGGCAAGACCAAATGTGCATATATAAGGCAAGATCTACAGGATTAAGTAGCTGAAGAACAGTTGGCAAAACATGCACGAAGGCATGACAAGGCAGATAAAGTTTTAACTATGCTATTACCTGGCAGCACCAGGAGCCCACAAATTTCTGAAAGTTTTTCAAAGTTGAATCACCCCTCTAAGCTAGCCTCTGTGCCGTCCGGGTTAGACCCTGCCGGGTTACTATCATCACGGCGCCTCGAGGAAGAGGCCTACGGATCATCATGTGCCGGCTCTTCATCGTTTATCATCTGGAGATCAGGCGACGCCCAGTTGATGCCCGTTAACGCCTCAAAGGTTGGCTTATCATTAAGAATAAGAGAAGGTTCAATATCAGGGGCGAAGATATGCTTACGCCTTTGAGGGGTTAAGTCCACAATTTCATCTGTTGGCGGCTTAACACGAGCATTGTTGTTGTCATAAGCCGCCTGGTACTTTGACAGAACCAACTCCAGTGCAAGTTTACACACCAAGGGCCGCATCTCTTTGACGCATCTGGTGAAATCCTCCTCTTCAAAGATAGACCCGTCATCATTGAATTCCGAACACCCATCAGCCATCTTTTCTGGGTCTAATTCTGATTTCCAAGCTTTGGCTCGGCTTAGGGAAACAATGGCTCCTGTGTGGGCGACTGATAGTTTGAGCTCCTCAATTTTCCCTGGCACTGTTGAAACAAGATCTAGCACAGTCTTCATAAGTGTTGGAGGCTTCTTGCCATTTGATATGGCCACAAGGATTCACAGAGTGCCAGCATATAACTTCTCAGTTAAAGAGTAAACTGCCTTCAGCTTCAATAGCATATTCTGGCCAAAACTAGCACTTCTGGCGCGTGTTAAGTGTTTTGCACAAGAGTCGCCAGGCGGGTTAGAAATCATATATTATGAGTCTCCAGGCGGGTTAAAGAACTTTAAAGCAGATTATGAGATGCATGTTAAACTTACCAAAGATGGCAGCTGCCATTTGAGATATGTGCTGTTTTAAGCCGGCAAGCTCCTCAGTAACCGGTTTTAGCTATTTTTCAGCATCTTCTGCTCTCTTCAACAGTGCAGCTTTTTCAGTATTCCAGGCGGCTCTTTCTTTATCAAAATTGGCCTTGATCTTCTCAATATTTTCCAGTGATGATTTTAGGCTTAATTCAGCCTTGGCGCGTTCACTTTGCTGCGTCTCCAGATTTTTCTTCAACTCGGTGATGTTTGACTCGCCCAAATTTAAAGCTTCCTGCCAAGGGTGACAAGTAATGTTAAAATGGTCAAGTTCATATTCAATAATGGTATTTAAGTCCCAAGCACATTGCAAGCAATGAACTTGGCACTTGGGGGCTAATGTAGGTCATTTCAATTTATATTATGACCCGGCTCAAAGATAAGCCGGCCCTTGGGGGCTACATAACTGGTTCTCACAAGTGTTTGTAAGACCCGGCTCATCTTATTAAGATAAGCCGGCCCTTGGGGGTTACACATGATTCTTTGCAAAGTTACTATTTTCAAAGACCTGGCTCATCTTTGAAAGATAAGCCAGCCCTTGGGGGCTACACTTTGGAAATTTTCACAAGTCTCAAGCATACTCAATGATCTTCATATACTTAAGACTTGGGGGCTACATGGACATATATATAATGCTAAGAGAGGTTAAACGCATTCATACCTCATACTTCTGCCGCATCAGGTTGACTAAGCCGGCCTCCATATCTCGGCTTGTATGAAGGCGGCTTAAATAACCCGCATGCAGCTCACTAGCGCTGAAGGTTGTATAGCTCTCCAGGTCCATTTTAGCTTTACCCTTCTCCAATGAGGATGTTTCTTCCTTAGCTGAGTGCTTAGCTAGCACTCTGGAGACTTCGGGCGCCTTAAAAGCTGACCCAGTAACAGTAACGTCTTCAACATCAGCAACAGCAGGGCTTTTGTCAGTTGACTTGGCAGGAGAGGGCGGCTTAGGACTTGGCGGGTCATGGCTGGTTGTCGGGTTAACTTTAGTGTCCATAGGCTCAAAGGTTGCAGCGTCAGTCTGTGGAGGCGGGTCATCTTGCTGGTTGATAGGATCTTCAGGATTTTGGATTGAGGCCTCAGGGGCCTCCAGCACCTGCTTCTCCAGCTCAGAAGCCTTGGGGTCCTTGGAAGAGCCGCCCACCTTTTGCTTTTTACCCACTTTTGCTTTGCCCCTGTGACAAGAATATAAGAGTTTATGAGTATATAACCACAAAAAAAATTATCAATAGATGAAAGTACTTACCCCTGGGCAATAGTAAAGACAGGAAGCTGTGCTCTAGTTGAGTCACCAGATGATGGAGGCGTTCCCTGGTAGTTTGAATCAGAAGAATTAAGAGGTTGATGCATGAGACCAGCCTTTGGAAGGGATAGAGTCGGGCTATGAGGCACCTCATTACGACGTTTCCGGGGAGCCGGCATGTTGGATAAGCCGGCCATTAGGTCTTCAGTGCCGCCGCTACAGGTCTGATGCCTTGACTCGTGCTGCTGTTTCTTCAAAAGAAAGTTGGGGTCCAAATGAGCAAGAGGGTGAGAAAATCTTACTTTTCGGATGACCTGCCGTGTTTACTTTCTTGGCAAGGGTTCTGAGTCAGAGGAGATAATAGTTACCTCTGCTTCATGGGCCAGGCTCATCTCCGCTTCATCCTGATAGGAATCAACATCAATAAGTTGCATAAAAAGAAGACCAAGGAAATCAAGTTCTACTTCCGACTCATCTAGCTTGAGAAGCTCTTCTACCGTTTGTTTTTTATGGCGACCCGTGCCACGAGACTTTGTTGCTTTAGTCTTCTTAGTGGGCGGGGCGGCTGTTAGCTTTTTTTTAGAAAGAAGAGTCGGCCTGTATACATATATGAGTGAGAGGTTAAAAAATATGAAGTACAAGAGATAGATAAATAAGATGAAGTTTTGTTCAAAATACTTACATCTGGAGCCTGGTTAAGAGTGCAGAAAGGATTCAATCCCGCTTTGCTCCAAGCTTCCAGAGATTCCCCAAGCAGTGTTTTAACCGTGTCATTGATCTCTTTATCAGTGAGACGTGTTTGATTATAGTGCTGCGGGTCCTTGGGGTCACCAGTATATTGGCACATTAAGCCGTTGCGCCTGCTTAGTGGTAAAATCCTCCATGCGACCCAGCAGCGGGTCAGATCAATTCCAGTTAAGCCGTTGGCTATTAAGGCCCTTATCTTTGAAAATGTGCGGGCATATCGAGCGCGATCTCCAGCAGTCAACCGACCTGGAAGCTCGCTGCTGGTGCTGAGCCGGTAGGGGTGATAACCCGGCAAGGGGTTTTCTCCAGCTGGGGTGGTGTCTTTGCAATAAAACCAAGTATAGTTCCAGTCCTTGGGATGGCTGGGCAGTGCAGCTGAGGGAAAGGTTATGTCTCTCTGCCTCTAGATGGAAACATCTCCAAGCTCGAGACTGGGTCCGTCTGACATCTCTGTCTGGCGGTTGATATAAAAGAAATCTCTGAAAAGATCAACAGTGGGCTCTTCTTGAAGGTATACTTCACAGAATACTTGGAAGTGGCATAGGTTGGAGGCAGAGTTGGGTCTGATGTCTTCAGGATGAAGCTTGTAAAAATGCAGAGCATCCTGGAAGAATTTTGACCCGGGTGGTGAAAAGCCACGGAGGAGGTGATCCGAAAAAATGACAACTTCACCCTCTCCGGGTTGAGGAGTAGTTTCAGGACCAGGAACCCGCCAGTGGGTAACGTCTTTTGCTGGCAAAACCCCATGTCCACATACTCATTTAACATGAGCTCGGAGACTCTAGAAGCAACCCAGTTGCAAGAGGTGGGTGTCTTTGTCATGATTGACCGGGTTAAAAAGCTATGACCAAGGAGTAAAGGTATGGCGGGTTAACATTGCAATGGTAAGCCGCCCAAGTGATTACATGATATTTCAGCAATAATGAGCTAGTTATGGTTAAAAGACTACACATTGTGGTGAGCCATTAAGAAATCATAAGCTGCCCTAGCCATGGAGTGAAGTAACTATCAGGTTATGAGAATATGGCGGGTTAAGTTATGAAAGTATAAGCTGGCAGCATGTTGGCGGGTTAATTAAAAGAGAAGTTTTTTGGATCTCTTGGCGGGTTACAAATTCAGTGTTAAGCCGCCTGAAAGGTGGGTCAATTGTCTGTGGATCCAAGATTGCTGAAATTTTGCAAGTTATGGGACAAACAGGTTTTACAAGTTTGTAGCTATGTTCATGGATCTACAAACGGTGCAAAAAGGAAAATAATTGCTAAACCTAAAAGGGGTGGCGGCGGAAAAGCTAGTAAGTTATACATTGGTTCTGTAGAGGAGGCAATCTACACAAGATATGAAATGAAGGCTAAACAGCTACTGCATTATTCCTACTTCGTTTTGGATTGAAGTACCAGTCCTAGTTAGAAGAACAAGAAGAGCCTAGATGAACACCGATGAACTTTATGAACTTGGATGACCTAATGTGGATCTGAGGGAGGAGAAGAAGAATACCTGACGGTGTTGAAGGAGAGAGGACACGCGCCGCTGAGCTCTGGTTCGCAATAGGTTGATGCAGCGGCCTTGATGAAGCAGCTGGCGAGGTTCGGCTGGCGCGACGGAGCGTTGGTCGCGATGGTCGCTGTGAGGAAGAAGAAGAAGTGGAGGCAACTGGGTGAAAGTAAAAAAGGGCAACCCCCTGTGCCTATTTATAAGGGAAAATGGAACAGTGAAACAGCAGGCCCGAAGATCGAGGAGGCGTCATAATTATCACAACAGAAGAGGCGCCTCGATTTTTGAAATGATTGACTAATGCAAAGATTCGTTGTGACATCATGAAGGCTTTTCTGAATTTATTAAGCATGATGTCATCTTTCCTTATGGCGGGTTATAAAGATTTGTTCAAAGTTCAAGTACTAAGAAGGATCAAAGAAGACTCCCCAACTAGAGACCGTGAAGATAGACATGAACAGGTTCAAATCAATGTGGGGCCTAATGTTGGGGATATAACCCCATGGTGTATCCCGCCCAGGAGGGGCAGGGTTACATTGTTGGCGACTTAGCAATAACACCTAGAAAGGCCCAAGAAGCCAAGACATGAAAGCCTAGAGGGGGCTTACGACGCGGGCCAACTGAAGGCCCAAGTCCTGGAGATGGAGCATGACCCGGAGGTGTGAGCCGCCCAATGGCGACTTGCCTAGCAAGGCAAGGCGACTTAGAATCAGGGTCGGTCATGTTGTATGACCCGACCTGGACTCTTGTAAGTCCAGGGCCTCGACCTGTGTATATAAAGGCGAGTCCCTATGGTGGGTAAAACTTAAGTTACAATTCATCGATAGCTAGGTCAAGCAATTCCGCTCCCTTGTAATCGATACTCAAGCAATACAACTCAAAGCAGAACATAGGCTTTTGCCTCGATCGTGAGGGGCCATACCTGGGTAAACTCGTGTCTTTCGTCCCGCTCAACCCCTTCAAGCTAATCATCGTTGCGATGGCTCCACACCTAAGTCCTTTTGCTAGGGCATCTGCCATGCTAAAACCACGACAACTCCCCTTGTGTCGAATCTATAAATTTGGGTTGAATACTCTACCCTTGAAAACTATTGCGATCCCCTTTACTTGTGGGTTATCACGCATTCGCGTCCACGTCCGCTGGCAACTTCGAGGGAATGTAGAACACGGGAGGCCGCCGCTGCTTTGGTCCCAGCAAGGCTACCGCCAGCGCGTCGCCGACTTGTACAGCCGGTGATGTGCCCGGTTTCTTCTTTATCTTGGACCACCCTGGCCTGGGCGTCCATGGAACCACCCGTCCCCTCCTCCTGAAGCACTCTCTTCGACACACTCTCATGAGCGGTGCAGCCGGACATAGGGAAGATATGGGGGAAGAATATGCCTCTGGGACTATCGACAATCCGATGACGAAGGGATCAGCCCCGGCCGGCCATAGTCTAGTGTAGTGTATCTGTATCGTGGGAGTGGAGCTCCGCGCAACCGTATGTGCACATGGTTTTAACTTTTTTAGTTAAATTTTTTCCAAAATGTAACCGTTTGCTTCCGGTTTGTATGAAATCCAGTCGAGTTTGCATGAAATCCGGCCGTGTTCGCACAGTTTGGTCCAATTGGTTTGAGTTGTTTTCAAAATGTATGAGGCTAGCGTTGGATGGCTGCCTCCCGCATCCGTGTCTGTGGACGGATGCGGGAGGTTTTTTGCAGGTTGTCGTTGGAGATTCCCTAATGTGAATGTATCCGTGAACCAGCTCTTTGAGTTTGATGTGAATGTTGAACTTAGAATGCATCGCGTCTATACATTAATGTATAAATTGTGGACTATTGTCTGATCGATCGGTAAGCCTACAATTTTAGGAGCATGGGCTATTGGCCGATCAACGGTCAGACCTATTAGCGTACAACAAGCTGATCAGCCCCAATGTTTCTCTTCGGTCAGTGTTTGCAAGTACTATAGCTCGCATAGTACCTAGCCTACTAACACAGCACAGAATCAGATGAGGTTTGACACCAAGAATCATCAAACAATTATTTCATCAAACAAGCCCTGCTTATGTGATAAATAGTTTAAACTTACGTCTAAGCATGCCATATATTACATCAAAATTTGGTGAGGATACATTTGTTTCCATAACTCAAAGAGGGTTCCCATGAATGACTAATGAGCCGTCAAATCGCAGGCCCAACCTTTCCCACTGTAAGTCGCTTGGACGAAGGATCCATCATGACTTTGTTGAATCTGCTTCTTCAAGAAAACAACTGTGCCAGCAATACTGTTACCACACGCGAAGACTGTACGGCACTATAGCACGTCATATCACTCAAACCGACTAGGCCAAACTAGCCCGCCTAACGTGCGGGAAAGCCTTGCTCTCGTCTTTTTGTTCTGGATATTTTTTTGAGAAACTACTGCAGAACTTGGTTCCATAGCCTTACTTTATTAAACAAAAGATAACATATATACAAATGTACATAGCCCCTGAAGGACTAAAAACCAAAGAAAAGAAAACTAAGAGGTACCAAGAACTACCTTAAGGAGGTAAGAATGCAATCCACCTAAACAAGTCATCTCTAAATTTAGGCTTAATCCTATGTGTCATCAAAGAGATGTCATGAATGAAGCTAGATCTCCATTTGTTGAAAGAAGGCCTTTCATTCCAGAAAACCTTCCCATTTCGAATAGTCCAAATATTCCAGCAGGCTATAAACACCACCTCAGTAAAGAAAGGTTTAGCAAAATCTCTTCTAGCTTGCATGACAGTCTCTACCTGATCCTCCCATGGAGGCCAATCAATTTGCAGATAATTCCATACTCTATGGCTAAATCTGCAGTTAAAAAACAGGTGGTCCCTGTCTTCTCTATAATTCCCAGGGCAGAGCACACAAGCAGGTGAGTCAGAAACATTCCAATGCCTTCTTAGCAGCATATCTTGTGTGTTGAGCCTATCCATGATCATCATCCATGAGAAGACCTTGATTTTCATGGTACAAGAGGAGGCCCAAATCCATTTTAGCAGAGGATTAGGAATGATATTTTGGTGGACATAAGTATAATAGCTCTTGGCTTCATACTGCTTGCCATTTTGTTTTAGCATCCAACAATCAGGCTCAGAAGCTTGAAACTGCATGTTTTGCACCATTTGATGTAACCTAAGGAGCTCCTGATGAACCTGATGAGACAATGGGAGGTTGAAAAGAGTCTCCCACTATTGACATTCCATGAAATCCTTAACTGAAGCAAAAGTGTCAATAGCAAAAGAGAATAATCTGGCAAATCTTTGATTCAAAGGAACCACAGAATTGTCCAACTGCCAATTATCATCCCAGAACAGCACAGTGTCACCCTAATTAACCTGAACACATGTAAATTCTCTGAATTTATCCATTAATTTGCAAACATCCCTCCACCAAAAAGAACCACATTGTGCAGTAGCATGTGGTACTCTATCATGATAATATGTATTCCATATCAAATTAACCCAAGGCACATCCTTCTTATTAAAGAACTTGTTCAAATGTTTCATCAAAAGAGCATCATTTTGAACACCCAGGTTCATGATGCCTAACCCCCCCTTATTTTTAGGCTTGCACACCAAATCCCAAGCTGCAAGGGCAGGAGCATTATCATTGCCATTCCTTCTCCACAGGCACTGCCTTTGTATCCTTTGTAGCTGCTTTAAGATCCCAGGTGGTATTTCCAAGCTGCAGAGGAAGAAGATGGGCAGAGTAGATAAAGCAGAATTGAGATATTGTAATCTTCCTCCTTGAGCAAGGAAACTAGAACTAGCAAAGAGTTTACTTTCCATGCTAACCACCACTGGCATTAGGTCCATGATTTTGAGTCTCATAACTCCCACTGGCAATCCTAGATATGTGAAAGGCAGAGATCCAACCTTACAACCAAAAAAGTCAGCCAGCCTAGACAATTCCACTTCATCCACATTAATAGGAAGCATAGATGATCTGTGATAATTTATATTGTTAGGGAACACAAATAGGGGTGTATGTTTTCCCCTGACTCGTGCACTGACGGTAATCCAACAGGCGCAAGAACAAGATTACAAACTCAAGATCAGATCAAGGCATGGGAGAGCTGTTCTTTGAAGGACCAAAGTGCAGATCAAGAAGACCAAGATGAGCCAAAGAAGCAAGATATCGCTAAGGGAAGAACCTCCTCTGCCGGGCAGGCGAGCCTGACGGGGATGGAGTTACCCCTGGAAGCAAGTCTCAGGATCATCCCGGCAGGCCTGCCGGGGCTTACGGAGGCAAACCACTCCACCGCACCACCTCATCATGACGCACATCGTCGATCAGTGCGGTGTCAAGCTCCAAGGTGACTAAGTGGCTGCTATTTGCCACATGGCAGCCGCTTCCTACAGAAAATACCCCCAGGCGACACCCGTCCTGAGACGTGTCAAGCAAGCAGGCTCGAAGCTGACAAAACAGCCGGGCAGGGCCTGCCGGGCAAGCTGAGATGTGACGTTGAGCGGCGCATTTAATGCGCTCTGTCAGCCTGCAGAGTTAGGTATGATAGCACTGTTTGCTATCTAATCAATATGTAATGACTGGTTTGCCACTGTGGTGACCCCTTGATCTATAAAAGGAGGCCTATGGCAACCGTAGAAGAGGTTGGCTGATCCGGACCCTTGCACACACATACGCGCGTAGCTGCTCTCGCCCCAAGGCGACCTTGCCGGGCAGGAGCGCTGCGTTCCTCCACCATTTTTCCACCATCAATCCACCAAAGCAGGAGTAGGGTTTTACGCCTCACGGCAGCCCGAACCTGGGTAAAAACTGCCCGTGTGATCTCTGCCGCGCTGTGTGATGCTTCTCCGCTCTTTGTGCAACATGCCCATCCCCCCGCCGAACCAAAAGGGGCTCATGGCCCCATAGGTGGCTGTGGTTTGCCACGACATCTTTGGTGCGCCAGGTAGGGGCTGGAGCACTTGCGCGAACCCGAGAGCGTAAGCAGCGCGTCATCATCCGTTAATGGTGTCACCCTTCATGATGCCCAAGGGAGTGGCTCAGGCGGAGCGGAGTGGCAACATTGCTCCCGCGCCAATCTTGCCCGCTCTTTGCCATCTCCACACTCCGTGGGCGCAACGGCCATGGAAGCTAGCGGCAAGGACAACAATACCACCCCGAACGGGCCAGGCAACAGGAATGCCCTGCAAATCCCGTTCGGGAGAAAGGAGCGATGTGCAAGGACACCAGGTTTTCTCTCTCTGTCACTCTCACTCTTTGACAATCGTGCTACTCTGGGTTTTAGCATCATCAACGTCGACGAGCCTGCGCGATGCTCGGTCCAGCATTTACCCTACTTAGGGAAATCCTGAGTAGATCGCCAGTGCGAGTCCATTGATTGACGCCCCGGCAAGTATGCACCGGCAAGGCCGCCTGCGCTTGCGTGGCTTTTGTGCCTTCTGTCGTTGGATTGGTCAAGAGGTGCGGAGAGGAAGAGAGAGAAACTAGCCATACCTAGCGCCGCGTCCTACTGCCCCAAGTTACATGCGCTTCTAGCCGACCCGTGCCAGGGGCTAGAGGTCAATATACAAGCAATGCAGTCCTTCCCGGAACATGCAAGCCCAATGAACGGCCGCAGCTGAAAGGGATAAATGGGGGCGCAGATAAGAGCTAAGTTCAAGCTACCTTTGCATTATTATGGATTCTTTGGATCTGTATGCTTGTTTATCCCTTGAGTGCCTAAGTGTTCATGTGATGAAATCTTTCACAAGATGGTACCTCTGTTGGATTCTTGTCTGCACCCTCGTTCCGGTCAGAGCCTGCTCGCGGAACGAGTGGCTGCGTCGAAAACTACTGAGGAAAAACCTGTCGGGATGCATCCACGCCAAATGACTGTTAAGGGCCAGACCCTTATGACCATTGCGGCAATATGATACCGGCAGGCAACCTAAATGTGCATAGAGACTAGTCATGCGGACACTGTATGGATAACATGGATAAACATGCAATTCAGATTAAGCAAAAGTACCAGGCCCCACATAAAGCATAAATAGTACAAAGTCTAAACACAAGACATGCGTCATCATTTTGATTACAGGACCGCATGATGGCGGGAATAATTCAAGGGCGGGCCCGCTGGGCTCGTATGACGAGAACCCTGTCGGCGAAGGGAGTGGCCTTCCGGGATTCCGGAAACCATCAGCGAGGTCGAGATTCGGGTGGCGGTAAGCGATGTTGCTCAGGACCATGAAGAGGGAATTACGGGCAAGCCTCCGGGATTCAGCCTCGAAGCGGCTAGCTCTTCCCTCCTTGTGCGTCTTCAGCTTGGCAATCAACTCGTTGAAGAAAATCCCTAGCTTAACACGGGGGCCTCATGCTTTCCGGTCGGGTAGACCGGCCCCTCCATGCCCATGGCCGCAGTCTGGGCGGCGAGGCGTTCGGCCACATCTATTAAGCTTTTGATCCAAAGGTCAACTTGAGCGGAGTGGTTCTCCAGCTTGTCTTCCGCTTCCTTTCGGAGGTGCCTCGCCGTGTCCAGATCCTTTGACAGCTGCTGCTCGCGGGCCTCAACGAATTCCCTTGAGCTTTCCAAGGAGCCAATCCTGGCCTTCAGGTCTTCGATGGTGCTGTTGGCGGTCTCAAGGCCCTGGCTCTTGGAGGAGAGCTGCGACTGGGTATTTTCCAGGAGGGACCTTGTTTTCAGCACCTCCTTCTGGAGGGCTGAAACCTCCTTGGTGCACCTGGCAAGTTTCTCTGTCAGCTCGACCACCTGCCGGTCGAGGTCCACCTTGACGGAGGAAGCAACAGTAAGATCATCAGTAAGCCTCTTCAGCTAGGTAGCAGAGTCCGCGGTGAGGGCATCCAGGGCAGCCTTGTGCTTGTCCCCAAGATCTTTGGTGCATTGATGCATGAGGATCTCCAGCTCGGCATCTTTGGCGCGGAGAGTGGCCTCGAGCCTCTCCTCCCGAAGAGAAATTTCCTGCTCCCTGGCATCCAGAAGTGCCTTGCGCTTAGCCAGGCGCGCTTCCCGGGCAATGACATCTTCCCTCGTCATCGAGATCGTCTCCTGCTGCCTCATAAGGGCCCAGAACTACTTGTCGTGCCAATCACGCAGCTCCTTCCCCTTATCCTTCAGTTTCTGGTCCACCTTGTTGGCGGACTGGCACTGCTCCTTGAGCTCCTGCCACTTCCAGCTATGCCGCTCCTGCATCTCTTTAATGCCTGTCACCACGGACTCCATGAAGGATAGGTCCATGGCAACGGCGGCGGAATCATCCACCTCATCGACTCCCTGGTACAGCGATGTCAGGATGCGCTGGAGTTCTTCGTCAAGCTCTGTGCTCGTCGCCATTGACGAGCCAGGGGCTCCAACCCCTGGCTGTGCGAGCAATAGTGCCAGGTTGCTCGAAGATGGTGGCGGGACTTCCACTGAGGTGCCAAATGAGGGAAGGGGGCCCATGGTTTGGAGGGGTATCTTTTCCTCGACCACGACCCCTGATCCAGACATGCTACCGGGTATTTCCTCAGGCTCCTTCAGGGGACCCAGGGCGCCCCCGGCAACATGCTCCTGCTCCTCTGCGGCAGCAATTTTGGAGGCTTCATCCGCGGCATCCTTCCCAATGTTGGCCACCTCGTCCAGCAAGTCTGGCTCCTCACTCAAAGGGGTTGTAAGCAGATCCACCAGTTAATGGTGGAAGGACAGAATTATTGACAAGACAGAGACGCGAAGCAACATGATAAGAGAAGTCATGAGAAGAGAACAGATAAATTACCTGGAGGAGTCTGCCAAGTAGAAGCTTCAGTTTCCTCGGCAATGTTAGCTGCCGGGTCAAGGCCGGACTCTTCCGTGGAAACCCTTAGCGGGGGTCCATCAACTCTGTCGATGGGCGGGATAGGCCCCTCCTGGAGGGGCTCGTCTTGAGTGGTCCCCTCCCCTCCTTGGGCATCAGTGGAGGGGAACTCTCCACCATCACCCCCAGTAGAAGGAACATCCTCTACGCTTTCAGACCAGGGGTTGGGCTGGGGGCTCGGTGCCGGGACACTCGAGCCACCCCCTGCCGGGCCCGTCCCTCCCGCTGACGATGATGGCTCCGCATGTCTGAGCCGCTTGGTCTGGTGGACAAGGGTCTCCGTCTCCTCCTCCTCCTCCCTATTAGCAACAAACCAGCAAGATCAGTCAGCAACGCGAGCAAGGATACTGAAGACAAAGCAAAAAAAGGGAGGGAGAAAAGGAGGAAGCAATCTCCCTTACTCTTCATCGATCAGCATGGAGTTCAGCTCGAAATCCATGGGTGGCGAGGGTGCCCTACTCCTCTTCTGGGGCGGGGGGGTGGAGCTCTCTGGCAACTTCGAGCCCTGCCGAGGCGCAGGAGGCTCCGATGAAGACGAGCTCTGCGAAGAGGTCGAGCACGATTGGGCACTGGAGTCGCCCTCCATGGCTGTCGGCTGCTTGGCGGGGGGGGGGCTGGCCCCGGAGAGCCGAGGAGAATGCCGGTGCATAGCTTCGGAAATGCTGGTCTTGGAGGTGGTCCCCTTCGCCTTCCTGGCGGCAGGCGCAGGATCGGGAGCTGCCACTTCCCGGTTAGCCGCCTGTTTTCGGGGGCGTGGCTCCAAGACTGGCTCGGGGGCTTGAGGGCCTTCTGCGAGCCATTCCTTTCCAGGTTCGGCCACCCCCTCAACCTCTTCTTCCTCTAGAGCCTCTGTTGCTGCTGTGTATAGGGCCTCGATTCCGGAAGGCCCGTCCCCGGCGGGCTCTCCCCCGGCACGCTCCTTCCCGGCAACCTCTTCCGAGACTTGCGTCTCACCCTCGCCGCGGGAGGAGCCCTCATCTCCAGCTTTCCCTATTCCTTTTGCTGCCTTCCCGGCCTTCACCGCTGCTGCAGCTTGGGCCACTCTGTCTTCCTTGATCCGCTTCTTAATGAACGCCACCTCCACCGTGGAGGTGCGTTTGTACATTATAGCTTCCACCTTAGTGGCCCTTTCTACTAAGGTGGAGGACCATGCCAGCTCTTCATCGAACGTGGGCAACTGCCAATCGCCCACAACTCCGTGGGCATTACAATCTGGCATCCACTTCAAGATTTGATCCCTGGCAGAGTTGATGTTCAGCGGGTGATGTTTGCCGATAGCTTGAACAGGCCGAAGCGGCCAAATAGCTGATCGCACAACCAGGCATGGCCATGAACTGTCAGGTTGTTGGCCAGGCCAGGGAGCAACCTCATCCTGTCCCCAGCATCCCCATACTCCCAGGCGAATCTGTCCCTTTTCTGCAGAGGGGTGATGCAACAGAGGAGAAAGTTTGCTCCTACGTGCTCAACGGTGAGCCCGACAGTCTTTAGATGGGTAATCCTGTTTATTGTCAGGCGGAGCCTGTCTTCGGTAAGGCCGAATGCCCTCCAGACATTGTCGTGCTCAAGGTATTCCGCTCGTGCCTGACAGAACTCTGGAGCCTTGTCATCCTGAATCCAACACCAATCTCCCCTCCACTCCTCCCATTTGTTGCGCTGTTGGCCGGGGATGTAATCCCAGTTCTCTCTTGGCACTATCCGTGGCATCCATCTTATATTACCGGAACGATGGCTCTTGTTCTCCACCCGCGGGACGAAGTAGTTCCTGAACAGATCTACATTGGGAGCAACCCCGACAAAATTCTTGCACAGATGGGCAAAGATCGCCATACACGCCATTGCATTTGGTGTGAAATCCAAGAGGTGGAATCCATAGATTGCCATCATCGCCTCAAGGAAATCCGAGAAGGGAGGACAGAGACCACAGATGAAATATGCTCAAAAAAATTTGTATGAACTTGGCGGGTCCTCGTCTCCCTCCGCCAGAACATTGGGAGCGCCATGCCCCTTCGGGACCTCCCTCCCCCATAGGTATCCATACCTCGCCTGCAGCACGTTTCCGTCGAGATTCGACGGGGAGAAGATGATGTCTCCCCTTCGCTTCTTGTCCAGCTCGGTCGCCCTCTTGCTCCCCTCGGCGACCTCCGCCTTCGTGGCGGTCGTCTGCTGCCCTTTAGCAGTGGTTTTCTTCCCCATATCTCCTGAGATGTGGCGGAGAGTGGGAAGGAAATCAGAAGGGGATCGGTGGCGAATGTGGGCAAGGGAAGCGGGCAGTTTCTTGGCTTGCGGAGGAAGATGATGGGGAGGCGAGGAAGATGATGAATGAGTAGTACCTTTTTGTGTTTTCCCCTCTTAAGGGAAACGGCGTGGGAAGGAGCGTGGCTCTTCAGAAAAGTTACCGTTTTTACATTAACTGCTACAGTCCCACGCCCCCACGCATCGCGATAATTACGCGAAGTGGACGTTGGATTGACTGGTCATCATGACGAACCGCCATGCGCGGCCTTCTCCTACCACGTGTCCACGCACTGTTTGGGGCCTAACCCAACATGCCCCACGACACGTATGGCTCAGGCCCGGGGGCTTATGTCGGGGAACACAAACAGGGGTGTATGTTTTCCCCTGACTCAAGCACGGACGGTAAACCAACAGGCGCAAGAACAAGATTACAAACTCAAGATCAGATCAAGGCATGGGAGACCTGTTCTTTGAAGGACCAAAGTGCAGATCAAGAAGACCAAGATGAGCCAGAGAAGCAAGATATCGCTAAGGGAAGAACCTCCTCTGCCGGGAAGGCGAGCCTGACGGGGATGGAGTTACCCCCAGAAGCAAGTCTCAGGATCGTCCCGGCAGGCCTGCCGGGGCTTACGGAGGCAAACCACTCCACCGCACCACCTCATCACGACGCACGTCGTCGATCAGTGCGGTGTCAAGCTCCAAGGTGACTAAGTGGCTGCTATTTGCCACATGGCAGCCGCTTCCTACAGAAAATACCCCCAGACGACAACCGTCCTGAGACGTGTCAAGCAAGCAGGCGCGAAGCTGGCAAAACAGCCCTGCAGGGCCTGCCGGGCAAGCTTAGATGTGACGTTGAGCAGCACATTTAATGCACTCTGTCATCCTGCAGAGTTCGGTATGATAGCACTGTTTGCTATCTAATCAGTATGTAATGACTGATTTGCCACTGTGGTGACCCCTTGATCTATAAAAGGAGGCCCATGGCAACCGTAGAAGAGGTTGGCTGATCCGGACCCTTGCACACTCATACGGGCATAGCTGCTCTCACCCTGAGGCGACCTTGCCGGGCAAGAGCGCTGCATTCCTCCACCATTTTTCCACCATCAATCCACCAAAGCAGGACTAGGGTTTTATGCCTCATGGCGGCCCGAACCTGGGTAAAAACTGCCCATGTGATCTCTGCCGCGCTGTGTGACGCTTCTCCGCTCTTTGTGCAATGTGCCCATCCCCCCACCGAACCAAAAGGGGCTCATGGCCTCATAGGTGGCCGTGGTTTCCCACGACATATATGAAGCCCAGTGGACTATGAAAACTGGAGCAACATACTTTTAAGAGCCAATAGCTGACCCTCCCAAGCAGGTAAGATGATCAAAGTATCATCAGCATACTGTACTATTGGGCAGTTAGTGTCATGATTGGGGATAGGTAGCTGTAGGATTTCTTTGTGTAGCAGATCATTCACAGCAGATTGTAGTATATCAGCAGCTAGTACAAACAGCAAAGGGGAGAGAGGGTCACCCTGCTTAACCCCTTTTTGCAAGCAAAATGCTTCCCTGGTACTCCATTGACTAACACAGAGGAAGTACCAGTTGATAGAAATTGTTTAACCCACAATATCCATTTCTCAGGGAAGCCTTTATACCTCAGTATTTGGTAAATGGCCTCATGCTCTATTGAATCAATAGCCTTTTCAAAATCCAATTTGAGGATAACAATTTTCCTTTTGGACTGATGGCATTGATGCAAATATTCCAGTGTCCAAGCTACACAATCCTGAATAGTCCTAGACTTGATAAAACCATACTAATTTTTATGTATGCACCTCATAATTTCCAACTGAAATCTATCAGCAACCATTTAGAAATGAACTTTAGTCCCATACTGGTAAGAGATATAGGCCTAAAGTCATTCACAGTTTCAGGAACAGCCACTTTTGGTACGAGTGTGATATATGATCCATTGATGTTTTCCAATTTAGTTGTTCCCTCATGAAAAGCCATAGCAAGCTCATAAAAATCATGGCAAATAATTGGCCAACACTTCTTGAAGAAAAGCCCATTGAAACCATCCGGGCCAGGTGCTCTATCAACTGGCATCCTCTTCACAATTAGGTCCATTTCCTCTTTCTCAAAAGGTTTTACCAGCACATCCAGACCCTCAACTGGTTGTATCAAAGCTACTAGATCCAATGTCATATTAATCCCCCTGGTAGTACCCATTCTGTTTTTAAAAGTGGACCAGAAAGCACCTGCAATCAATAGGTGATCATTGGTGACTGTTCCATCCTCTAATCTGAGAGAAGCCACTGAATTCCTTCTATATCTTTCTGTAGCCATAGCATGAAAGAATTTAGTGTTTTCCTCCCAAACCTTTATTGACCTAATTGTGCATCTTTTCCTCCAATAAAAATATTGTAAGTGAAGCAACTTCTCCATGTGCAACTTAACAATCTTTCTGAAGTTGAACTCAGGCCTAAACAAAGGCCTTAACTCCTCAAGCTCATCCAGCAAAAGAATGACTCTTGTGCACTTCTGAATTAAAATTTTCATTTTAGAGAGACCCATCTACCATTTGTTCTGGATTTCTATCGATCGATCGCATGAACAATCGAAAGAAAAGCGTAGAAAATGATACACTTTGCTAGTTCAAAAGGAAAAGGTGGCACACCTGTAGCGTTCGCGTCGCACCCCCCACAGTCATTCTGGCATGCCACTCACCAAAGGGGACATGCATTTTCACAGACATGTGGGACTGCAATTTTAGTAAACAGACAATAGCCAAAATCTAATCGCCCGCCGAGCATCGGCTAAGAAGAGAGAGACAGGGAGGGAGAAGAGATCGGTCGGCCGCCACGCAAGGACTCCAAGAAATATAGTGATAATGTGAGGCGGGCCATGTTTTTAACAAATTCATAGTTATACTGCTTGAAAAGTTGATTTGATGGAACGTATTATAAAATGCATTTTTTGAAAGTTTTTGTACGCCAATGTTCTAGGATTTGTACGTCTCTGTACTACTATGATTTTGTTGATGAATAAAAAGAAATGGAGGGCCTTTCTCTCTCTAGATCTATCTCCATCCCACAACCCATCTCTAGCACATGTACACACACTCTCTGTAGCCACTCCGAAAGTATGACATCAACTACATATTCACACTTCTAGCAAAAAAATTACACATTCACGCATGTTACAAGTACGTGCCAGTTTTGTTTCGAATGTTGGCTATTAATGTAAATGTATTCGTGAACCATCTCTTTGAGTTTGATGTGAATGTTGAATGTGGAACACATCGTGTCTGTACATTAATGTATAATTGTGGACTATTGTCTGATTGATTGCTAAGCCTACAATTTTAGGAGCTTGGGCTATTGGGCAATCGACGTCCAGACATATAAGCGTACAACGAGCTGATCAGCCCCAACGTTTCTCTTCAATTGGTGAGTGTTTGCAAGTATTATAGCTCGCACAGTAGCTAGCCTACTAACAGAGCATGGAATCAGTCGAGGTTTGACACCAAGAATCATCAAACAATTTTTTTCATCAAACAACCCCTGCTTATATGATGAACAGTTCAAACTTACGTCTAAGCATGCCATATATCACATCAAAAGCTGGTGAGGATACATCTGTTTCAATAACTCGAAGAGGGTTCTCATGATTCACTATCAAACAAAAGTAGCAAGTACTGCCCACACAAGACAGTGCACTAGCCCTAAGATGGTTCAATAACACGCATCGTTCTGGTAACTAAACACAATGCAAACAACATTGAAAGATTAGCGCGTTCAACTATTTCTTGTCATCAATCTCTGGGGTAATGTCCACAGAACGGACAGCGGAATGGGAATTGATCTCTGGGGCAATGTCCACAGGACGGACCGCGACATCGGAATCATCAAAGACTTCCACCAGCACCTGCACAACCATAACATATTAGCAAGAACATTGCAAATAATCAAAAACCACAACTATGGTAAGCCATTTTTTTACCTTGTGCAGCTCACCGGGGGATCCCATTGCTCCGGGGCCATATCCTCGAAGGGGGCCATCGCCTTGCCAGGGAAATACTTCTTCTCAACGGCGACTATCTCCTCAAACCCGGCCTTGAGCCTTTGATAGGTGGCCATTAGAGTTTCTAGGGTAGGCACGGTGGGCCCCTTGCTGTTCTTCCAACTTCTTGTGTTCAGGAGTTCGTCCCCAAACATCCTCAACTCTTTGGCTAGTGCTTGTTTCTTGGAGTTCTTCATCTCCATGGGTTGGCCTGCCAACATCGCCAGCTCGTTGGCTGGTGCTCGCTTCCTGGAGATCTCTGTCTGGAGTGGGTTGTCCACCGGCAACTCTTTGCCCAGTGCTCTAGGATCAATCAATAAACTGACAAACAAAAAGCAATCAAAAGGAAGCCACAATCACAATGAAAATGGGAAAAGAATAGGCAATGAGAATCGGTCGGTGCTTCGCAAAAAGAAGATTCTTGGAATGAAAATAGAGTATCATCACTGGTTCGCCCACCTTACCTTCGTCGGTACAGAAGAAAAATGGCAGAAGTGAGTAGCCTGGATTGTGGTTTTCTTCAAGATAGGGGAGAAAGGGCTTCAACAAGCGTTCTAGTGAAATGATCGTTGCTTCATCCGACCAACTTACCAGGCCACTTTACCACTGCTCGTAAAGGTCTGGGTTTTGTGATATGACGGGTCATGATGGACACACCGGGGTGACTGGTGAGTCTCGACTGTAGCACTTCGCTGTGATTTGGTGGATGGCACATGGGCCCGGATTCTTGATGTCCGGCATGCCCCTGAAACAATGTAATAGAGCGGCTAGTCATAGAATTAGTTTGGACGACAGAGGAGGAGCTGGCAACAGTAGTACTCCATAAAAATTGTACTCCCACATTTTTATTGTTAGAGGTAAAGCTTCTTCATGGAGTCGAATCTTGTACTTGGTTCAAACAGTAAAGAAAGGGGGAAAGGATGTAGTATGTACATAGGACTTGGTACAAACAAGAAAGAAAGGGGGTAAAACTAGTACAGACTGGCCATCCAACCGGTCTCTTGGTCGAAAACGAAAATAAAGGGGAAACGATGTACACACTAGTCTGATCAGGACTAGATTTGCTATCCACACATACGAATAGGTGGCTAAAGTGAACAAAAATGAGACCAACCCAGATATGTTGCTTGGATGTTTGTTTCTCGGGGAAACAAACTCTGAATCACCACATTATGCCCCGATGTAGGTACATGGTGCTGGACTGCTGGTGCACCCACTATCCCATGCCCTTATAGCAACTATTTAGCAATTCTTAATCTAATGCACATGGTAAAATGAAGCCATGACATTGTTATAAGTCATGACAAGTTTAACCAATTGTTTTTGCCAGTAACTGCTTGAGACTCTGGTTGTTTCGTTTGTAGCTTTTTGTGCAAACAGGAATATCCATTTCACCTTACTGCTATTGCGACCTTTTGGTTCACTACACAAAACACTTCTTAAAAGAAGTGATTTTTGTGTAGTTTATCTAGAATGTCACACAGGAACCGTTGGTTGATTTCAGTGGAACTGCACAAATGGAGATCTGTGTTCCAATCTTCATCCTCCATATAGAACCCTAAGCTTCCCTTAAGTAAGAATGATATTTAATGCATGTGTTCACCTCTAATTTGCAACTGCCATGAGAATTTAATGCTATTGTTTACTCCCTCACTAAGAAAACTAAATTTCACATTGAAGGCCAATCATGTACTTGGTTTCACCAATTGGTGAGGAGAAAGAGAAACAGAGCAAGAAGAGGAAGACGAAGAAGAAGAAGAAGAAGAAGGAAATGAAGAAGGATCACACGCTGGTACCGTCCTATTTTATCCTGACATCTTGCTAGTGGTATTGTATTGTTGTGTTGCTACTAGTATTAATTTACTTGAAGAAATGCACTTGTAGTACGTAGCAGAGTAGTACTTGGCTTGATGACACATTATACAAATTAACTGGATTCTGTATGCATGTGTGACCCAGCCCTACACGATCAATAGTGCCAAGGTGATCTTCCTGGAGCCGAGACCTCAGTCAAGGCCATTCAAGGGCTCCGACAAGGTTTGCCTCACATGTGAGACGATCCTCCAGGAGTGCTTCCACTTCTGCTGCATCTCCTGGAAGGTCAGTAATCAATTAGGAGTACTTAAGTAGCACTAATTAATCACTGCCTAATTGTCCCGTCGGAGCTAAAAAATCTTTAGTAGCACCTCATGCTAAATCATGTACGTGTGTGTGTGTGTGTGTGTGTGTGTGCAGGTGGACCATGTGGTTGAGCCGGGAGGGGATCTTGGTAGTGTCATGAGATAGTAATGCTATTGTTTTGCATGTCAATTTATTGCCACGGGTTCAATGAGCCAATGCTTTGCTACTGTATCGTCATCATGATTTGATGCTACTGTTAAACTAATATCCTATTGTCTTCCTATCCTTCCTCACTAAGATAATAAAGGTTTCACCTTGTTCCTACTTGTGCAAACAGGGATCATGTTGTGTCAATCGTACATTTTAGTGGAACTGCACATGGGGATACAATGAACTGTATCCCAGCTAGTGCTTTAACTCTATTGGAAGATCTTGATAATCTCTCGATATAATCTCACAACTGGTAACCAGGAGTGATGTCAACCATACATTGGAAGTGCACAAAAATATATACTATTAAATGATTCCAGCCAATGCTTTATCTTCTCTTCTGGAACTACTTGAATAAGCTTCCTTGCTCAGGTTGGTACCGGCCTAAGGCCTTCATCCAGATTAGTGTGCTGTCATTTCTATTTGTATCGTGCTACTATTTTTCTATTGTCATGAGAAAGTCATCCAGATTAGTGTGCTGTCATCTCTATTTGTATTGTGCTACTGTTTTGCTATTGTCATGAGAAAGTCCTTTATCTTTGCATGCTAAATCTTTGCAACCTATGATACATGGCAATGCTTTGAGTGTTGAGCTAATTGGCACTGAAAAGCATAAACTAATACCTCTCTTTAATCAAGGCTACTATGTTGCTAACTTTACCCATTAAGATAATGAGGATGCTTCTATTTGTTAGTGTATGTTTCATCAACTAGTGCCACTATTATAGTAATCTCACTTTCTCAATATATGTGGCAATAGGGATGCTTGATTTCAGTTGAAATGCACAAAAACTTTGGGTGGTTCATTGCCTCGACTGCTTCCTTCCTTTCCTGTCAGTCGCTTATCTCGGCTTCCAGTTAAAGGAAGCATTAATTGATATGCTTCCTCACACAAGTTGGTACTGGTCTTCATCCTAGTTATTGTGCTTGTCATATCTAATGGTAATTTTGTATTGTGCTACTATTGGATGATTTCCTAAAGGTGTAACTTGTGAGCCTAAACTCACAGGCAAATCGTTACATTGGCTGATTTTAGTAGAACTGCACAAAAAGATCATATGGATAGATACTTATGTTGCTGCTATGTACTCCCAAGTTCACTCAGACAAGCATCGATGTTGACAAGAAGAAGTGTCACAGTGAACGCCAACAATATTGCTTGGCGCATAGCCCTAAAAAATGTAGTCCAGTCTTTGGTTCCAACTTGCGCTTTTTTGTTATCAGTTTGTATGCTTGTAGCGAACTGTATGACATGGAGTCTAAAGATTCCAGACAAGTTGGTAGACGCGTATATTCATATGGCACTTAACAAGTCTGCATGCCTAGGATGCTCCATTTCAGTTGAACTGCACAAAAACTTTGGGTGGTTCATTTTGTCGACCGCCTCGTTGGTTGTCTGCAATGTAGAATTTTGGCGAGATACAGGACAAAGATGGGCCAGTAAACTAGTTGGATGAAAGTTGTGGCCAACTTGCTCAAACCTCTCGCGGCATCAAGGCCACTATCATGAGGATAAACCTACAAGCAAAGTTTAGATGGTATGTGCTGCCTCTTATGTACTCGATAGTTTGCTTAGACAAGCATTAGTTTTAGCAAGAAGTACCACCGAGTGAACATCACTTACCAGTTTGTACCCTAGGTAATTAAAGTGCCTCAATGGATGATATTGGATGTGTTCTCTCAATCATTTGGATGCGTAAACATGCTGAACTTGTGTATATCTGAATGTTTTTGTGAATGTTAGCTATGAATATTGGCTTGTGATCTATGAATCATTTGGATACATAGACATGATGAACTTGTCTATACATGAATCTTTTGAGTTGTTGATTGTGAATGTTGGCTATGAATATGAACGTATAATGTGAACATGAGTTTGATCTGAATGTTTACCTTTTTTGTTGTACTTGTGTGTGAACTCGTTAGAATGCATACTGTGGGATTGTGATGTGTGAGTGTCACACGACACACCTTCGTCCCGAGAAGAATGGCACCTGCTTGTTAGGGTAGCAACAATGCATCAGCTCTTTTTTATCTTTTTGCTCAATCTTCCCCCCTCCCTGCTACACCCCCGCCATAATGTTTTCGGCCTAAAAAAACATACTACGTCATTATTTTTGGGCCTTGATGAAAAATCAAATGCTGCTTTCTGTAGGTTGGCCCGCCCAACAAATGGGCTGCTGGTCCACCACAGACTGGGAGGCTAAGAATACAAGTTGTATCGTGTAGAGGCAAGTAAAAAAAGTATGCCATCGAGAGCCATCCACTCGAAAAAAAAATCATGTCAGATGTGCTTCTTCATTCTTCCCTCTGGTTGTTCTCCCACCACCCAAACCAGCAGCACGGCCGGACTGGCTGCTGCCGCACAAGGGCCGATGGACTGCCTCGTGTCGTGCCCCCGCCCCCTCTTAAATCCAGTTTGCTCCATTCCCAACCGCCAGAACGGGACAGAAGTTTCATGTTCTTCCCGATTGGAATCGAACCCGGACAGCACAGATTTTGGGTGAGAGGGTTGTATCCACCAGGCTACTATGGTATGTTCGAAAGAATGAAGATGTGCTTTTTCACTACTCTAAGGCGTCTACCCCGGCTCCGGTTTGTTCCCGTCCATGTCCACGAGGTCGTCCTTCGGTTTGTACGTTAGCCGCGGCACCGTCGTCTGCCGTTGTCAACATGCTCAACAAACGAGAGGAATCTGGAGAGGACTGTAGGTCGAGAGGCTGACAGTCGGGACCCACCAGCTCCATTGTCGTACGCAAGCAAGTACCTCACTGGAAAAAAAGCTTCCTCCTAATTGTATACTTACGTTGGGGCTCACGGGTTTGTCAACCTAGTAAATAAATGAAAAATTTTACAACAAAGACTGTCATCGGGGAGCTTTTTTTAGGGGTATGGGGGATCTAGGAGGTATCATATTTTTTCAGAGGGGGAACAAGTATCAGTTCAGCCTAGGTTTTGTTTTCTAACATGCGCAACCCACGACATACCGACACCGTGGTTTCAACTTATTTTTTTAGGTCTGTCATGTATGTACTGGCCCTATGGGCCTCCAGCCTAGGTTTTATTCTTTCTTAAACAACAGCAACCCAATTTATCTTTTTTTAACGCATATCTCTGTTCTATTTTTCTATATATAAGAATACGAATGCCGGGTCCAATTTATGTTTTCCCTTCTAACCATATTATATATAAATTTATATTATTATTATTATCGTATATTTAATAGAAACTTATATATACATTATAAAAACATCCCATGTCTTATTAACTTATAAAAATAAAAGTTTAACAGAAGTTGGCAAGGAAAATCCTGATTGTTTTTTACTCTAAGGGAATGAAAATCCTAGTGATTGCGCACAAAAGCTTGCTGACGTCTCCAACGTATCTATAATTTTTTTATTGTTCCATGCTATTATATTATCAACCTTGGATGTTTTATATGCATTATTATGCTATTTTATATCATTTTTGGGACTAACCTATTAACCTAGTGCCGAGTGCCAGTTGTTGTTTATTCGTTGTTTTTGTCTTTATAGAAAATCAATACCAAACGGAGTCCAAACGGAACAAAACTTTTTGTTGATTTTTCCTGGACCACAAGACACCCCGGAAGCTTTGGGAGGAGTCCAGAAGAGGCAGGAGTCAACGACAAGCTCACAAGGGGCGCCCTGCAAGCTTGTGGGCCCCCGTGGCACTTCCAACTCTAATTCTTCTTCTATAAATACCCAAATATTCCCCGTAGACCAGAGGGCACACCAAAAATACTTTTCTGCCGCCGCAAGTTTCTGTCTTCGTGAGATCCCATCTGGGGACCTTTTCCGGTACTCTGCCAGAGGGGGGATCGACCACGGAGCACTTCTACATCAACCTTGCTGCCCTTCCGATGGTGTGTGAGTAGTTTACCACAGACCTATGGGTCCATAGCTAGCAGCTAGATAACTTCTTCTCTCTCATTGATCTTCAATACAATATTCTCCTCGATGTTCTTGGAGATCTATTCGATGTAATTTTCTTTTACGGTGCATTTGTTGAGATCCAATGAATTGTGGATTTATGATCAGATTATCTATGAATATTATTTGAGTTTTCTCTGAACTCTTTTATGCATGATTAAGATAGCTTTGTATTTCCTCCAATCTATTGATTTGGTTTGGCCAACTAGATTGATTTTTCTTGCAATGGGAGAGGTGCTTTGTAGTGGGTTCAATCTTGCGGTGCTCAATCCTAGTGACAGAAATGAACATGGCACGTATTTGTATTGTTGCCACTAAGGGAAAAATATAGCGTTTGTTCATATTGATTGGATCTATCCCTCTACATCATGTCATCTTGCTTAAAGCATTACTCCGTTCTTGTTAAATTAATACACTAGATGCATGCTGGATAGCGGTCGATGTTTGGAGTGATAGTAGTAGATGCAGGCAGGAGTCAGTCTACTTGTCACGGACATGATACCTATATACATGATCATTGCATTAGATATCGTCATAACTTTGCGCTTTTCTATCAATTGCTCAACAGTAATTTGTTTACCCACCGTATGCTTTCTTTCAAGAGGGAATCCTCTAGTGAAAACTATGGCCCCGGGGTCTATCTTTATCATATTATTTTCAGATCTATAAAATCAAAAATACAAAAATGCCTTGCTGCAATTTATCTACTTTTATTTTATTTAGCAAGTTTATTTATCTTTTATATCTATTACTATCATATCTCATCCTTGCAAGTAACCGTGAAGGGATTGACAACCCCTTTATCGCGTTGGGTGCAAGTATTTGTTTGTTTGTGTAGGTGCAATTATTGGAGACTTGTGTGTTCCTCCTACTGGATTGATACCTTGGTTCTTAACTGAGGGAAATACTTATCTCTACTTTGCTGCATCACCCTTTCCTCTTCAAGGGAAAAACCAACGCAAGCTCAAGAAGTAGCAGGAAGAATTTCTGGCGCCGCTACCGGGGAGGATTTACATCAAGGCTACCAAGTACCCATCATAAACTCTCATAACTTGCATTTATAGTATTCACCATTTGCCTCTCGTTTTCTTCTCCCCACTTCTAAAACGTTTTCAGAAAAACACAAAAATATTTTCCTTTTTATTTGCCTTCCTTCCATTCGCTTTTTCGTTTGCTTTTTGTTTGCTTGTGTGCTCGATTGCTTGCTTTGTCATGATGTCTCAAGAAAATACTAAGTTGTGTGATTTTTCCAACACTAATAATAATGATTTTATTAGAACTCCGATTGCTCCTGCCACTAGTGCAGAATCTTATGAAATTAATGCCGCTTTCTTGAATCTTGTTATGAAAGAACAATTTTCTGGTAGTCCTAATGAAGATGCTGCTTTCCATCTCAATACTTTTTTTGAATTGTGTGATATGCAAAAGAAAAAAGATGTGGATAATGATATTGTCAAATTGAAGTTATTTTCGTTCTCACTACGAGATCGTGCTAAAACTTGGTTTTCATCCTTGCCTAAAAATAGTATTGATTCATGGAATAACTGTAAGGATGCTTTTATTTCCAAGTATTTTCCTCCCGCTAAGATCATCTCTCTTAGGAACCATATAATGAATTTTAAGCAACTTGATCATGAACATGTTGCACAATCATGGGAGTGGATGAAATTAATAATAAGAAATTCCCAACTCATGGTTTAAGTTTATGGATGATCAAATAAAAAATTTATGCCAGATTGAATTTTGCATCTAGAAATCTATTATATTCCGTCACGGGTGGTACTTTTATGGAAATCACATTAGGAGAAGCTACTAAACTCCTAGATAATATTATGGCAAATTACTCTCAATGGCATACCGAAAGATCTTCTACTAGTAAAAAAGTGCATGCTATTGAAGAAATTAATACTTTGAGTGGAAAGATGGATGAACTTATGAAATTAATTGCTAGTAAGAGTGCTCCTATTGATCCTAATGATATGCCTTTGTCCACTTTGATTGAGAATAATAATGAATCTATGGATGTGAATTTTGTTGGTAGGAACAATTTTGGTAATAACGCGTATAGAGGCAATTTTAATCCTAGGCCATTTCCTAGTAATTCCTCTAATAATTATGGTATTTCCTACAACAATTCTTATGGAAATTATAATAAGGTACCCTCTGATCTTGAGAATAATATTAAATATTTTGTTAACTCCCAAAAGATTTTCAATGCTATGGTAGAAGAAAAACTGCTTAAGATTGATGATGTTGCTACAAACATTGATAGAAGTTCTCATGAGATTGATTCTTTTAAGATTAGATCTATGCCACCCAAGCTTGATATTAATGAGTCTCTGAAATCTATTCAAAATTCTATTAATGAAAGTAGGGAGAGAATCGCTAGGATGCGAGCTTAGAGAGAATGGCTAGAAAAAGTATGTTCTTCTAGTTTTTGCGATAATCATGATGTAGATCTTAAAGTGATTGGTGTGACTTGATTTTGAATCTTTGTTTGCTAATATAAAACTTTATAAAGAAGGGACTGGAGAGGAGTCAACTTTAGCTAGAAGGCGTCCCAATAATTTGGAGGGTGAAGATCTTAATGAAAAAATTGATAAAAGTGGGTTTGGCAAGGTCAAAACTTTAACTAATGATGAGTCCACTCTTTTGGATTTCAAGGAATTTAATTATGATAGTTGTTCTTTGATTGAGTGTATTTCCTTGTTACAATCTATGCTTAATTCACCTCATGCTTATAATCAAAATAAGGCTTTTACTAAACATATGGTTGATGCTATGATGAAATCTTTTGAAGAAAAACTTGAGTTGGAAGTTTCAATCCCTAGAAAGCTTTATTATGAATGGGAAATTATTATTAAAATTACGATTAAAGATTATGAGTGCAATGCTTTGTGTGATTTTGCTTCTAGCGTTTCCGCTATTCCAAAAACTTTATGTGATGTGCTAGGTTTCCATAAACTTGATGATTGTTCTTTAAATTTGCACTTAGCAGATTCTACTATTAAGAAACCTATGGGAAGAATTAATGGTGTTCTTATTGTTGCAAATAGGAATTATGTGCCCGTAGAGTTTATTGTGCTTGATATTGATTGCAATCCTACATGCCCCATTATTCTTGGTAGACCTTTCCTTAGAACAATTGGTGCTATTATTGATATGAAAGAAGGAAACATTAGATTTCAATTTCTATTAAGGAAAGGCATGGAACACTTTCCAATAAAGAAAATAAAGTTGCCATATGAATCTATTATGAGGGCCACTTATGGATTGAATACCAAAGATGACAATACCTAGATCTATGCAATATGCCTAGCTAGGGGCGTAAAACAATAGCGCTTGTTGTGAGGCAACCCAATTTTATTTTTATGTTTTTGCTTTTTCTTCTGTTTTTCAATAAATATGCAATTATACTTATGTTATGATTGTGTTTTAGTATTTTAGTTAGTGTTTGAGCCAAGTAAGACCTTTGGGATGATTTGGAAGATCGTTGATTTGATTCTGAGAAAAAACAGAAACTTTTGCGTCCAGTAGCAGAATTGGTAAAATTTGCTGGAATGTGGAAAAATTATGATTTTTTTTTAAATAATTTGATATACAGATTGCCTACGTTGTCATAATTTTTAGGAATTTTGGAGTTACATAAGTATGATCTTATTTCGGGTCTTTACAGATTGTTCTGATTTTAACAAATTCTATTTTCATTGTGTTGTTGGCTTGTTTTGATGGATCTATGGGTAGTATCGGGGGGTATGAGCCATGCTGAAGTTAGAATACAGTAGATATAATGCAAATATAAAATTGGAATGAGTATACAATAGTACCTAAAAGTGGAGATTTGTTTTATTATACTAACGGATCTCATGAGTTTTCTGTTGAGTTTTGTGTTGTGAAGTTTTCAAGTTTTGGGTAAAGTTTTGATGGACTAAGGAATAAGGAGTGGCAAGAGCCTAAGCTTGGGGATGCCCATGGCACCCCAAGGTAATATTCAAGGACAACCAAGCGTCTAAGCTTGGGGATGCCTTGATACGTCTCCAACGTATCTATAATTTTTGCTTGTTCCATGCTGCTATATTATCATTATTGAATGTTTTATATTCATTTTATAGCAACTTTATATCATTTTTTGGGACTAACCTATTGACATAGTGCCCAGTGCCAGTTGTTGTTTTTTCCTTGTTTTTTTACTTCACAAAAAATCAGTACCAAAAGAAGTCCAAATGCCATGAAACTTTTTGGAGATTTTTTTCTGGACGAGAAGACACCTAGTGGGCCAAGAAAGCACCAGAGGCGAGGCCCGTGGGGAGCATAACCCACCAGGGCATGCCAGAGGCCCCTAGCGCGCCCAAGGGGGTTGTGGGCCCCACGAAGGTCTCCCGCACCGCCTCTTCGCCCTATAAATTCCCAAATATTCCAAAAACCCTAGGGGAGTCGACGAAACACAATTCCAGCTGCCGCAAGTTCCAGAACCACGAGATCCAATGGAGGCGTTCATCATCCTCATTGGTGCCTCTTCGATGATGCGTGAGTAGTCCACCATAGACCTAAGGGTCCGTAGGCAGTAGCTAGATGGCTTCCTCTCTCTCTTTTGATTCTCAATACAATGATCTCTTGGGGATCTATTTGATGTAACTCTTTTTGCGGTGTGTTGTTGGGATCCGATGAACTTTGAGTTTATGATCAGATTTATATCCATGAATATTATTTGAGTCCTCTTTGATCTCTTATATGCATGATTATTTATAGCCTCGTATTTCTTCTTTGAATCTTTGGTTTAGTTAGGCCAACTAGATCGATTTTTCTTGCCATGGGAAGAGGTGCTTTGTGATGGGTTCAATCTTTCGGTGTTCTTTCCCAGTGACAGAAGGGGCAGCAAGACATGCGTGTATCATTGCTATTAAGGATAACAAGATGGGGGCTATTCCTAGATGAATAGATCTCATCTACATCATGTCATCGTTCTTATTGCATTACTCCGTTTCTCCATGAACTTAATACACTAGATGCATGTTGGATAGCGCTCGATGTGTGGAGTAATAGTAGTAGATGCAGGCAGGAGTCGATCTACTTGTCACAGACATGATGCCTATATACATGATCATTTCCTTAGATATCGTCATAACTTTGCGCTTTTCTATCAATTGGTCAATAGAAATTTGTTTACCCACAGTATGCTTTCTTTCAAGAGAGAAGCCTCTAGTGAAAACTATGGGCCCCCGGTCTATCTTTTATCATATTATTTTTAGATCTATAAAATCAAAAATACAAAAATACCTTGCTGCAATTTATTTACTTTTACTTTGTTTATCACTTCTATTTATCTTTTATATCTATCACTATCAGATCTCATCCTTGCAAGTAACCTGAAGGGATTGACAAGCCCTTTATCGCGTTGGGTACAAGTATTTGTTTGTTTGTGTAGGTGCAATTATTGGAGACATGTGTGTTCCTCCTACTGGATTGATACCTTGGTTTTTAACTGAGGGAAATACTTATCTCTACTTTGCTGCATCACCCTTTCCTCTTCAAGGGAAAAACCAATGCAAGCTCAAGAAGTAGCACTTTGCTGCATCACCCATAACACGCTCATTTTTCTTTTGAGCAATAACTCGCTAATTAGCTAATTTTATATATAATTAAATGTCCAGCTCTAGTTTATCTTTTGATACTAATTGCTCCGTATTTACAAGAAACCCATCAAATTCATGTATTTCAAGAAAGTGCAAATGGGTTGTGATTTCTTAGAAAAAAATTAAATGGGCCGCATTGACGCTACATTATTTGTTCACCCAGCCCAGCAAATTGACTGTAAATTCTAGAAAACATGGGTTAAATATGTTTCTCTTACTCTAAAAAAAGGTTAAATATGTTCCACATTTTTTAGGTTGACATGTGGGCCAATAGGTCGAAGCCTACGCAAGGCGTTGTCAACTTAGTCAACAAATGATTCTGACATCCACAACCATTGGATTTATATCCAACGGCCGACATGCATCTTCAACGGTCGATCTGTCTCTCTGCAGCGATGAACCATGGCCGGGTAAGGAGCAGCACGTGTCGTAGTAGAACCACCGAGTAGCATGTCACGCAGTCCCGTCTATATTGTGTACACGTACGTAAAGCCATGCTGCAAGAAAGTAAATACGGCTACATACATACATATGGGCGGGGTCTCGAACGTGTACAGTAACGGCGTCCTATTCATCGGCAGCCAACTGGTTGGGTCAGAACAGAGGAAACAACGTCGTGTTCATCAGGAAGCAACCGACTGGGTCGGAATGCATCCTATTCATTGGGAGCTAACCGACTTGGACGGAACAGCCGAAACAGGGTCATGCTCATCGACTCGGGGTCTTTCGTACCACAAAACAAAGGAAACAGACTTCTGCTCGACTGCCTATGGTCGATACGAGATCCTGTTAACTGGGAGGGGTGTGGCGTACCGCAAAATGGTGGAAACAGACTTCTCTCCAACTGCCTACAGTCGAAACAGGGTCCTGTTGATCGGGAGGAGTCTAGCGTACCACAAAACAGAGGAAACAGAATTCTCTTCGAGCGTGTACGGTCGAAACGGGGTCCTGTTCATCAAGAGGGGTGTGGCGTACCGCAAAACGGGACTCCACGGGCTACTGTTCATCCACCGTCGAATTCCTCCAGCCTCCACCTGCTACTGTTCATCCACCGTCGACTTCCTCCAACCTCCACCTGCTATTGTTCATCCACCGTCGAATTCCTCCAGTCTCCACCAGCAACTGTTCATCCACGACTACTGTTCATCCAGCCTCCACCAGCTGCTGTTCAACCAGCGTCCACGGGGTCCTTTTCATCCACCTCCAACCAGCTGAGGTGCATGGTGGCCTCCTCGGAGTCCTATCCATCCAGCGGTAACCGCCTACTACCACGAGGTCCTGTTTATCCACCGACAACCACCTACACACGACCTGGGTCCTGTTCATCCAACCACCACCGGGAACTGTTCATCCACAGCCAACCAACCAGCTGGACTCACCACGTCCCGACTCGTTCTACGTATCACGCGCGCGGCAGCAATAGGCACTATTCATCCAAAAGCAACCCAACCGACTAGCTACGTCTCGCACGGGGGTTCGATCGGCTTCAGTAAGCAGCAGCAGTGATCGATTGGGTTTAGATAGCAGCGAAGGAGTCGGTGTGGTTTAGTTAGAAGCGAAGGGATCGATGGATCGACTTTATTATGTAGTAGTGCGATCGCTCGGGTTCAGTAAGCGAAGGCCTCTTGCTCGGGTTTAGTTACAGCGAACACGACTCGCACCACGTGGGCGTACGAGAGAGAAACGCACAAACCACACTGCATCACTCGGCCCCGACCAACCACCGTAACCGGGAACTCCGCGAAAATTTCCTCGCCCTCACTTCTACCATGATTTTTTATGTCATGGATGGCCCAAAAAATATCATGCAGGTGCGTCCCAGGCCCGCCCAGGATGAAAAGCCCATTTTTTGTCATGGAAGTAGGAGGCCACCACATCTATGATGAAATGTGTTTTTGTCACCATTATCGTCATAGAAGTGTCATAACCATGAAAGAAAAAATTCTCATTCGGGCCATAATGTCACGGATGTGTCTTTTTTTGTAGTGAAACTGATACATACTAGACTTACGGGCTACTCTTTCAGCTTCTCCTTGATCTTCGGGAAGTTCTCCTATTTGAAGGAATTTGACAATCTTCTGTGCCCATGCCGGAGCTTGCGGCTCGATGACAAGTACTAAAGCCATTTCTTCTACTCCGGGAGCTCTTGTCACGACGGCAAGAACGTGGTTTCTTGCTGGAGCCTGCTGCTCACCGACAAGCTTGTCGTTGTCCTCGACAATATCCTTGCCGGCCTCTTCTGGGAGCTCAGCAGGGAATTACTTGCCGTAGTTCAACTTTCTTCTCTTGTTCTACCCAACTTATGGTGTTACAGATGGCTGAGTCAAATGGAGCACAAAAGTCACTGGTTCCATAGGTAGCTTGAGTGCGGTACGCTTTGACAGATCATTAGTTATGTTGTTTTCTGCACGAGGAACGTGCTCTATTTGAATCTGTCAAAGTGCTCTTACAGCTTCCGCACTTCATCAGCATACACTTCCATCAATGGGCTTTGATAGTCCTTGTTGACTTGCTTCACAACTAACATACGATTCCAAGATATGCAACGATCCTGAGACCGGCAAGCAGTCCTTCGTACTCAGCAGTGTTGTTCGTCACCTTCTTCCTAGGGAAATGCATCTGAACCACATACTTGAGGTGCTCTCCAGTGGGTGCGACCAGTAGCACTCTAGCACTGGCTATTGCAGCGTGTCGTGGGAAACCACGGCCACCTATGGGGCCATCGGCCCCTTTGTGGTTTGGCGGGGGGAGGCGGTGACGGCACATTGCACAAAGAGCGGAGAGTGTAGCACAGCACGGCAGAGATCACACGTGCAGTCTTTACCCAGGTTCGGGCCGCCACGAGGCGTAAAACCATACTCCTGCTGTCGGATTCAGGGCTCCGCTGACCCAAAGAAGGTTCGAATTCTGGGGCGTGTGCGAAGAACTCAACCTATGCAACCAACCAACGCGCCGCCCTACAGCCTAGCTCGATGAACAAGGAAGAAGATGGACACAGCAGTTTACCCAGGTTCTGGCCACCTTGCGGTGTAAGACCCTACTCCTGCTTTGGGGTGGATTAGCCTCACGAGGGGCTGAGGATGAACTAGTACAAGGGAAGAACAACCTCAAGAGGTCTGCTCTGGTGTGGGTGTGAGTCGTCCTTCGGTCCGGTCCTTCTCTACAGTGGTAGCTAACCTATATTTATAGTGTCCTCGGTCCTCTTCCTCCAAAACGAAGGCGGGAAGGGATCCCAGAGTGGCCAATTTGAAAGGGGACAAGTAGTACATCTTATCCTGACGAAAGGTGGTCTTCGCCTGCAAAGCCTCTGGTCATGACGACACGGTAGGCTCGGCGATGAGATCTGTCCTGCCGTCCTAGCAGTCTTGGTCTCGTTGCACGGGAATGGAAACCTTTGGCTGATTCCTCGGGACCCTGCGCCTGCGCTTGCCTCCTTAGCACCAAAGAGGAAACCTGCTCCTCTGCGCCTGCTGGCGCCCGCCTGGCCTTGGTCGTCATGGCTTGCGTCACCTCAACCTCATGAGGTGGGCACCTACATAGAAATCTCCACTCCTCAGGAGCCAGCCTGGGGAGGTCCCTCCCTCTAGAGGTCTTGATGTCGCCCGCCTCGCGAGGCTTGGCCCCTCGCGAGGGTGTTGTCTTGAAGGCGTCGTAGATGGGCCGTACCAGGCCATCCATGGAGCCACGCCGTGGGCTGTAGGCAGGCAAGTCTGGGTACCCTGGTTCCCAGAACGCTGACAGTAGCCCCCGGGCCCAAGGCGTGCTCGGACTTGGCTTCAAGGCGAAGCCAAAGGGCAAGGGTGAAGCGCCGAGGGCCCCAATCACCTGCAGACAGAGTCGACGCGTGGCGCTTGATAAGATGTGGGTGTCTCCACTTCCCCACGCCGCCTCGGCAACTGCCCGACGTGACAACTGCCTGGCATACGCGGCGCAGCCATCATTGCCCGCTGTGCTTTCCTTCTGCTCCTCTTCCTTCCTGCGAACTTGCGCCTTCTTCACCAGATTCCACGCCAGCTCCAATTCACTCTGCCGCCATGGCTCCGAGGTCGAAGAAGAGGAAAGCCCGTGCGGCCGTGGAGCCCTCGCCGGGGCCGGAACCGGCGT